>WNNG01000516.1:0-142599 GCA_018208015.1 Medicago ruthenica | reverse complement strand
TTCTGCACCTATCACACCTCAGCAAAATGGTGTAGTTGAGAGGAAGAACAGGACTTTAGCAGAATGTGCAAGGGTTATGCTGCATGCTAAGAAGCTGCCATATATGTTTTGGGTTGAAGCAATGAACACAGCATGTTACATACACAATAGAGTCACTTTGAAAAAGGGAACAACATCTACTCTGTATGAATTGTGGAAAGGGAGGAAGCCAACTGTGAAATATTTCCATGTTTTTGGAAGCAGATGCTATATCTTGGCTGACAGAGAGAATAGAAGAAAACTGGATCCTAAGTTTGATGAGGGCATATTCCTGGGTTATTCAGTGAACAGCAGAGCTTACAGGGTGTTTAATTCCAGAACCAAGGTTGTGATGGAGTCCATAAATGTGGTTATTGATGATTTGTCTGCTGAGAATGAAAAGAATGAGCCTGAAGTTGTTCCAGAGTCTGAAGCCTCAGAAGAACAAACTTCAAAAGCAGAAAAGCATTCAGAGTCTGAAGAAGCAGAAGATCAACCAGATCAAGTTCCAAATGGTAAAGGGCCATCAATTAGAGTTCAGAAGGATCATCCTAAAGACTTAATCATTGGAAGCTTAGATCAAGGTGTCAGAACCAGGAGATCAGATGCTGCTGCTACTGATTCATGCTTTGTGTCAAAGGTTGAGCCTAAAAATGTGAAAGAAGCCCTAACTGATGAATTTTGGATTGAAGCAATGCAAGATGAGTTGAATCAATTCAAAAGGAGTGAAGTGTGGGATCTAGTTCCAAGACCTGAAGGGCTGAATGTGATTGGGACTAAGTGGATATTCAAGAATAAAACATATGAAAATGGTACTGTAGTCAGAAACAAGGCAAGGTTGGTTGCTCAGGGTTATACACAAGTTGATGGACTTGATTTTGATGAGACCTTTGCACCTGTGGCTAGACTAGAGTCCATAAGACTACTGTTGGGTGTATCCTGCATTCTCAAGTTCAAATTATTCCAGATGGATGTGAAGAGTGCATTTCTGAATGGATATTTGCAAGAAGAGGTATATGTTGAACAACCTAAGGGTTTTGTGGATCCTAAGTTTCCAGAACATGTGTACAAGTTAAAGAAGGCTTTATATGGATTGAAGCAAGCACCAAGGGCATGGTATGACAGGCTGACTCAGTTTCTTGTGACTCAAGGTTACAGAAAAGGAGGTTCTGATAAAACCCTGTTTGTGAAAGATGAAAATGGGAGTCTGATGATTGCTCAGATTTATGTGGATGATATAGTGTTTGAAGGGATGTCTCAGAAGATGGTCAATCAGTTTGTTCAGCAAATGCAATCAGAGTTTGAAATGAGTTTAGTTGGTGAGTTGACGTATTTTCTTGGATTACAAGTCAAGCAAATGGAAGATACAATCTTCATTTCTCAGAGTAAATATGCCAAGAACATTGTGAAAAAGTTTGGTATGGAATCAGCTGCTCATAAAAAGACACCAGCTGCTACTCATCTGAAGTTGACCAAAGATGAACATGGAGTTTCAGTTGATCAAAGTCAGTACAGAAGCATGATAGGGAGCTTATTGTATTTAACTGCAAGCAGACCTGATATCACTTATGCTGTTGGAGTATGTGCAAGATACCAAGCTGATCCTAAGATGAGTCATCTGACACAAGTTAAAAGGATCCTGAAGTATGTAAATAGCACAAGTGACTATGGAATCATGTATTCACACAGTTCAAGTTCTGAACTGATGGGGTATTGTGATGCTGACTGGGCTGGAAGTGCTGATGACAGGAAGAGCACTTCAGGAGGTTGTTTCTTCTTAGGAAATAACTTGATTTCATGGTTCAGCAAGAAACAAAACTGTGTGTCATTGTCAACTGCTGAGGCTGAGTATATTGCTGCTGGAAGTAGTTGCTCACAATTGGTGTGGATGAAGCAGATGCTGGAGGAGTACAACATTGAACAAGGAACTATGACATTGTTTTGTGACAATTTGAGTGCCATCAACATCTCTAAGAATCCAATTCAGCACAGCAGAACCAAACACATAGACATCAGACATCATTTTATCAGAAACCTTGTGGAGGATAAAGTCATTCAGCTGGAACATGTAGCTACTGAAGAACAAGTTGCTGACATATTCACAAAGGCCTTGGATGCTAAACAGTTTGAGAATCTGAGAAGCAAGTTAGGTGTATGCTTATATGAAGAATTCTAGCAATTAAAGCAAACTGGATGTGAGGAAGATAGAGTACCTGCCAGCTTTGTTAGTGCTAAGTGTGATGTTGTCTCTGATACTAAGTCTGAAGTTCAAACTGGGACAGTAGTTGAAGATGTTTGTGCAGTTTTCCTTCCCTATTTGAAGTCTGAGATTTGTCAAAATTTTGTGGCTAAAAAGGGGGAGAAAATCTTATGCACTGTGTTGGCTCTGATACCAAGAATTAGAAGATGTATTGCTCCATTTCAGATGTTAAGCTGTCAGTATGGTTCAGAAAGTGTGTCATTAATTCAGAAGGTGACTAGTTTTGCTCTTATACCAAGCAATATATGTCCAGATATGATCAAGGGGGAATATGTGTCTCAGGGGGAGTACAAGAGTGTTATGATACTGAGTGTTTTTGTGATCCTGAAGTATACTCTGATGTGTGCTTCTGATTTGCTCTGATACCATTTCTCTGTAGTTCAGTAGTAAGGGGGAGTTTGTATGAGAAGCTGAGTTGCAGGGGGAGTGTTGTGAAGCTGGAGTGTTTGATTATGTGTGTGAAGCTTCAGGGGGAGAGTTTTATGTGGTTTCAGTTGTCCTGAAGTGTTGCTGAGAGTGCTCAGAAGCTGTTATGTGTGCTTCAAGGAGTTCAGAAGCTGAAGCTGAAGTTTAACATAGCTAAGAGAGTGTTTTGTCCGCTGCCTATCTCTTTGATATGTTTGGTTTGATTGAAATTGTGGAGTTCTTCATTGCTGAGTTGATTATAAGGGAGATTGAAGAACTTGGATGGTTTTAGCCAAAAATTTGCCAAAGGAGGAGATTGTTGAGTCTTTTGGTGTTGGCTACATTTTTTGGCAAAGCCAAAGTGTTGTATAGAAGCATCACCATGATTAGAACATTTCTTCAGTTGGAAGTTTTCTCATTTGAAGCTGTTCAGAAGCTGAAAATTACATCAGAAGCACTGTAGCACTTCAGAAGCTGATTCAGGTTCTGATGCCAGCGTTGACTTATGTTGACTTCATCAGAAGCTGGTTATTTTCAAGGTTTTTCTATGCGAATCTTTGCAAGATTTGTTGAGGATTTATCCACGCATATGGCTTCTAGAATGCTGATTTATTTGGAGAAGATTTTTTTGAAGATTCGGTTCAAGGATATGAAATTCATATTTTCCTGTTATAATCTTTAAAAGATTCAATGCAGTTTTATTTGTTATATTATTGGACCAATCTTATTTCAGTAACAAATCAAATCAGAAGATTAGTTTGTTATTTATGCTGCAAGACTGAGGACTATATAAGGAGGAGTGCTGCTGCTTTCAAGACTTACGAGTTTTAGAGTTTAGAAATCAGAAATTGAGTCTGTGTTTGTTTTTAAGCTGTTAGCTTTGTTTTGTGCACCACTCATATGTTTTGAGTTTGTTTAGTGTTTTCATTAAGTTGTAATTCATTCTAAGCCTTTAGGTACGAATGAAGTGTTGTCATTTAAATTGTATTCAAAAACAGGGGATTGTTAAGGGTTGTTCAAGTAGCTGGGTTTAGTTGCTTGAATAGGAAGTTAGAGGATTCTAATACTCAGAGTTGGGTAGAAGTCTGACTAGAAGGAGTTTAATTGCTAAGGCTGGGAACTGGGAGTCATTGTCTTGAGTCTTTGGGTTAAATCCTATAGTGGATTTCCTTCCTGGATTGGTATCCCCCAGAGTAGGAGGTGTTTACTCCGAACTGGGTTAACAAACCTTGTGTGTTTTTAGCTTTCCTGCACTTTACTTTTCTCCTGTTTATCTGCTTTTATATTGTGCTAAGTTCTGTTCAGAACCTGTTGGTTTAGAACCTGCGTTTATCTCTTAAGTATTGCCTGGCCAGAATTTCAATTCTAACTGGATTCAATAGAACTAAAATTGCCTCTATGCTTTATAATATGGTCAGAAACAAAGGTGAATGCATTGGCTATGATTCATTCAAACCTTCAAATGAATTAAACTCACCTTCCTGTTCTGGAAATATTTTAAAAGGCAATGGTATATGCTTTGTGCCTGCTTCTGATAACTCTGAGAAGTTGAAAATGTCAGAAACTGAGACTGAGTCAGAAGTTCTGAACAGCTCAGACTTTAAAGCTTCTGAACCTAAGGGTAAGATGAAGGCAGATGTTAAAACCTTGCCTAAATCTAAGCCAAAAGGTCCTAAGCCTAAGAGTAAGAGAAAATCAGACTCTGAACCTGAAAATGTTCAGAATCTGAAGAGTTTAGAACCTGGAACTAGTAAGTCTCAGAATCTGAATAATTCAAATTCAAATTTTTCAAAGACTGAGTTTATTAAAACTTCAAAATCTATTAAACCAGTCAATACAAAACATTTTCAATCTCAGAATGTTAAGTAAAGCAAGCAAAAGCAAACCAATCAGTTTTCTGCTTCTAATTGTTTTAAGAAAGGCAAAACTGAAGCTTGCCTTGTGTCTGAAGCAAACAAAGTTAGAATTCTGAGGAAATCAAAACCAAAGCACTCAAAGGGTCAGACTTTAAACAACTCAGAAATAAAGACCTTCAAGTCTCAGGTTCTAAAGAAATCTGAGTCCAAACCTTTGAGAACTCAGGTTCTGAAGAACTTAGGTTCTGAAACTCAGACTTGTTCCAGATATAAGGATTCATATCCCAAGTATCAGAACAAGTCTGAATATCATAACTTCAGACACAAGATGAAAAAGCCAAAACATTTCAGGACTAACCCCAAAGGACCCATGAAAATCTGGGTACCTAAGTCTGAGATCATTTCAATTGCAGATATGCTTGTCATCCAGAGAAAAGGAAAGGTCCTGGTACCTAGACAGTGGATGCTCGCATCATATGACAGAGGACAAGTCTATGTTCTAAACCCTGACTCTGAAAGAGGGAGGAACTGTGGGGTTTGGAGGAAGTCAGAAAGGAAAGATCATTGGTACTGGTAAGATAGGTAATTCTTCCCTGTACATTGATGATGTTTGGCTGGTAGATGGACTTAGACATAATTTACTTAGCATAAGTCAATTATGTGATAGTAAATATGAAGTCTTGTTTAATAAGAACACTTGCACTGTAATCAACAATGAAAATAAGTCTATAGTGTTCAAAGGTAGTAGGAAAAACAATGTTTATAAAATAAACTTTTCTGAATTGGTTCAGCAGAAGGTTGTTTGCCTTCTGTCTGTGAGTGATGAGAAATGGGTTTGGCACAAAAGGCTGGGACATGCTTGTTGTACTCTAATTTTGTCCCAAGCCTTTTCAAAACAAATTTCAAAAAAATCAAAAAAAAAACAGGAGAAAAGTCAAAGTCAACAAAATGTCAACAAAAAAGTCAACATTTCAGAAATGAGGACTTCGCAGAGCAAAGTCCCCTTCGCTCTGCGAAGTCTGCGAATTTTTTGCAGATTTTTTAATCTCTTTGATTTATTTCATTTTTGTAATTATTATTATTACATATCATTTTTATTATTGTTTTTATCATCAATTGTGGCTAATTGAGCTCAGCAAAGCAAGAATTGGAGCATTTGCCATTAAAGCCAAGGAAAGAAGCTTTTTCTTCCAACCTAGCATGTGCCAAGCAAGTTGGCTTGCCCTTGGGCAGCTCTTGTCCCTCCCAGTGGACCTGTTACTGACCCTAAGGTTGCCAGCCACCAGCTTGTTGATTTTCTTCCTGTTTTCTCCCCCAAAACCAGTCAAACCTAGCTGGTTTTGCTTGCCCAAAAGCCATGAGTGCTGCCCTGTTTTCAGCAGCTTTTCTTCCTCCTCACACCAGCCCACATGTTCCCTTTTGTTTCCCCCAACCTCTGCACATCACAGTGCACGTTTTTATTGCTTAACCCTCAAGATTGCAAGGACCAATCCCAAGGGACAGCCAATTGCAAACCAGCCCTGTTTTCATCATCATTTCTATCCAAAATCCATTGAATTAATGGTTGGATTTGGCTAAGTCTTGACCATTGCAGCAAGGCAAGGTCACCTCTTCACTTTTGCATTAAATGCAAAGCAATTTAGCCTGATCCTAGCCCACAAATCAGCTGGATTTTAGGATTTTCTCATGATGACTTTGGATTTGGTTTTGGCCGATAAATAGGAAGCAATGCATAACCATTAAAAACACCAGAAAAAAACCAGCAATTACACACAAGTGAAAACACTTGAAACAGCACTAAACACATAGCAAAAACCAGTTCAAACACAGATCATTACACAAATTCATTGCTCCAAACCACCAACATTCCAACTTTTGCAAAACCATCAACCATTCAAGTTCCATTCATTTCCTTGCAACAAAAGCTTTGCTAGGAGTTCTGTAAGTGTTCTGAAATCTTCATCTTTCATTTAGAGTTGTGCTTGCATCTTTAATTTTGCTTAAATCCATTTTGCTCTAAAAAACCCCTTTTGAATTTCAAAGAAATCCCAAGGTTTGCAAAACATTTAAACTGGTTTGTCCATCTCCTTTTATTGCCAAATTTCAAAACTTTTCACTCCCCTAAAGGTTCTGAGATTGTTCAGAAGTTGCTTCTGAACAGCAGTTCAGAAGCAGCTTCTGAACTCAAAATTTCGCAGAGTTCGCAGTGCGAAGCTCTGGTCGCAGTGCGACCATGACAGAACTCAGAATCTGAGTTTAGGCTCCTAAAAAGACAATTTTTGAGGTTCTAGCCCAGGAACTCAGAACCTAAGTGGATTGAAACTCATTTTATTCAAACCTTAACAAGGATTTTGCATATTATTGAAGGATCCACAAGTTTGAGCAACACTTTTTTGAGTAACTTGCGAAACAAGTTACGTTCATAAACTTTCAAATCAAACTTGAGCAATAAGCTAAGTTCATCATTTTCAAAACTAAACTTGAACAAAAACCTTGTTCATGATTTTCAACCAAACGTGAACTTAAGCCGAACTTGTTCATTTTTCAAAACCTTTTTTTCAAAACTTGAGCCGAACTTGTGCGTTTTTCACAAATTTGTTAAAAACCTTTTCATTTTGAGTCTCAAACCAAGTGTTTTGTTAAACTTTGGGATTTCTAAAATTCAACCAAAAACTTGAATGAAAAAGGGATGGTTTGACGTATGTCTTTCCATTGCCCCGATTGAACGAATGTGTGACGTATGTCTCGTCGCACGGGCAATCGTCATTCTATTTTCAACATACCCGACCACACCAAACCAATTCTTGGCCCTTTGTGGTCAATTTGAACCTTTTGGTCCCCCGTGGCCATTTGATTCAATTCCTCGACTCGTTTGAGTCACTTTGGTCAATGTTCGACTCGGTTGAGTCCATTGCACCCTTTCTTGATCCCGTTGGATCATTCGAACCCTTCCTCGACTCGTTTGAGTCACTTTGGTCAATGATCGACTCGGTTGAGTCCATTGCACCCTTTCTTGATCCCGTTGGATCATTTTAACCTTTCCCGACTCGTTTGAGTCATTTTGGTCCCCTCGCGGCCAATCGAACTCCTTTTACCCTAACGGACATGCTTTTAACATTTCTAGCGCGATTTTAAACAAACGCGTAAGCCTCCCATGCGCGAGCATACAAGCTACGTTTGATCGTAAGAACACAGTTAAAACATCGTTCATTAAAAACAACCAACAAATACGGTTTTCTACCAAAGAACTACGTAGCTTTGAATTCCCCATCGCACCAGGGGATACGTAGGAGCATGATCGTCATCTTGTCAAGCACAATAATAAAAAACAAACTTTTTCCACTTTCATCTTTATTATCTTTATTTATAGCCAAGCATGCACGCAAAACATTTAAAAACATTCTAGCCTTAGCTAACTAGGAGGTTCCCGTTGAGTACAACGGACGTGAGGGGTGCTAATACCGTCCCCTTGCGTAATCGACTCCCGAACCCGATAATGGTTGCGATGACCAATCCTTTTCCTCATCGTCAAGGGTTTTATTATCGTTTCCCTTCAAATAAAAAACTTAAGGGTTTATTAACGTTCCCTTTAAACAAAAACATTGGTGGCGACTTCACCTAACCTTTCGAGCGTTCGTACACGTCTCGGAAGATTGCACGTTTTTAGCGAGAGCGCACAGCTGGCGACTTCACTGGGGACCCTTTTCCCTCTAGCGAGTCAAGCCTATCCTATTTGGCTTTTAAGCTAAATGTTTTTATCTTTTGGCGTGCATGCTTTTATTTCATTATCTATATCCTTCTCATGCTTTATGTTTATAAATGCTTCATATTGCTTTATATTCATATTATTATATCAATTGCGGGGATGTTACTTGAGCGATGTTACTCCACATTGTTCGGGTTAATGCCGGACGTGTGAGGCTCTCTACCCGAGCTTGAGAAAAAAATTAAGTTAGGATGGGGTTGTGAGCGGAAGCCCGCGTTGACGTATGTCCGTGAGGTAGGATGCCAAACCCCGCCTAGAGGAGATTTTCACTTGGAATGAATTGAAGTCATGCGAAGTTCGCAATCGACGACCTTAATTCCATGTGGGATCCGTGAATCTAGGGACCTTTTTAGAAAATCTCATCTCTAGAGCCTACACGTGAGGATGGGGGGAAGTTCCGAACCTTCATATACCATACCTTTGCATACCATTCATTTGCATCCATGAAAATAATTTTCGCATATCATTTTGCTTTATAGGAATTTAAAAAGAACGACCAAATATTAGCAAAGAGAAATAAGGATTCCGGAAATAGAAATACGCTCGCTTTCAAGATTAAGGCCCCTAAAGTGGAAAGCTTGCTAGCTTTGAGTAGACGACTCTCTTCGGTCGACAAGAGTATTTTTGAAGCAAGTTATGGGCTAATACTTGACCTCCTGCCCGTAAAGATAGATTCAGCGGCTTTAACTACCTTGGCTCAATTCTTCGACCCACCTCTCCGATGCTTCACCTTTCAAGACTTCCAATTAGCCCCAACCTTGGAAGAATTTGAGAAGATTTTGGGTTGTAGCATGAAAGACCATGGGCTTTATCTCGGTTTGGGAAAAGACCCTACATTAGAGGCCATCGCCGAATCCTTATACCTTAATGTCCAAGAAGTAGCACTTAACTTGGAAATTAGAGGAGACATTAAAGGGTTCACAAGAAGGTTCTTGGAGACCAAAGCTCGGGATTTGTTAGCTAGCAAAGAGGGAAGAGCATTCAACGCCATCCTAGCCCTCTTGATCTACGGGATCGTTTTATTCCCCAACATGGACGATTTCATAGACTTTCCGACTTTAGAGGTGTTCATGATTAAAAATCTGGTTCCCACGCTTTTGGCGGATTTTATCATTCCCTCCATTCTAGGCATGAACAAGGGAGGGGACGCACAATTTCTTGTTGTACTCCTTTGGTGCAAACTTGGTTGATGTCCCATATGTCAAGAAGTCGAGACTTTATGGAAAACCGGGCCAAGCTTACATGGTCACAACGGATGACAACTCTCGCCGAGAAGGATATCCATTGGTTTTCTCCAAATTTAGAGGATCTGGAAATCATCCTCAGTTGCGGGGATTTCCCTAACGTACCCCTCATTGGTACTAAGGGATGCATTAACTACAATCCGGTCCTCTCTCTCCGACAACTAGGTTATTCAATGGAAGACAAACCCAATGACCTTTTGTTGGAAGCTTTCTTCTTAAGGGAAGGAGATCAAGACCCGGCATTGCTAGAAAGAATCCGAGGGGCTTGGAACCAAGTGCGCAAAGGAAGGGTTGGCAAGAGGAATTGCGTGGCCAAACCTCTTTATACTCAATGGGTGAAGGAGAGGGTTAAAAGAATCAAGCTACCCTTTGTGGTCATATGCCCTCCTAAATCTCCTACACCTAAACCCCTTGCAACCATTCCCAACAAAGAAGCAGAGGAACAACAGAGCTTATAGGGTGTTTAATTCCAGAACCAAAGTTGTGATGGAGTCCATAAATGTTGTGATTAATGATCTGTCTGCTGAGAAAGAAAGACATGAGTCTGAAGTTGTTCCAGAGTCTGAAGCATCAGAAGAACAAACTTCAAAAGCAAAAAATCATCCAGAGTCTGAAGGTACAGAAGTTCATCCAGAACACGATCCTACCAATAAAGGGCCATCAATTAGAGTTCAGAAGGATCATCCTAAGGTGCTTATCATTGGGAGTTTGGATCAAGGGGTCAGAACCAGCTGCTACTGATTCATGCTTTGTGTCAAAGCTTGAACCTAAAAATGTGAAAGAAGCCCTAACTGATGAATTTTGGATTGAAGCAATGCAAGATGAGTTGAATCAATTCAAAAGGAGTGAAGTATGGGATCTGGTTCCAAGACCTGAAGGGTTGAATGTGATTGGTACTAAATGGATATACAAGAATAAAACAGATGAAAATGGTACTGTGGTCAGAAACAAAGCAAGGTTGGTTGCTCAAGGCTATACTCAAGTTGAGGGACTTGATTTTGATGAGACCTTTGCACCTGTGGCCAGACTAGAGTCCATAAGACTGCTGTTGGGTGTGTCTTGAATTCTCAAGTTCAAACTATTCCAGATGGATGTGAAGAGTGCATTTCTGAATGGATACCTGCAAGAAGAAGTGTATGTTGAACAGCCTAAGGGTTTTGTGGATCATCAGTTTCCAGATCATGTGTACAAACTAAAGAAAGCCCTGTATGGATTGAAGCAAGCACCAAGAGCATGGTATGAAAGGCTTACTCAATTTCTTGTTGCTCAAGGTTACAGAAAAGGAGGTTCTGATAAGACTTTGTTTGTGAAAGATGAAAATGGGAGTCTGATGATTGCTCAGATTTATGTAGATGATATTGTGTTTGGAGGAATGTCTCAGAAGATGGTCAAACTGTTTGTTCAGCAAATGCAATCAGAGTTTGAAATGAGTTTGGTTGGAGAGCTGACTTATTTTCTTGGATTACAAGTCAAGCAAATGGAAGATACAATCTTCATTTCTCAGAGTAAATATGCCAAGAACATTGTGAAGAAGTTTGGTATGGAATCTGCTGCTCATAAGAAGACACCAGCTGCTACTCATCTGAAGCTAACCAAAGATGAACATGGAGTTTCAGTTGATCAAAGTCAGTACAGAAGCATGATAGGGAGCTTATTGTATTTAACTGCAAGCAGACCTGATATCACTTATGCTGTTGGAGTATGTGCAAGATACCAAGCTGATCCTAAGATGAGTCATCTGACACAAGTTAAAAGGATCCTGAAGTATGTGAATAGCACAAGTGACTATGGAATCATGTATTCACATAGTTCAAGTTCTGAACTGATGGGATTTTGTGATGCTGACTGGGCTGGAAGTGCTGATGACAGGAAGAGCACTTCAGGAAGATGTTTCTTTCTAGGAAATAATTTAATTTCCTGGTTCAGCAAGAAACAAAATTGTGTTTCATTGTCAACTGCTGAGGCTGAATATATTGCTGCTGGGAGTAGTTGTTCACAACTGTTGGGTTTTTGTAGATTGGCTACATTTTGCAAAAACATCTACTAGCCAGATGCTGGGACAGATGCGGTAGCATATGGAACAGCATTATGTGACTTGTGATTTTCGCGCCAGCTAGCGCTTTATATTTGTGTACGCAATCTTCCAAAGATTTGCTTGAAGATTTATTTTCCTCTAGCTTGCTGATCAAGGCGCGTGTATCTGATTGAAGATTTGCTTGAAGTTCTATTTGCCTTGCTATTTGTTCCACAAGATATCATTCTATATTTGGAAGCTTTTTATTATTTCTAGAAGATTGTTTCAGCTGGACCGGACAATGTCCACGTTCTATTTTGAAGCCCAAACCCGTGTTATTTCAGCATTATATATTTGTGAAGACAAACCCTAGTTGGGTAACTAAAAACCGTGTGTGTTAGCAAAGCGTGTGTTTAAGGTTTTTAGGGTTTCTTTTGTTAATTGTGAGCCTTGCTTGTATCTCCCTGATTCAAGCTAAGGACTGAGTTTGTTTGAGTTGTAATTGTAAGCTGCTCCTAAGCTTTTAAGTACGGAGTGAGTATGTGTTATTAGAGTGTGTTTCTCTTGGTGTGTTTTGCGTGCTTGATTACAATATTGTTTGTGTTGTTAGTAGGAATTGAGACGGGGTCTCATATCTAGGAGTTCCTAGATAGAGTTGCCACTGGTAGGGTCTTGGTGCAAAGTCAAGTAGTGTGTCTGCGTTGGTCTTTTCACTAGAACTATAATAGTGGAATCATTCCTGGATTGGTATCCCCCAGAGTAGGAGAGTTGCTCCGAACTGGGTTAACAAACTCACTGTGTACTTTTTATTTCCGCTGTGTTCCTTTCAATTTGTGCTTTGTTACGCTGTGTTATTTTAATTGTAGTTCTGAGTAGACAGGTGCTCGGACAGTTGTGCCAACATTGTGCACAGCATCTGTCAGTCAGGTTGCCAGGAATTTCAATTGGCATCAGAGCAGGCACCCTGTTCTGTGTGGGTGAGCTCCAGGGAAAGAATTTTCTGGCTTAATGGATAAAGAAGGAGGACTGTTGAACAGACCACCCTTGTTGGATGGGTCGAACTATGACATTTGGAAATCACGCATGACAGCATTCTTGAAATCTCTAGACAGCAGAGCTTGGAAGGCTGTGATCAAGGCATGGGTCCCTCCTAAAATAAAAGATGCGAATAATGTTGATACTGATGAGTTGAAACCAGAAGAGGAGTGGTCTACAGCAGAAGACACTGCAGCTATTGGAAACTCTAAAGCCCTGAATGCCTTGTTTAATGGTGTAGACAAGAACATGTTCAGGTTGATTAAACAATGTACTATTGCTAAGGAAGCTTGGGATATCCTAAGAACAACTCATGAAGGTACTCAAAAGGTCAAGAAGTCAAGGCTACAACTGCTAACAACACAGTTCAAGAATTTGAGAATGAAGGAAGGAGAGAGTGTTCATGACTTTCACATGAATGTGCTAGAATATGCTAACACATTTGAATCCTTGGGGGAAAAGATATCCGATGAAAAACTGGTAAGCAAAATTCTCAGGTCCCTGCCTAAGAAATTTGATATGAAAGTATGTGCTATTGAGGAGGCCCAAGATATTGGAAATATGAAAGTTGATGAGTTGATTGGATCTCTTCAAACTTTTGAATTAAAGGCTAATGAAAGATCTGAAAAGAAAGACAAGAACATTGCTTTCATCTCCAACACTGATGAAGATGATGTGGAGAGTAATTTAGATACTGATGAGAGCATCTCTGAAGCTATTGTGTTGTTGGGCAAACAATTTAATAAAGTTGTGAAGAGGATGGACAGACGCCCTAGGACAAATGCTCTGGACAACAGTCGCAGCATCTATAAAAATGTCAACAATCAGAGGAAACCTAGAACTGATGACAAAATTAATCAAAGCAAAGGGGTGCAATGCCACGAATGCGAAGGATTTGGGCACATCAGAACTGAGTGTGCAACTTATCTGAAGAAACAAAAGAAGGTGATGACTGTGTCTTGGACTGATGAGGATAAATCAGAAGAAGAACCTGAAACTGCAAAACATGTGAATGCCTTGACTGGAGTGTGCACATCTGACAATGAATCTAGTGATGAAGAGGTAACATATGATGAATTGGCTGATTCCTACAAGGAGCTATATCTCAAAAGTGAGGAAGTTTGTAGAACTTTAGAAAAACAAAAGAGGACCATTGCTCTCTTGCAAGCTGAGAAAGACAAACTTCTGAAAATAAACTCAGATCTCAATGATGAGGTTATCTTACTCTCTTCCAAGATTGACAATATGAACAAGCAACTACGGATGATGAACAAAGGTACTGATGTTTTAGACGAAATTCTAGAAATAGGACAGAAACCTGGAGATTCGAAAGGGATTGGGTTTGAATACAGATCCTTGCCTCAGCAGGAACAACTACCAGTGAGACAGTTTGTGCCATCTGTTAGTACTTATGATCATATTATGTCAAGACAGATGCCCCAGCATCAGGTGAGACAACAGATATCTGGATATAGGCCCAGATCAAAAGGAAGGAATTATGATTGGGTATGTCACTACTGTGGAAGAAAAGGTCATATCAGACCTTTCTGTTTCAAATTATATGGTTACCCAGACAGGACCTATTCACCAAAACCTGATCCCACAGTAAAGATCACCAAGAAGCAGTGGAAGAAAAAAAATGATAATTTCACAAGCAACACTGTGGATCCTAGAAAAATAGAACAAGAAGCTGATGAGATTGCTCAAATTGCTCATACATCTCTGAGTGTGTCATCCAGAAATGATTGGTACTTTGACAGTGGATGTTCCAGACATATGACTGGTGATAAAAATTACTTAACTGATGTTAAGCCTTATGCTACAAGTTTTGTGACTTTTGGGGATGGAGCCAAAGGAGAAATAAAGGGTGTTGGAAATCTTGTGGAAGAGGGCCTACCCAAACTTGACAAGGTGCTTCTTGTGAAAGGATTAACTGCCAACTTAATTAGTATTAGTCAACTGTGCGATCAAGGAATGAAGGTCAACTTTACAAAGAGTGAATGCTTAGTTGCCAACAGTGAAGGGGACATCCTGATGAAAGGTGTTAGATCAAAGGACAATTGCTACTTGTGGGTCTCTCAAGATAAAGCAAAGTTATCTACTTGTTTAATAACCAAAGAAGATGAAGTTAAGCTATGGCACCAAAAGCTTGGACATCTGAATCTCAGAAGCATGAAGAAAGCTATTGCTGAAGGAGCCATCAGAGGTCTACCAAAACTCAAAATTCAGGAAGGAAGTATATGTGGAGAATGCCAGATAGGAAAACAGACCAAGATGCCTCACCAGAAGATGCAACATCTGTCCACATCCAGAGTTCTTGAGCTATTGCACATGGACTTAATGGGACCTATGCAAGTCGAAAGCTTAGGTGGTAAGAAGTATGCATTTGTTGTTGATGATGATTTTTCCAGATATACTTGGATAAATTTCATTAAGGAGAAATCAGACACTTTTGAAAAATTCAAGGATCTTTGCTTACAACTTCAGAGAGAAAAGGATTGTGGAATTGTTAGAATCAGAAGTGACCATGGGAAGGAGTTTGAGAATGGTAAGTTCTCTGATTTCTGTATTTCTGAAGGAATATTTCATGAGTTCTCTGCACCCATTACTCCCCAACAAAATGGGATAGTTGAGAGAAAGAACAGGACTTTGCAAGAATCTGCCAGAGTTATGCTACATGCAAAGAAGCTGCCATTTTTCTTTTGGGCTGAAGCCATGAACACAGCCTGCTATATTCATAATAGAGTGACTTTGAGAAAAGGTACATCTACAACCTTGTACGAGCTATGGAAGGACAGGAAGCCAACAGTGAAGCACTTTCATGTGTTTGGTAGTAAGTGCTATATTTTAGCTGACAGGGAACCAAGAAGAAAGCTGGATGCTAAAAGTGAAGAGGGAATTTTTCTAGGCTATTCAACAAACAGCAGAGCCTATAGAGTATACAACTCCAGAACCAAGACAGTGATGGAATCTATAAATGTTGTTGTAGATGATGAAGGTAATAATGCTGTGCCAGATGATGCGACGTTTGCCTCAGCATCTGATCTACAGGAAGAGAAGAAAGAAGATGAAGCAAGTAGTAAGGGAGATTCTGAAGTAACTGGTCCAGAGAAGACTGCTCCCAACAAAGGACCATCTATCAGAGTTCAGAAAAACCATCCCATAGATCAAGTCATTGGCGATCCTAACCAAGGGATTACAACTAGAAGAAACTATGATGAGGTATCAAATTCTTGCTTTATATCTAAATTTGAACCAAAGAATGTTAAGGAAGCTCTAACTGATGAGTTCTGGATAAATGCTATGCAAGAAGAACTAACTCAGTTCAAGAGAAGTAATGTGTGGGACTTAGTTCCTAGACCAGATAATGTGAATGTCATAGGTACCAAGTGGGTTTATAAAAACAAGTCTGATGAAAATGGTACTATCACTAGAAACAAAGCTAGACTGGTTGCACAAGGATATGCTCAAATTGAAGGTGTAGACTTTGATGAGACTTTTGCTCCTGTAGCTAGGTTGGAATCTATTAGATTGTTACTTGGGATTGCTTGCATACTAAAATTCAAGTTGTATCAGTTGGATGTCAAGAGTGCCTTTCTCAATGGGTACTTAAATGAAGAGGTCTATGTGGAACAGCCTAAAGGGTTCATTGATCCAAGTTTTCCAAACCATGTTTACAAATTGAAGAAAGCTCTATATGGCCTAAAGCAAGCCCCTAGAGCTTGGTATGAGAGACTTGCTGAGTTTCTAATTAACCATGGCTATAGGAAGGGAGGAAATGATAAAACCTTGTTTGTGAAAGATGAAAATGGACAGCTGATGATTGCTCAAATATATGTAGATGACATAGTCTTTGGGGGAATGTCTGACCAGATGATAGAGCATTTTGTTCAGCAATTGCAATCTGAATTTGAAATGAGTCTTGTAGGTGAGCTAAAGTTCTTTCTTGGTCTTCAAGTGAAACAGATGGAAGATACTATATTTATCTCTCAAAGTAAGTATGCTAAAAATATAATCAAGAAATTTGGGATGGAAAATGCTGCTCATAAAAGAACTCCTGCTCCCACACATGTAAAATTATCAAAGGATGAGAAAGGTGTGGATGTTGACCAAAGCATGTATAGGAGTATGATAGGAAGTCTTCTATATCTTACAGCAAGTAGGCCAGATATCACATTTGCAGTTGGAGTATGTGCCAGGTACCAAGCTGAACCAAAAATAAGTCATCTGACTCAGGTAAAGAGAATTCTGAAGTATGTGAATGGTACTAGTGACTATGGTATGTTGTATTCTCATGGGGAAAGCACTGTGTTGTTTGGGTACTGTGATGCTGACTGGGCTGGAAGTGCAGATGATAGAAAGAGCACCTCTGGTGGATGTTTCTTTCTAGGCAACAACCTTATATCCTGGTTCAGTAAGAAGCAAAATTGCGTTTCTTTGTCTACAGCTGAAGCTGAGTACATAGCAGCTGGTAGTAGTTGTTCTCAATTGTTGTGGATGAGACAGATGCTGAGTGAATACAAGGTCAAGACAGATGCTATGACATTATATTGTGACAATCTGAGTGCAATTAATATCTCCAAAAATCCTATACAACATAGCAGGACCAAACACATTGACATTAGACATCATTTTATTAGAGATCTTGTTGAAGAAAAAATTGTTACTCTTGAGCATGTTGCAACTGAAGAGCAATTAGCAGATATTTTTACCAAAGCCCTTGATGCTAATCAATTTGAAAAATTAAGACAGAAGTTAGGGATATGTTTGTTCGAGGAATTGTAGCAATTAATTTCTGAGGGGCGTGCAGCTATTATTTTCTCCCTCCTCAACCGCTTATTGCACGTCATTCAAGGAGGTTATTGCCAACTTGCCTTTTTCAAAACTATCGCACGCTATCATCATTGTCTCTGTCTTAACTTCTCTCAACCCCTCAACTCCTCTCTTACCGCGCACATCATCATTCAAAAATCGCCCTCTCCTCATACCTTCATATTCAAAATCATCACCATGGCTGATTCTACCTCTCATCAAACTATGCAAGATCAAGCTCCTGAAGCCGTCATCACCGATGCGCAACCCCTCACTACTATTCTCAGCTCTCCTACTAAGAAGCGACGAACTAGGTCGTCTGCATCACGAAAGAAGGCTCCTGCAAAATCTAGCAAAGCTACCTCTTCTACTACGGTGAACACGAGGTCAAAATCGAAAGGTAAGACATCTACAACTCCCGCTGTTCAACGAATAGGGCTTAGCATGGATGATTTGTACCTTAAGGACAATCCATTTATATCAACTGTTGTTGAACCAAATGCTGAACCTTCTGTCACCGAATCTGAGAATATTGCTGTTGAAAGTACTGTAGCTACGACTGAAACCTTAGGTCCTGATAACCCTAAGGTATCAGACAAATTAGTTGATGATTCTTCAAATTCCCCCACTGAGCAAGATGTTACCGCTATTTCTGTTGAAAAGAATGCTGTTAATCCGGATGTTTCTGAGACACCTGCTATTCCCCCTGCCACAACAAAGGATGCTGTGACAGATGCTCAAGCATCTTTGTCACAAGCTCATGAGGAGCCTGATGTGGTGGTTCCAAACATCTCTGGTTCTGTGAGTGTCCCTGAGAATGAGTCCTCAGAGTCTGAAGATGAAGGTACTGAGACTCAGGATGTTGTAGATAATGCTGAGACTGTTATTTTAGACCATGCTGACACTATTGCTGTTGAGGAAGCTGTGCCTGAAGAAAGACCTCAGGAAGAGACTGGTGCTATTGGTGTTGCTCGCAGGACTAGGAGCAAATCTGACAAAACTGCTACTATTGTTAGTGAATGACAAAAGGATAGGAAGAAGAAAGCTGTTAATGCTGGGAAGAGGCCTGTGTATGGTCCCCCCAAGGCTGGGAGCAAGAAGGTGGCTCAAAGTGGTCACAAGAAGAAGAGCCTCAAAAGAAAAGACCCTCCCTCTAGTGACTCTGAGTTTGAGGTTGCTGAGCTTGAAGCTGCCACATCTGGTGGGGCTTCCAGAAAAACAATGAAGGGTATGAAGATACCTCTAACTATCCCTCCAGCCCCTCTTGATAATGTTTCTTTTCATTTGGAAAATGGTTCTTCTAGGTGGAAGTTTATATACCACAGAAGACTGGGTCTTGAAAGAAATCTTAAGGAAGAAGTTTTCAAGTGTAAAAAGCTGGTTGATGTGTTGGAATTTGCTGGACTGATGAAGACTGTGAGAAATCTGGGTCCATGTTATGATAAGCTGGTCAGGGAATTTTTGGTGAATGTTTCTGATGAGTGTGATGACACAAGAAACCCTGAGTATAGGAAGGTTTTTGTTCGTGGTAAGTGTGTCAACTTTTCTCCTATGGTGGTCAACGCATACCTTGAGAGATCTGCTGAGGAGACCCCTGAGCTTGAGGTCACTGAGGACACCATCTGCAAGGCAATCACTGATAACAAGATTAAGCATTGGCCAAAGCATTTGTCTTCTGCTCAACTGTCTCCTATGTATGCTGCTTTGAATAGGATCTGTGCTCAAAATTGGACTCCAACCACTCACTCAAATTCTGTTGCTTCTGGGTTGGCTAAGTTCATTTATGCTGTGGGGACCAAGTCACCCTTTGATTATGGAGCCTACATCTATTATCAAGTTTTGGAGCATGCTAAATCTTTTGCTATTAAGTTTCCAATTGCTTTTCCTACCCTCCTGTGTGGAATTATTCTTCAGCAACACCCTGATATTTTGATCAGTAGTGATGAGCCCTGCAAGAGGCCTGGTCCTATGGCTTTGGATTGCAGTCTGCTGTCTGAGACACTTGATGCTGATGTAGTTGGTACTTCTGTCCGGACATCTGGTGTGCTCTCCAGAAAGCAAATGATTGCTGATCTTACTGAGACAAGTGTGGCTCTTGGAGCTAGGAAGGTGAAGATTGACAGGATCATTGCAGCTTTGAAGGCTGAAGCTGATGCTGAGGGTGAGCAGGATGAGGAAGAAGGAGAAATATGCCTGTTGCTTCTGCTGATGCTCTGAGGATGCCTCTGATGATTCTGAGGATTTCTGATTTTATTGTTTTGTTCTGATCTCTTTTGATGTACTCTTTTGCTTTTGTTGGTGACTGAGCTATGCCCTGAATTTCTTATGCACCTTGTGTGCTTCTGGTCTGTAATATGCACTCTCTATGGTTTCTATGCTCTTTCTATGAGTATGCACTATCTGTTATTTGTCAGAATTTATGGCTAAAAAGGGGGAGTAGATGCGATGTGCATGTGTGTAGCTTATAGCTTATATTATCTTGGCTGGTTATATTATCTTGGCTGGTTGTGTGCATGATTTGAAGCTTATATTTTGTATGGTTGTGTTGAGGGGGAGTGTAGTATATGTTGAGGGGGAGTACTGGTACATGTTTTGAGGGGGAGCTCTAAGTTTTTTTCTTGGTGTGTGGAAATTTATTTTTTTCCCTTCTCTATGTGAATCCACTATATGAGAGTTTATTTCTCTCTAGTTGTTCCTATGAGGCTAGATGTTTGTGTTATCTGGTGCATGCCTCTGATACTCCTTGCAAGTTATCTTTGTCAAATTTTCTCCCTTGGAAGTAATCTCATTTTTTGGCTACGATATTTTCTTTCCTTGTTGTGTGCCTATGTTGACGTGAAGGAAACTTTTCTGTGTATCTCCCAAAGAACTGGCTCTAGAGTGTTTTAGCCAAAATTTTGCCAAAGGGGGAGATTGTTGGGTTTTTGTAGATTGGCTACATTTTGCAAAAACATCTACTAGCCAGATGCTGGGACAGATGCGGTAGCATATGGAACAGCATTATGTGACTTGTGATTTTCGCGCCAGCTAGCGCTTTATATTTGTGTACGCAATCTTCCAAAGATTTGCTTGAAGATTTATTTTCCTCTAGCTTGCTGATCAAGGCGCGTGTATCTGATTGAAGATTTGCTTGAAGTTCTATTTGCCTTGCTATTTGTTCCACAAGATATCATTCTATATTTGGAAGCTTTTTATTATTTCTAGAAGATTGTTTCAGCTGGACCGGTCAATGTCCACGCTCTATTTTGAAGCCCAAACCCGTGTTATTTCAGCATTATATATTTGTGAAGACAAACCCTAGTTGGGTAACTAAAAACCGTGTGTGTTAGCAAAGCGTGTGTTTAAGGTTTTTAGGGTTTCTTTTGTTAATTGTGAGCCTTGCTTGTATCTCCCTGATTCAAGCTAAGGACTGAGTTTGTTTGAGTTGTAATTGTAAGCTGCTCCTAAGCTTTTAATTACGGAGTGAGTATGTGTTATTAGAGTGTGTTTCTCTTGGTGTGTTTTGCGTGCTTGATTACAATATTGTTTGTGTTGTTAGTAGGAATTGAGACGGGGTCTCATATCTAGGAGTTCCTAGATAGAGTTGCCACTGGTAGGGTCTTGGTGCAAAGTCAAGTAGTGTGTCTGCGTTGGTCTTTTCACTAGAACTATAATAGTGGAATCATTCCTGGATTGGTATCCCCCAGAGTAGGAGAGTTGCTCCGAACTGGGTTAACAAACTCACTGTGTACTTTTTATTTCCGCTGTGTTCCTTTCAATTTGTGCTTTGTTACGCTGTGTTATTTTAATTGTAGTTCTGAGTAGACAGGTGCTCGGACAGTTGTGCCAACATTGTGCACAGCATCTGTCAGTCAGGTTGCCAGGAATTTCAACAACTGGTTTGGATGAAACAGATGCTTTAGGAGTACAACATTAATCAAGGAACTATGACATTGTTTTGTGACAATTTGAGTGCTATCAACATCTCTAAGAACCCAATACAGCACAGCAGAACTAAACACATTGATATCAGACATCATTTTATCAGAAATCTTGTGGAGGATAAAGTCATTCAGCTGGAACATGTAGCTACTGAAGAACAAGTTGCTGACATTTTCACAAAGGCCTTGGATGCTAAACAGTTTGAAAACTTAAGGAGCAAGTTATGTGTGTGTTTGCATGAAGAGTTATAGCAATTACTGCAAACTGGATGTGAGGAAGATAGTGTACCTGCTAGTTGTGCTTATGTTGAGTGTGGTCCTGAACCTGAGTCTGAGTCTGATATGGTTTCAAGGATCTGTGTTACTTGTTTTGATCCCTATTTGAAGTTTGAAGTTTGTCATAATTTTGTGGCTAAAAAGGGGGAGAAAAATTTAAGTTCAGACAAGAGTTGTTCAGAATGTGTGCCATTGATTCAGAAGGTGACTAATTTAGCTCTGATACCATGGTTGTGATGATCAGGAGTTGATCAGTACTTGTCTTTTGTGTGCTTCAGAGTGTGTGTGATGATCAGGAGTTGATCAGTAGCTTTGATACCATGGTTGTGATGATCAGGAGTTGATCAGTACTTGTCTTTTGTGTGCTTCAGAGTCAGAAGCTGAAACTGGTTGATTTTTGTTGATTTAAGCATAGCTCAGATTTGTTTGTCCGCTGCTTAGCTCTATGCTATGTTATTTTATTGTGGAGTTCTTCATTGCTGAGTTGATTATAAGGGAGATTGAAGAACTTGGATGGTTTTAGCCAAAAATTTGCCAAAGGGGGAGATTGTTGAGTATTTTGATGTTGGCTGCATATTTTGGCAAAACCAAAGTGTTGTTTAGAAGCATCTCCTTATTTAGAATATTTCTTCAGTTACAAGTTTTCTCATTTGAAGCTGTTCAGAAGCTGTATCTTACATCAGAAGCTGAATGCTCATCAGAAGCACTGTAGCACTTCAGAAGCTGATTCAGGTTCTGAAGTCCAGCGTTGACTTTTGTTGACCTCATCAGAAGCTGGGTTTTCAGAATTGTTTTGGCACGAATCTTTGCAAGATTGATCAAGGAATTATTCACGCGTATTGCTTCTAGAATGATGATTTATTTGGAGAAGATTTTATTGAAGATTTGGTTCAAAGATATGAAATTCGTATTTTCCTATTATAATCTTTCAAAGATTGAATGCAGTTTTATTTGTTACTTTATTGGATCATTCTTATTTCAGTAACAAATCAATTCAGAAGATTAGTTTGTTATTTATGCTGCTAGACTGAAGACTATATAAGGAGGAGTGCTGCTGCTATTCAAGATACGATTTTAAGAGTATTATTCAGAGAATAGAGTCTTTGTTTTTAACTTAGAGTTTATTTGTGCACCACTCATATGCTTTGAGTTGGTTTAGGATTAATTGAGTTGTAATTCATTCTAAGCCTTTAGGTACGAATGAAGTTTTGTTGTTGAAGTGTGTCTTCAAAAACAGGGTAGTTTTCAGAACTAGGTTTTAGTTCAAGGATTGTTCAAGTAGCTGGGTTGCAGTTGCTTGAATAGGAAGTTAGAGGATTCTAATACTCAGAGTTGGGTAGAAGTCTGACTAGGTGGAGATTAATTGCTTGGGATAGGAACTGGGAGTCAGTGTCTGAGTCTTGAGGATTAAATCCAATAGTGGATTTCCTTCCTGGATTGGTATCCCCCAGAGTAGGAGGTGTTTACTCCGAACTGGGTTAACAAACCTTGTGTGTTCTTTAGCTTTCCTGCACTTTATTTTCTGCTCTTGCATTGTGTTTACTTGTGCTCTGTTTTTGCAATTTATTGTGCCCTGCGTATTGTTCAGAACCTGGTTGGTTCAGAACCTGGTAACTCTTCTTATTGCCTGGCCAGAATTTCAAAGTGGACTCCCAGCTATGATGGACCGTACGTGGTAAAGAAAGCCTTCTCTGGCGGAGCTTTAATTATTACCACTATGGATGGGGAAGAGTTCCCACTCGCAATAAACTCCGACGCAGTCAAGAGATATTATGCCTAAAAGAAAAGAAAAAAGAGAAAAGCTCGCTAAATCGAAAACCTGAAAGGGCGGTTTAGGCAATAGAGAGCGTCCTGGTAGATCAAAAACCTGAAAAGGTGGTCTAGGCAAAAATTAAGGACATCAAAAAAAAGGAAATACACCCCGGTCGACTGAAAACTCGAAAGAGCGGTCCAGGTAAAAGTTAGGGGTCTCAAAACAAATAAGAAAGGCAAGTGACTGCAACATTCAAGATCCGGACAAGATTCAAGAGGGGAAGAATCGGTCTCATCATCATCTTTCAAAGACAAAGGGATTTCAAAGTCATAAGGAAAATAGCATGTGTTGTACCAAAACAACCCTCAAATATTTTTTCTTTTTGCTTTTTTTCTTGTCTTTCTCTATCTTTTCCCCAGAGGAGTAATCACTTCTCACTTCATGTATTGTTACCCATTCAAAATCAAATCTGCATTGAATAAATTCATTTTTTTACCTTTTTCATTATTTTGTGTTCTCATTAGCGCATGAAATGTTGTTTTATTCATGGTAAAGAAAAATGCATTGAAACATGGGAAATAAAAAAAAACTTACAAAAACAAATATGTTTTACTTGAATCTCGTAAATGTCGAAAGAATTGCGGTGGTCCCCAGTATTGCACCAAAAGATTCAAAGTCTGAGAAGGTCGCCAATCATTTTAGATTTATGCTCTTCAACAGAAACAAGTGCGTAATTCACGACGTGAAACGCAAAGATCCCAAGGGTTGGAGGAACAGAATTCCCCAGTCAAAACACCCCAAAGCATCTCTTTCATCAATCAAGGTTGAATATCGACATGCTTTCAAAAATGATCCTTATATCCCCAGCAATCCAATAAAGCCCAATTCTCTTTGACATTCCCCAGTGGAGTCTCAACCCCAAAAGCCCAACCATGCTTGGCATCTACTCACATCCTATCATAATCCCCAGCATCCAACATGACGTCTGTCATCCCACATATCATTCATAATACATGCATCATATCAAACTCATTCATGCATGCATATCCAAATCATTCATATACATGCATCTTATATTCATATCATGCATTCTCAACCAATATTCTCCAGTGAATATCACATATTCACCAACATCCATCAATCATCTCTAGTGTTCCCCAGTGAACCCATTTCAGAGCTTCCCCAGATAAGTCTAAGCACCTATTCAGGCGACGACTTGTCAGATCGAAATCACCTGATTAGGTGACGATCATTTCAGATCCAATCACCTGATTAGGTGACGATCATGTCAGATCCGATCACCTAATTAGGTGGCGATCTTTTTACCTTTCAGATCCGATCACCTAATTAGGTGGCGATCTTTTTACCTTCCAGATCCAATCGCCTGATTAGGTGACGATCATGTCAGATCCAACCACCTAATTAGGTGACGATCTTTTACTTTCCAGATCCAATCACCTGATTAGGTGACGATCATGTCAGATCCGATCACCTAATTAGGTGGCGATCTTTTTACCTTTCAGATCCGATCACCTAATTAAGTGGCGATCTTTTTACCTTCCAGATCCAATCACCTGATTAGGTGACGATCATGTCAGATCCGATCACCTAATTAGGTGGCGATCTTTTTACCTTCCAGATCCAATCACCTGATTAGGTGATGATCATGTCAGATCCAATCACCTAATTAGGTGACGATCTCTTACTTTCTAGATCCAATCACCTGATTAGGTGACGATCTTTTACTTTCCAGATCCAATCACCTGATTAGGTGACGATCATTCCAGATCCAATCACCTAATTAGGTGACGATCTTTTACCTTCCAGATCCAATAACCTAATTAGGTGACGATCATGTCAGATCCAATCACCTAATTAGGTGACGACCTTTTACCTTAGTTTATGCATCAGTAGCCAAACCAGGTGACCCTGCATTTACTTTTTTCATTAACTACAATCTTTTCGTACCGCGAAGGACAAAATTTGGATCCTTCTTTTACTTAATTGCTCTTCACAAAGAGTTTATGAGATGCCCTTGGCACTCACACACTCTATGCAAAGACACAATTAAGTAGGGGCAGCTGTTGTACCCTAATTTTGTCCCAAGCCTTTTCAAAACAAATTTCAAAAAAATCAAAAAAAAAAAGGAGAAAAGTCAAAGTCAACAAAAAGTCAACAAAAAAGTCAACATTTCAGAAATGAGGACTTCGCAGAGCAAAGTCCCCTTCGCTCTGCGAAGTCTGCGAATTTTTTGCAAATTTTTTAATCTCTTTGATTTATTTCATTTTTGTAATTATTATTATTACATATCATTTTTATTATTGTTTTTATCATCAATTGTGGCTAATTGAGCTCAACAAAGCAAGAATTGGAGCATTTGCCATCAAAGCCAAGGAAAGAAGCTTTTTCTTCCAACCTAGCATATGCCAAGCAAGTTGGCTTGCCCTTGGGCAGCTCTTGTCCCTCCCAGTGGACCTGCTACTGACCCTAAGGTTGCCAGCCACCAGCTTGTTGATTTTCTTCCTGTTTTCTCCCCCAAAACCAGTCAAACCCAGCTGGTTTTGCTTGCCCAAAAGCCATGAGTGTTGCTCTGTTTTCAGCAGCTTTCAAGTTATTTCTACGCGAATCTTGGCATGATTTATCAAGGAATTATTCACGCGTATTGCTTCTAGAATGCTGGATTGTTTTGGAGAGGATTTATTGAAGATTTGGTTTATTGTTATGGAAAGACGTATTTTCCTGATATAATCTTTCAAAGATATAAAGTGGTTTTATTTGTTTCCTTATTGGATCAATCATAATTCAGAAACAAATCAATTTAGAAGATTGGCTACAGAATTAAGAAGAGCTACTGAATTCTATAAAAGGAGGTTGCTGAAGACTTACAAAATTATATAGAGTTTTAGATCAGAGAATTGAGTCTTAGTGAGTTAAGCTTCTAGCTTTATTTGTGCACCACTCAGTTTGAGTTGGTTTAGGATTGTTATTGAGTTGTAACTTCATTCTAAGCCTGTAGGTACGAATGAAGGTCTGTCATTGAAATTGTGTTCAAAACAGGGTAGTTTTCAAGGGTTGTTTAAGTGACTGGGTTGCAGTTGCTTGAATAGTAAGATAGTGGGTTCTATTACTCAGAGTTGGGTAGAAGTCTGACTAGGTGGAGGTTAATTGCTTGGGATAAGAACTGGGAGTCAGTGTCTGAGTCTTAAGGATTAAATCCAATAGTGGATTTCCTTCCTAGATTGGTATCCCCCAGAGTAGGAGGTGTTTACTCCGAACTGGGTTAACAAACCTTGTGTGCCTTTTTACTTTCCTGCACTTTATTTTGTTGCTCTTGCATTGTGTTTTGTTGTGCTCTGTTTTTGCAATTTATTGTGCCTTGCGTGTTGTTCAGAACCTGTTGGTTCAGAACCTGGTAACTCTGTCTTGTTGCCTGGCCAGAATTTCAATTGACATCAGAGCAGGCACCCTGCCTGTGTTTTGGGTGAGATCCAGAGGAGTTAATATCTGAAAAGCATGGATAGAGAAGGAGGCTATGTCAATAGACCACCCCTACTAGATGGCACAAACTATGAGTATTGGAAGTCTAGGATGTGTGCTTTTCTAAAGTCTATTGACAGCAGGACTTGGAAAGCTGTGATTAAAGGCTGGGATCATCCAGTAGTTTTGGACAAAGATGGGAATAAGACTGAGGTTCTGAAGCCTGAAGAAGAATGGACCAAAGCTGAAGATGATCTGTCACTGGGAAATTCAAAAGCTTTGAATGCAATCTTTAATGGTGTGGATCAGAACATGTTCAGACTCATCAAACAATGTACTTTGGCCAAGGATGCTTGGGAAATTCTGAAAACCACTCATGAAGGAACCTCTAAGGTTAAGCTATCCAGACTTCAACTTCTCACAACAAAATTTGAGAACCTGAAGATGATGGAAGATGAATCTATTCAGGACTTCTACATGAATGTGCTGGACATGGCTAATTCATTTGATTCTCATGGGGTGAAGATGTCAGATGAGAAGTTAGTGAGAAAAATCCTCAGGTCCCTGCCCAGAAGATTTGATATGAAGGTGACAGCAATTGAAGAGGCCCATGATATTACCACTATGAAGCTTGAGGAGCTGATTGGGTCATTGCTCAAATTTGAAACTTCCTTTTGTAAACAACCTGAGAAGAAAGGAAAAGGTGTAGCCTTTAGTGTGAATTCTGAAGCTGATGATCAACAAGAGTCTGATGAGGATGACTTATCAGAAGCTCTAGTGTTGCTGGGAAAACAATTCAACAAGATTCTGAAGAATGTTGACAGAAAAGCCAAAGCCAAAGGTCAGAATTTCAGATTCAACAACAAGAAGCAACAAACTGATGTGAAAAAGACCAAGTCTGAGGAGAAAAGTAATCAAGCTAAAGGTGTGCAGTGCTATGAGTGTGAAGGTTACGGACATATCAAAACTGAATGTCCTACTTTTCTTAAGAAGCAGAAGAAGAAAAGCCTAGCTGTTGCATGGTCTGATGATGATTCTGAAGAAGATGCTGGAAGTGAATCTGGTATTTATGATACTGGTTTGGTAGTAAGGTCAGGAGCTATCTTGAAGAAGGAAGCTGTTTTAGAGTCTGAGACTTTTTCAGAGTCTGACTCAGAGTCTGAAGCCTCATCTGTGTCTGAAGCTGCTAAAACCTC
The DNA here is from genome assembly GCA_018208015.1 of Medicago ruthenica. Taxonomy (NCBI): domain Eukaryota; kingdom Viridiplantae; phylum Streptophyta; class Magnoliopsida; order Fabales; family Fabaceae; genus Medicago; species Medicago ruthenica. The sequence goes on along the minus strand of WNNG01000516.1, from coordinate 114,567 downwards.
ATATGATGAACTAGCTGACAATTACAATAAGCTATATACCAGAAGTGCTGAGGTTTGCAAACAAGTTTTGGATCAGAAGGAGACTATTTTTCAACTGGAGGCTGAAAAAGGAGAACTTCTAGTGCAGAATTCAGAATTAAAAGAAGAAGTAAACCAACTTAAATCCCAACTTGATCAGATGAAGAAGCAATTTAGGATGATGAACTCTGCTACTGATAAGTTGGAGGAGATTCTGGATGTCCAGAAACAAGGAAAAGCTGGTTTAGGTTTTATTGATCAGACTCAGAACCCCAAACAGAAGATTCTTGTTAAAGAATTTGTTCCTGCCACTAAAACTGATAATCCTATGATTGGGACATCTCAGATGAGACCTCAGATGCAAGGTCAGAAGCATGTTCAGATGCAGGGTCAAAAGCATGTTCAGATGCTACCTCAGAAGCAACCCCAGAATTTTTTCAGAAACAGAAGGAGGAGAAATCATCCATGGATCTGTCATCATTGTGGAAAGAAAGGGCATATCAAACCATTCTGCTTCAAACTTTATGGCTATCCTGAACATTTTCAGTATAGAAGAGTTGAACCAACTGCTATCAGACACAATGTTCAGAAGGTGTGGAAGCCCAAAGTTCAGAATGTAGGCCTTATAGCTCATACTTCTTTGAGAGCCACTTCAAAAGAAGACTGGTATTTTGATAGTGGGTGTTCAAGGCACATGACTGGTGTGAAGAAGCTGCTGAGCAATATCAGATCATACTCCAGAAGTTATGTGACATTTGGAGATGGTGTAAAAGGTCAGATTCTGGGTATTGGTGATTTGTTCAGTGAAGGGTTACCCAGACTTAATAATGTGCTACTGGTGGAAGGATTAACCTCTAATCTGATCAGTATTAGCCAACTATGTGATCAAGATTTAAAAGTTAATTTCAACAAGCTAGAGTGTATTGTTACTGATCAGGAAGATAAGATTCAGATGAGGGGCTGCAGATCCAAAGACAACTGTTATTTATGGGTTTCTGAAGAAGAAAGAAGTCTGACTTCTTGTCTTATGAGCTCAGAAGAGGAAGTCAAACTCTGGCACCAGAAACTGGGACATCTGCATCTGAAAGGCATGAAGAAAATCCTAAGTACTGAAGCTATCAGAGGTGTACCTAATCTGAAGATCAATGAGGACAGTGTTTGTGGTGATTGTCAAATTGGGAAACAAACAAGAAAGTCTCATCCCAGATTAGTTCACCAGGTAACTACTAAAGTACTAGAACTTGTTCATATGGATTTGATGGGGCCTATGCAAGTTGAGAGTATTGGAGGCAAGAGGTATGCTTTTGTAATGGTTGATGATTACTCAAGATTCACATGGATCAGTTTTGTTAGAGAAAAGTCTGACACTTTTGAAGTATTAAAGACCTGTGCATTCAATTACAAAGATAAAAAGACTATGGCATAGTCAGAATCAGAAGTGATCATGGCAAGGAATTTGAAAACAAGAGTTTTTCAGAATTCTGTGCTTCTGAAGGTATAAAACATGAGTTCTCTGCACCTATCACACCTCAGCAAAATGGTGTAGTTGAGAGGAAGAATAGGACATTAGTAGAATGTGCAAGGGTTATACTGCATGCTATGAAACTTCCATATATGTTCTGGGCTGAAGCAATGAACACAGTGTGCGCACCTCGTTTTTTTCCTCGGGAAAAAGACGCGCAAATCCTCCGAGGTCGTTTGCAAACGCTCGGAGGGCATTTGTGAAGCCGCCACCAAAGTTTTTGTGTAAAGGGAACGTTGATAAACCCTTAAGTTTTTTTTTTGTTGTAAAGGGAAACGATAATAAAACCCTTTAGACGATGAGGATAAGGATTTGGTCATCGCAACCATTGTCGGGTTCGAGAGTCGATTACGCAAGGGGAAGGTATTAGCACCCCTCACGTCCGTTGTACTCAACGGGAACCTTCTATTTGGTTTAAAGCTTGAATTGTTTTTTTTAATACTTTGCGTGCATGTTCATTTATGTTAAACATAATAAAGGGGGGGAAAGAGATAAAAACAAACGAAAGAAAGAAAAAAAGTTTTTTGTTGAGTCTTTAAGTGTTGGCTGCATTGTTTGGCAAAACCAAAGTATGGGATAGAAGCTTTTCCTTATGATGAACTTTTCTTCAGTTACAAGTTTTCTCATTTGAAGCCATTCAGAAGCTAAAATCTACATCAGAAGCTGAAATGCTCTTCAGAAGCACTGTAGCAGTTCAGTAGCAGTTTCAGGTTCTGAAGCCAGCGTTGACTTCTGTTGACCACATCAGAAGCTGGGTTTGCTGGATTGTTTTTGCGCGTATCTTGGGAGATTTAGCAAGGAATTATCTTTGTATAATTGCTTCTAGAAGGCTGGTTTAATTGGAGAAGATATCTTTGAAGATTTGGTTCAAAGTTATGAAAATTCATATTTTCTGTTTTAAATCTTTCAAAGATTTGATGCAGTTTTATTTGTTACTTTATTGGAACAATCTTATTCCAGTAACAAATCAATTCAGAAGATTTGGAGCATAATTAAGAGGCTTGCTGAAGATTATAAAAGGAGGAGCTTGGCTATTGAAGACTTACGATTTAGAGAGTTAGAAAATCAGAAAATTGAGTCTGTGTTTTAACTTAGAGTTTATTGTGCACCACTCATATGTTTTGAGTTGGTTTAGAGTTTTATAGTGTTGTGATTCATTCTAAGCCTTTAGGTACGAATGAAGTCTTTGTGTTTTTGAAGTTTTTCTGAAAAACCGAGTGTCTTTGTTTAAGGGTTTCAGTAACTGGGTTTAGTTACTTGAATAGGAAGATAGTGGAGTCTATTACTCAGAGTTGGGTAGAAGTCTTACTAGGTGGAGGTTAATTGCTTGGGATAAGAACTGGGAGTCAGTGTCTGAGTCTTAAGGATTAAATCCAATAGTGGATTTCCTTCCTGGATTGGTATCCCCCAGAGTAGGAGGTGTTTACTCCGAACTGGGTTAACAAACCCTGTGTGTTCTTTAGTTTTCCTGCACTTTATTTTCTGCTCTTGCATTGTGTTTACTTGTGCTCTGTTTTAGCATTTTATTGTGCCCTGCATTTTGTTCAGAACCTGTTTGGTTCAGAACCTGGTATTCTCTTAGTTTTGCCTGGCCAGAATTTCATTTTTATTATTGCGCTTGACAAGATGTCGATCTTGCTCCTACGTATCTCCCGGTAGTCGGAGAATTCAAAGCGTACGTAGTTCTTTGGTAGAAAAACGTACATGTGTTGGTTGATTTTAAATGGACGATGTTTTAACCGAATTCTTGCGATTAGAACGTAGCTTGTATGCTCGCACTTGGAGACTTATTAAGCGTTTGTTCGTGAATCACATTAGAATTGTTAAAAGGTACGTCCGTTAGAGTAAAGGGTTGAATTGGTCGCTATGGGACCAAGGGAGGTGCAATGGACTCAAACGAGTCAAACATTGACCGAGTGGACTCAAACGAGTCGGGCGATTGTTCGATTGATCCACTGAGATCAAGAACGGGTACAATGGACTCGGACGAGTCGAACATTGACCGGGTGGACTCAAACGAGTCGAGGGGTTGAGTCTAATGGCCAACAGGGGACCAAAAGGTTTGGATTGACCACAAGGGGCCAAGACTTGGTTTGGTTAGGGTTGTACATATTGAAAAAAAGGGAATGACGATTGTCCGAGCGACGAGACATACGTCACGCATTCGTACAATCGGGGCGATGGAGAGACATACGTCACACCATCCCTTTTTCATTCATGTTTTTGGGTTGAATCCTTTAGAAATCCCAAGGTATGTCAAAACATTTGGTTTGAAAACCCAAAGTGGGAAGGTTTAGCAAATTTGCTAAAAAACGCGCAAGTTCGTCTCATTTTGCGAAAATGCGAACGTAAACGGTGTATGTTCATCTTTGAGTTTTGAACATCATGAACAATATTTATTGTTCAAGTTTAGATTGAAATGATGAACATAACTTGTTTGTTCATGCTGGTTTGAGAGTTTGGGAAGATAACTTGTTTTGCAAGTTATCCACAAAATGGTCATACGAACTTGTGATTTTGTCAAGATTATGCAAAATCCTTGTTATGGTTTGAAGAACATGGGTTTAAAAACTCTTAGGTTCTGAGCTCTGGGGCTAGAACCTCAAAAATTGGTCATTTTGACACAAAAACTTAGGTTCTGAGTTCTGTCATGGTCGCACTGCGACCATGACTTCGCACTGCGAAGCATGCGAAATTTTGGGTTCAGAAGCTGTTTCTGAACTTTTGTTCAGAAAAAACTTCTGAACACACTCAGGACCTTATAGATGGGTAAAAAACTTTGAGTTTTTGGGGTGAAAAAGGTTGGACAAACCAGTTTTGATGTTTTGAAAACCTTGGGATTTCTTTGAAATTCAAAAGGGGTTTTTTGGAATCAAAAGGTTTTGAACCAAAATAGCTATGCAAACACAATTATAAATGCAAGATAAGTGCTTAGAAACTTACAGAACTCCTTAGCAAAGCTCCAGCTGCACTTGGTTTGATTTGGTTGAAGGCTTTCACAAAGGTTTTGAAGATTTGTGATGAACTTGAACTTTTGTAAGCTTTGTGTTGGATGGATTGTTTCTGGTTATTTTGTTGGAGTTTTGTAGGCTAAAATGAGTAGAGTTTCTGCTCTTGAAAATGATGTGTTAACTGTGTTTGTATCCTTGGGCATTGCCTTCTATTTATAGGCCAAAACCAAATCTTTGTCATCATTACACAATCCCAAAATTCAGCTGATTTGTGGCCAAGATTAAGCTGAATCCCTTTGCATTAAATGCCAATGGATAGAGGCAACCCTGCCTTGTACCAAGGGGCAAGATCCAGCTTGATTTCAGCCACAAATTCAACTAATTCTAGAAGGTAATGATGAAGAACAAAGCTGATTTGCAATTGGCTAATGCTTGGGGATCAATCCTTGCAATCTCAATGGTTGATCAATAAAAACGTGCACTGTAATGTGCAGAGATTGAGGGATGAAAAGGCTACTTATGGCTGGTGTGAGAGGGTGAAAAGCTGCTGCAAAACAGAGTAGGCAATCATGGTTTTTCAAGTGAAAAAAAACCAGCTGGTTTGACTGGTTTTGGGGGAAGCAAGCAGGAGGAAAGTCCTCAAGCAGGTGGCTGGCAACCTTGTGGTGGTTATCAGGTCACATGGGAGGGACTAGAGCTGCCCAAGGGCAAGCCCACTTGCTTGTCACATGCTAGGTTGGAAGAAAAAGCTTCCAACCTTGGCATTAATGGCAAGTCCTTCAATTCTGGCTTTGCTTGGCCCAATTAGCCATGAATGCTACTTAAAATAAATATGGAAATGATATGCAACAAATTCTGGAATTAAATCAAAGAAACCAAAAATCTGCAGAAAAATCGCAGACTTCGCAGTGCGAAGTGAGCTTCGCAGTGCGAAGTCCTCATTTTTGAAATGTTGACTTTTCTGTTGACTTTTGTTGACTTTTGACTTTTTTCCCCTCTTTGATTTTTTTTTTATTTTTGTTTTAAAATGCGTAGGACAAAATTAGGGTACTACAGCTGCCCCTACTTAATTGTGTCTTCGCATAGAGTGCGTGAGTGCCGAGGGCATCTCATGAACTCTTTGCGAAGATCAATTAAGTAAAAAGAAGGACCCGAATTTTGTCCTTCGCGAAATGCAAATGCAATGGTTTGGTAAAGGTTGATCGTATCCAGCCGCTAACACTGGAGGTAGATCCACTGGGGGATGAAGGTAATCTTATCTAGGCACTGCTTCTAGAGGTCGATTCCTGAGGATGGCGATTTACTCTAGGATGTCACTAGAGGTGGAACGTTGAGGTAGGTGATCTTATCTAGGTACTGCTTCTAGAGGTCGATACCTAAGATGGAGGTTTACTCTAGGTACTGCTTCTAGAGGTGGATACCTAAGCTAGGTGATCTTATTCAGGTACTGCTTCTGAATGTCGATTCCTAACGAGCTGTGATCTTATTCAGCCGCTAACACTGAAGGTCGATACACTAGGGGAGGTGATCTACTCTAGGTACTGCTTCTAGAGATCGATACCTAAACTAGGTGATCTTATTCAGGCACTGCTTCTGAATGTCGATTCCTAACGAGCTGCGGTCTTACCCTAAATAGGTGCCCCTGGTTGAATGTTGATGGATGTTGGTGAATATGCGATACTCACTGGAGAATCCTTGTTGAGGATGCATGATTTATGAAATGAAATGCATGTGTATGAATGGTTTTAAATATGCATGCATGAATAAAATAATGTTGGTTGGGCGCCGAGCAGAGTCGGTCTTGGTTGTGGTTGTGTTCATGACAGTTGGGCTTTCTCTTTTTTGTTGGTTTGTTTTTGGTTGGTCGGTTTGGAAGGACAAGGTCCTTTGCCTACATACCCAAATGGGATCAAAACCGGTGTAGTTCGAGCCTAAGCCCGAAGATTTGTGTGGGTTTGCCAATAATGATTGGACTTTTGTTTGGGGTTGAGACTCCCTGGGGAATATCAATGTGGTTTGGCTCATGGGGATAAAGGATCATTTTGGAAGCATGATCGATATCCAGCCTTTGTTGGTGTTTGGATGCTTTAGGGTGTTTACTGGGGAATTTTGCTCCTCTTGACCCTTGGGATTCTTGCGCTCCGCGTGCCGCGAGCTATACACTTGCCTTTGCTAAGGAGCATAAGTCCTTTGGTGCAATATTTTGGTGGGAATTACCGCAATTCTTTCAGAATTCACGAAGATTCAAAATAAAGCAAAGTTTGTTTGTTTTTTCTCTTTTTGGAAGAAAATTCTTTTGTTTATTTCCCATGTTTTAAAGCATTTTCATCATGAATAAAACAAAATTTTATGCGCTACTGAGAACATAAAATAACAAAAAAAAGAAATTTATTCAATGCAGATTTGACCTCTTGAATGGGTAAAAAATACACAAAGTGAGAAGTGAGAAAGGCAAGAAAAAGCAAAAAGAAAATGTTGGTTTTGGCACAACACATGCTATTTCCTTATGACTTCGAGATTTTCGTTTGGTGGAAGATGCTGACGAGACCGATTCCTCTCCTCTTGAATCTTGTCCGGATCTTGGATGCTGCAGTCATTGCCTTTCTTTTTTGTTAACCCCTAACTTTTGCCTGGATCGCTCTTTCGAGTTTTTTAATCCACCGGGGTGTATTTCCTTTTTTGATGTCCTTAATTTTTGCCTAGACCGCCTTTTCAGGTTTTCAATCTAGCAGGACGCTCTCTATTGCCTAAACCGCCCTTTCAGGTTTTCGATTTAGCGAGCTTTTTTCTCTCTTTTCTTTTTTTTTAGGCATAATACTTCTTGACTGCATCGGAGTTTATTGAGAGTGGGAGCTCTTCTCCGTCCATTGTGGTGATGATCAGGGCTCCGCCTGAGAAAGCTTTCTTTACCACGTACGACCCATCATAGCTGGGAGTCCACTTCCCTCGGGGATCTTTGTGGATAGGTAATATCTTCTTGAGCACTAGGTCTCCTTCTTTGAATTCTCGAGGACGGACCTTCTTGTCGAATGCTCTCTTGAGCCTCCTTTGATAGAGTTGGCCATGACATATTGCCGTCAGACGCTTCTCCTCTATGAGATTCAGTTGATCGAACCTTGTTTGGACCCATTCAGCTTCTTCTAGCTTGGTTTCCATCAAGACCCTTAGCGAAGGAATCTCCACCTCTACGGGGAGAACAGCTTCCATACCGTATACTAAGGAGAAGGGGGTTGCCCCAGTTGAAGTGCGAATGGCTGTTCTGTAGCCATGTAGCGCAAAGGGAAGCATCTCATGCCAATCCTTATATGTTGTCACCATCTTTTGGATGATCTTCTTTATGTTCTTATTGGCTGCTTCTACCGCACCGTTCATCTTTGGTCGGTAAGGGGAGGAATTATGGTGCTCAATCTTGAAATCTTTGCACAACTCCTTCATTGTCTTGTTATTTAGGTTTGCCCCATTATCGGTGATGATTTTGTGGGGAGTACCATAACGGCAAATGATTTCCTTCTTGATAAATCGGGCTACCACTTGTTTGGTTACGTTTGCATACGAAGCTGCTTCTACCCATTTGGTGAAGTAGTCGATGGCAACGAGGATGAAGCGATGTCCATTTGACGCTTTGGGCTCGATCATTCCAATCATGTCTATGCCCCACATAGAGAATGGCCAAGGTGAAGTCATGACGTTCAGTGGAGTTGGCGGTACATGCACTTTGTCGGCGTAAATCTGGCACTTGTGACAAGTCTTGGCGTAGTGGAAACAATCAGCTTCCATGGTTAACCAATAGTAGCCCGCCCTTAGGATTTTCTTTGCCATTGCATGCCCATTAGCATGGGTTCCAAAAGATCCCTCGTGGATTTCTTTGATGAGCATGTCCGCTTCATGTTTATCCACACATCTAAGCAGGACCATGTCATAATTTCTTTTGTAGAGGGTATTTCCACTGAGGAAGAATTGGGATGCCAATCTTCTGAGGGTCCTCTTGTCGGTGTGCGAGATATTTTCTGGATACTCTTGCTCTTCGAGGTATCGCTTGATGTCGTAGAACCAAGGTTTGTTGTCAAGTCCTTCTTCGACTGATGCGCATACCACTGGTTTGTCTTTACGATCCATCTTTATGATTGGCGCCTCGTTGTAAGAATTTACTTGGTACATTGATGATAATGTAGCCAAGGCATCTGCTACCTGATTTTCTTCTCGAGGTATGTGGTGGAAATTGATTTCATCAAAATGCTTGATCAATTCTACAACCCGGGCTTGGTAGGGAATTAAATTGGGATGTCTCGTTTCCCATTCTCCTTTGACCTGATAGATGACTAAGGCTGAGTCACCGTATACTTCAAGGTTTTTGATCCTTAGATCAATTGCTGCTTCGAGGCCTAGGATACATGCTTCATATTCTGCCATGTTATTGGTGCAGTCAAAGCATAACCTTGCTGTGAAGGGTTGGTATCCATTTCTTGGGGAGATTAAAACTGCTCCGATGCCGTGCCCCATGGCATTTGAGGCGCCGTCGAAAGCGAGCTTCCATTGAGCTCCTGGTTCTGGTCCTTCATCATCGCTTGTGACTTCTTCGTCATTCAAAGCTACGACATCTTCGTCTGGGAAGTCGAATTGTATGGGTTGATAATCCTCCAATGGTTGGTGAGCAAGGTGCTCGGATAAAACACTCCCTTTGATGGCTTTTTGAGCAACATATTGGATGTCATACTCAGACAGCAGCATTTGCCAACGGGCTATCTTCCCTGTGAGGGCAGGCTTTTCGAAGATGTACTTGATGGGATCCATCTTCGATATCAACCAAGTTGTATGGGTCAACATATATTGCCTTAGACGTCGAGCAGCCCATGCTAAAGCGCAGCAAGTCTTTTCAAGTGAAGTATACCTTGTTTCACAGTCGGTAAACTTCTTGCTTAGGTAGTAGATTGCGTGCTCTTTTCTTCCCGTTTCATCTTGTTGTCCTAACACACAACCCATCGATCCTTCAAGTACGGTTAGGTATAAGATGAGGGGTTTACCCGGAACCGGAGGTATTAAGATCGGTGGTTCTTGCAGGTATTGTTTGATCTTGTCAAACGCTTCTTGGCAATCCTCATTCCAACGAACGGCTTGGTTTTTCCTTAGCAGCTTGAAGATTGGTTCGCAGGTAGCTGTCATGTGTGAGATGAACCTGGCGATGTAGTTCAATCTTCCTAAGAAACCCCGGACTTCTTTCTCGGTATTTGGGGCTGGCATTTCTTGGATGGCCTTCACCTTATCGGGATCCACTTCAATACCTCTTTGGCTGACGATGAAGCCCAATAACTTCCCGGATCTAACGCCAAATGTGCACTTGTTAGGATTTAAGCGCAGCTTGAACTTTCTTAGGCGTTCGAAAAGCTTTTGTAGATGGACTAGATGATCCTCCTCCGTTTGGGATTTGGCAATCATATCGTCGACGTAGACCTCAATTTCCTTATGGATCATGTCATGGAAAAGAGTCACCATTGCTCTTTGGTATGTTGCCCCGGCATTTGTTAATCCGAAAGGCATTACCTTATAGCAGAATGTTCCCCATGGGGTGATGAATGTAGTTTTCTCCATGTCCTCTGGAGCCATCTTGATTTGGTTATATCCCGAGAAACCATCCATAAAGGAAAAGACTGAGAATTGGGCTGTGTTGTCCACCAATATGTCGATATGTGGTAGCGGGAAATCATCCTTTGGGCTTGCTTTATTCAAGTCCCGATAATCCACACACATTCTCACCTTGCCATCCTTCTTCGGAACTGGCACAATGTTTGCAACCCATGTTGGATACTTGGTTACGGCTAAGAAACCGGCATCGAATTGCTTTTTGACCTCCTCTCTGATCTTGAGAGCCATATCGGGTCGAGTTCTTCTCAATTTCTGCTTCACTGGCGGGCATTCCGGCTTGAGTGGCAGCTTGTGTACAACGATGTTAGGGTCTAAACCCGGCATGTCTTGATACGACCAAGCGAATACGTCCACGTACTCTTGCAGAAGCTTGATCAACTTTCCTTTCACACCCTCGTGCAGGGAGGCTCCTATCTTGACCTCTTTCTTATCCTCTTCGGTCCCCAAGTTGACCTTTTCAACTGATTCTTGGTGAGGTTGTATTACCCTATCCCCTTGATTTGCAAGTCTAGACAATTCTTCAGGCGGTTCATAATCGTCCTCTTCATCATCTTCCGTTTGATTAATCGGGCAATCGAAGTCATAAGGGTTTAAGGTAGTGTTGTTTTTGGAGGGTGGATTTGTAGATCTGCATGAGTATGATTTTTTTTAGGCTTTTTGTAGAAAATTTTTTTTAAAACAAATGCAAAAAGAAAAAGACTCAAATGAACATAAAAGATTGCTTTTATTCATGATTGTAAACAACTTTTAAAACATGGGGGCCCCACACGACTAATCATTTGCCTTGGGCAGAGCTAAATGATTTTTTTATTTAAAAGTAAAAAACAAACAAACATGGTTTATTACTTGATCCTGGTAATGATCTCGGGAATTGCGATAGCCCTCCAATTGTTCAAAGCTTCATCCGAAGCGCAACGATACACCAAATCAGGCACGTCTTCGTCTACATCTTCGAGTAGAGCCACTTGATCTTCATGGATAAACCCCGCACTGATGAATGTTTCCGAAATGGGGAGGATCCCTTGCTTTGGAGGCTTTGAGAAAGTTTTGGCCGATGGATGATATCCCAACCCGAAGCGATTTTTCTTCTCCGGTATGTCCACTAATTTGCCCCATCCGGTGGGTCGGCTTTCTTCTAGGGCCTCTCTTATCGCCCTCCATGATGACATGGCTGTCCTAGCCTCTTCCTTGGGCTTCGAGCTCAATGTCACGACATTCGCCACTTCCAAAGATTGGAATGGGACGTCCACAGCTTCTTCATCCGTTTCTATATAACGGAAAGATGAGAGATGGCTTACCATCATGTCCTCTTGCCCGGAAACTACAATCATTTGGTTATCAATGATGAATTTCAGCTTCTGGTGCAGGGTAGAGGTAATGGCTCCGGCCGCATGGATCCATGGTCGTCCGAGAAGACAACTGTATGTTGGATTAATATCCATGACTTGGAAGGTTATGGTGAAAACCTTAGGTCCGATTTGGACCGGTAAGTCGATCTCCCCTATGACGGCTCTTCTTGACCCATCGAAAGCTTTTACGACCAAGGCGCTAGGCTTCATTACGGTCCCTTCACATGATAGTTTGAGAAGGGTAGTCTTGGGCATGACATTCAATGATGACCCCGTGTCCACTAACACTCTTGAGAGGATGTGGTCCATGCATTTCACGAAGATATGTAAGGCGCGATTATGAATGTGCCCCTCGTCGGGTAGCTCATCGCCATTGAAACCCAAGTACCTACTTGAGGTGATATTTCCGACTATCCCGTCGAATTGGTCCACCGGAATGTCCTTGGTGACATGTGCCTCACTGAGGATCCGCAGTAGTGCTTCTCGGTGTGCTTCCGAGCTGAGTAGTAAGGATAGCATGGAGATCTTGGAGGGAGTTTGACCTAGCTGGTCAATGATCTTGTACTCGCTCTTTTGGATTATCCTTAGGAACTCTTCGGCCTCTTTTTGCGGAATTGTCTTTTGAGAAGGCCCCGCTTGGTTCTCTTCTTCCTCCACGCTCTTTTCTTTGAGCGGCTCCTTTGGTAGTACAGCTGGTGTCTTCCCGAGTTCTTTCGGAGCGAAGACTCTACCACTTCTAGTCATTCCTCCAACACCGGTAATGTTAGTGATGCTGGGCTCCATTTTGGCTAGTGGTTTTCCTTCCACATAGGCCACAGGTTGGTAATTCCATGGTACCCTCTTCGTGCTCTCAAAAGAGAAGGGTGCAGGTACGTGGAATGTTATGGGTTGTATTGGCATTGGTACCTCTCTCCTTTGGTATGGGATCTCGAGAGGTTTTGGGCCGTTAGACTCTAAGGTAGCAACGTCCGTGCCATCCTTTATATAACCAATTTGGATCCAACCTTGGTCCATTAACTCTTGAAGACAGCTCCTCAACTCTTCGCACTCATTCGGGTTGACCTTGCAGGCTTCACAGTTGGCGTGCATTCCCTCGAACAGCCCAAAGCCGGTTAAACGCTCCTTTATGGTTGACAGGGGAGTTTTAACATTGGATACCCTTTTGACTGGACCAAAGTCCTCTTGTTCCTCCACCGCATTTATAGAGGGACCCGCATGCCCCGGCAATGGGTTGTTCTTCACATTGGGGTTTTCCTCTTTGAAGGATAACAGCTTCTTGTCAATAAGATCCTGCACCTTGTGTTTGAAAACTCTACAGTTTTCGACATTGTGCCCCACGGATCCTGCGTGGAAATCGCATTTGGCATTTGCGTCGTACCACTGTGGATATGGTGGCGACATTGGTGGTAGTAGTCTTGTCTCGACCATACCCTTTTGGATTAGGTATGGCAGGATTTGACCATAAGACATGGGTACAGGATCAAACTGCCTATTAAAATAACTGTTCCTCGAGCTCGCTTGATTCCTTGGTGGGTACCCGCCTTGTTGCGGTTGCTGTTGATTTTGCTGCGGCAACACTACTGGTTGTCGAGGTGGAGTTGCGGGAATTACTTGAGGTGAGTAACGCCCTTGAGCCGTTGCTGCTGCCACATAAGGATAGTGGTAGTGAGGCATTTGATTCGGTGGTGGGTAGGATGGTCCCATTAGAACGGCATTTGTCTCCCCCTCTTTCTTTTTGTGAAAGTTGCTGGGGGGCTTTCTAGCTCCACCTTGAGCTTCTGAAGAGCCTTGGATTTTTCCTCTCTTCACTCCGTCTTCTATTCTTTCACCGACCATGACTAGATCGGAGAAACCGGCAGACGTGCTTCCAATCATCTTGTCGTAATATGGGCCTTGAAGTGTGCCCATAAAGGTGTCGACAAGTTCTCTTTCCAATAGTGGTGGTTGCACACGAGAAGCTAGTTCTCTCCACCGCTGAGCGTACTCCTTAAATGACTCATTGCTTCTTTGCAGGAGGTTTTGTAGTTGCATCCTATTTGGAGCCATGTCCAAATTATATTTGTATTGCTTTAGGAAAGCATCGGCTAGATCCTTCCAAGTTTGGACATGGGTACGCTCGAGCTGCATGTACCAATCCAAGGACGCTCCGCTTAAGCTATCTTGAAACACATGCACCATGAGTTTCTCGTTCATTGCGTAGGCTGCCATCTTCCTACAGAACATCCTTAGATGGTTCCGAGGGCATTGAATTCCTTTGTATTTCTCGAAGTCCGGTACTTTGAACTTCGGAGGAATTACCACGTCGGGCACTAGGCACATGTCCAAGGCGTTGTGGGCACCGTATGAGCTGAACCCTTCGACAGCTTTCAACCTTTCTTCCAAAACTCGATACATTTGGGTGGTATCATTGTCTTGGTGGGTGGTGTCGGGAGCAGATTGCCTTAGTTGGCTATTTTCCACATCGTGGGGAATTACTTCATGCTGAGTAGTGGAGGTTCCTTGAGGACGACGCTCTTCATTCCTTACGGGGATTGGGAGCGGTGGTGGAGGTGGTCCTTGACCCTCATTTTCGAAGGGTGGGGTATAATTCACAGGTAAACCATAAGGAGGCCATTGCACATTGGATGCATCCGTTGTTGGTCGAGGGTGGCTTTCTCGTGCCGATAGAGCTTGCATTAATTCTAGCATCTGATCCATCTTCCCTTTCATTCCATCAACCTCTTCTCTCAAAGCCGCTTGAGTTTGTTCCAAATTATCCATGATCCTTTGTTTGTTAGCTCGTGTTCCGTACGAGTGTTGAGTATCTGGTTCTTGGACCGAGGGCTTTCGGGGTTTTCGGGCTATGATTGCTTTGAACTGTTTGAATGGGAATGAATGAGTTTTTTTTTGAAAAAATATGCATGAAGATGCATGTGGATGTATGTATGCAAAATATGCGTTGTTTTTTTTATTTTGCTTTATGGAGTTTAAAGGTGCACGATTAATATTTAGCAATTCAAAATATTAAAGACCGGGAAATTGATTATACTTCAAAATATATTTGATTAAATAACATTTGTTTACAAAGTGTAACTAATGCTATTACAAATCAAATAGCCGCTCGCTTCTCGGCTTTGCTCATCTCCTCCCTATAGAAATCTATGGCGTCCTTGCAGAACTTCATAAACTTCCGGATCTCCATAGGGATGACAAAGTAGGGCATGACCATCTCGGCCTCCGCTAGCTTCTTTGGAAGTTGGGTGATCACCAAATTTGAGAATGCAACCAATTTAGTGAAATCCTCACTTAATCGGGTGGCGTCTTGCCATACATACTTGTGCGCACCTCGTTTTTTTCCTCGGGAAAAAGACGCGCAAATCCTCCGAGGTCGTCCTCGAACGCTCGGAGGTGCCTTTGTGAAGCCGCCACCAAAGTTTTTGTGTAAAGGGAACGTTGATAAACCCTTAAGTTTTTTTTGTTGTAAAGGGAAACGATAATAAAACCCTTTTGACGATGAGGATAAGGATTAGGTCATCGCAACCATTGTCGGGTTCGGGAGTCGGTTACGTGAGGGGAAGGTATTAGCACCCCTTACGTCCGTTGTACTCAACGGGAACCTTCTATTTGGTTAAAGCTTGAATTGTTTTTTTTTATACTTTGCGTGCATGTTCATTTATGTTAAAAATATAATAAAGGGGGGGAAAGAGATAAAAACAAACGAAAAAGAAAAATAGTTTTTATTATTGTGCTTGACAAGATGTCGATCTTGCTCCTACGTATCTCCCGGTAGTCGGAGAATTCAAAGCATACGTAGTTCTTTGATAGAAAAACGTATGTGTGTTGGTTGATTTTAATTGGACGATGTTTTAACCGAATTCTTGCGATTAAACGTAGCTTGTATGCTCGCACTTGGAGACTTATTAAGCGTTCGTTCGCGAATCACATTAGAATTGTTAAAAGGTACGTCCGTTAGGGTAGAGGGCTGAATTGGTCGCTATGGGACCGAGAGAGGTACAATGGACTCATATAAGTCAAACATTGACCGAGTGGACTCCGAAGAGTCGGGCGATTGTTCGATTGATCCACTGAGATCAAGAACGGGTACAATGGACTCGGACGAGTCGAACATTGACCGAGTGGACTCTAACGAGTCGAGGGGTTGAGTCTAATGGCCAACGGGGGACCAAAAGGCTTGGATTGACCACAAGGGGCCAAGATTTGGTTTGGTTAGGGTTGTACATATTAAAAAAAGGGGAATGACGATTGTCCGAGCGACGAGACATACGTCACGCATTCGTACAATCGGGGCGATGGAGAGACATACGTCACACCATCCCTTTTTCATTCATGTTTTTGGATTGAATTCTTTAGAAATCCCAAGGTATGTCAAAACATATGGTTTGAAAACCCAAAAATGGGAAGGTTTAGCAAGTTTGCTAGAAAGCGCGCAAGTTCGTCTCATTTTGCGAAAATGCGAACGTAAACGGTGTATGTTCATCTTTGAGTTTTGAACATCATGAACAATATTTATTGTTCAAGTTTAGGTTGAAAGGCTGAACATAGCTTGTTTGTTCATGTGGTTTTGAGAATTTGGGAACATAACTTGCTTTGCAAGTTACCCACAAAATGATTATACGAACTTGTGATTTTGCCAAAATTATGCAAAAACCTTGTTATGGTTTGAAGAACATGGGTTTAAAAACTCTTAGGTTCTGAGCTCTGGGGCTAGAACCTCAAAAATTGGTTGGTTTGATACAAAAACTCAGGTTCTGAGTTCTGTCATGGTCGCACTGCGACCATGACTTCGCACTGCGAAGCATGCGAAATTTTGGGTTCAGAAGCTGTTTCTGAACTTTTGTTCAGAAACAACTTCTGAACACACTCAAGACCTTATAGATGGGTGAAAAACTTTGAGTTTTTGGGGTGAAAAAGGTTGGACAAACCAGTTTTGATATTTTGAAAACCTTGGGATTTCTTTGAAATTCAAAAGGGGTTTTTTAGGACAAAGAGTTTTGAGCCAAAATAGCTATGCAAACACAATTAAAAATGCAAGATAAAGAGCTTAGTAACTTACAGAACTCCTTAGCAAAGCTCCAGCTGCACTTGATTTGATTTGGTTGAAGGCTTGTGCAAAAGGTTTTGAAGATTTGTGATGAACTTGAACTTTTGTAAGCTTTGTGTTGGATGGATTGTTTCTGGTTATTTGTGGAGGTTTGTGAGCTAAAATGAGTAGAGTTTCTGCTCTTTGAATGCTGTGTTTTCTGTGTTTTAACAAGTGTTTGTAACCTTGGGCATTGCCTCCTATTTATAGGCCAAAATCAAATCTTTGTCATCATTACACAATCCCAAAATTCAGCTGACTTGTGGCCAAGATTAAGCTGAATCCCTTTGCATTAAATGCCAATGGATAGAGGCAACCCTGCCTTGTATCAAGGGGCAAGATCCAGCTTGATTTCAGCCACAAATTCAACACATTCTAGAAGGTAATGATGAAGAACAAAGCTGATTTGCAATTGGCTAATGCTTGGGGATCAATCCTTGCAATCTCAATGGTTGATCAATGAAAACGTGCACTGTAATGTGCAGAGATTGAGGGATGAAAAGGCTACTTATGGCTGGTGTGAGAGGGTGAAAAGCTGCTGCAAAACAGAGTAGGCAATCATGGTTTTTCAAGTGAAAAAAACCCAGCTGGTTTGACTGGTTTTAGGGGCAGCAAGCAGGAGGAAAGTCCTCAAGCAGGTGGCTGGCAACCTTGTGGTGGTTAGCAGGTCACCTGGGAGGGACTAGAGCTGCCCAAGGGCAAGCCCACTTGCTTGTCACATGCTAGGTTGGAAGAAAAAGCTTCCAACCTTGGCATTAATGGCAAGTCCTTCAACTCTGGCTTTGCTTGGCCCAATTAGCCATGAATGCTACTTAAAATAATTATGGAAATGATATGCAACAAATTCTGGAATTAAATCCAAGAAACCAAAAATCTGCAGAAAAATCGCAGACTTCGCAGTGCGAAGTGGGCTTCGCATTGCGAAGTCAGCATTTTTGAAATGTTGACTTTTCTGTTGACTTTTGTTGACTTTTGACTTTTTTTCCCCTCTTTGGATTTTTTTTGATTTTTGTTTTAAAATGCGTAGGACAAAATTAGGGTACTACAGCTGCCCCTACTTAATTGTGTCTTCGCATAGAGTGCGTGAGTGCCGAGGGCATCTCATGAACTCTTTGCGAAGATCAATTAAGTACAAAAGAAGGACCCGAATTTTGTCCTTCGCGAAATGCAAATGTAAGGGTTGGTAGGGGTTGATCGTATCCAGCCGCTAACACTGGAGGTAGATCCACTGGGGGATGAAGGTAATCTTATCTAGGCACTGCTTCTAGAGGCCGATTCCTGAGGATGGAGTTTTACTCTAGGATGTCACTAGAGGTGGAACATTGAGGTAGGTGATCTTGTCTAGGTACCGCTTCTAGAGATCGATACCTAAGATGGAGGTTTACTCTAGGTACTGCTTCTAGAGGTGGAACAATGAGGTAGGTGATCTTATCTAGGTACTGCTTCTAGAGGTCGATACCTAAGCTAGGTGATCTTATTCAGGTACTGCTTCTGAATATCGATTCCTAACGAGTTGTGATCTTATTCAGCCGCTAACACTGAAGGTCGATACACTGGGGGAGGTGATCTACTCTAGGTATTGCTTCTAGAGGTCGATACCTAAGCTAGGTGATCTTATTCAGGTACTGCTTCTGAATGTCGATTCCTAACGAGCTGCGGTCTTACCCTAAATAGGTGCCCCTGGTTGAATGTTGATGGATGCTGGTGAATATGTGATACTTGCTGGAGAATCCTTGTTAAGGATGCATGCTTTATGGAATGAAATGCATATGTATGAATGGTTTTAAATATGCATGCATGAATAAAATGATGTTGGTTGGGTGCCGAGCAGAGTCGGTCTTTGTTTGTGGTTGTGTTCATGACAGTTGGGCTCTCTTTTTGTGTTAGTTTTTTGGTTGGTCGGTTTGGAAGGACGAGGTCCTTTGCCTACATACCCAAATGGGATCAAAACCGGTGTAGTTCGAGCCTAAGCCCGAAAATTTGTGTTTTTTGGTTGGTCGGTTTGGAAGGACGAGGTCCTTTGCCTACATACCCAAATGGGATCAAAACCGGTGTAGTTCGAGCCTAAGCCCGAAAATTTGTGTTTTTTGGTTGGTCGGTTTGGAAGGACGAGGTCCTTTGCCTACATACCCAAATGGGATCAAAACCGGTGTAGTTCGAGCCTAAGCCCGAAAATTTGTGTTTTTTTGCCAATAATGATTGGACTTTTGTTTGGGGTTGAGACTCCTTGGGGAGTATCAATGAGGTTTGGCTTATAGGATCATTTTGGAAGCATGATCGATATCCAGCCTTTGTTGGTGTTTGGATGTTCAGGGTGTTTGTTGGGGAATTTTGTTCCGCTTGACCCTTGGGGTTGATGAAACAAGATTAGGTCGGCAAGGTAAAAAGTGGACCGGTATTAACATTCGGTAATCCTCACAGGGATAAACTCTCAGGGGATACATTTAAATACGGACAGGGTAATACCGCAATAATTGATAAGGAATAAATACCTCGTGGGGATTGTTAACCTGCTGTATAAATCGTGCTAAACTGTTGAGGAGCATGACTGATGGTTCCGTTGGGAGATGCTTGTACTTCAGTTAATCAGCCTTGCTTGGATTGTCCCTTCAGGCTCTTGATTTGACGGGGATATTCCTTTTCGAATTACTGGTGCCCAGAAATCACTTTAGCAATTAACCGTACTTGGCCTGCGAGGCTTATCTGCTCCATGGATAGACTTTGATGCACGTTTTTTTTTTTAAGTATTCACAATTCAGAGAAAATGTGCTTGGTATTACTTATTCAAAACATAAAAAGATTTCACGTAAAAAATTTTGTTTTGGAAATATATACACTATCATAGATGGAAATTTCGACAAAAATAAAAGATTTCGCTTGGGAAGAATTTCGTTAATGGGGGAAGTAACTTGCCCCAAAGGTGTAGTTCCTTTAATCGTGTTTGGGATTGATGGTGCCAATTGGGCCCTTTGTTGGGTGTTTGAGGAATGTTAACGACAATTGGGCTTTTTATGTGTTGCAGGGAGGGTACTGAGCATGGTTGAGCTTTGAACGATTTGTGCACTGGGAGCAATCAGGTTTTGGTTTAAAATTGTGGGTGGAGATGGAAATTGGGCTTTATTGTTGGTTGCCGAGCGAGATCGGGCTTTTTGGTTTTGGTTGCCGAGCGAGGTCGGGCTTTTTGACTTTGGTTGCCGAGCGAGGTCGGGCTTTTTGACTTTGGTTGCCGAGCGAGGTCGGGCTTTTTTTTTTACTTTGGTTGTCGAGCGAGGTCGGGCTTTTTTGACTTTGGTTGATTCATATGAAATTTGCGCCCGTAATTGTGTGCCCCTTATTATTCCGAGATTGTACTGAAAGAAACGAAATAAACACCACACAAAAAAAAATCATATCATACAGTTCAAATTAGTAGCATGCTTATTAATGAACCAACCTATCACTCATTTAAGTAAATAAACAAATTGAACATTAATGGTGAGGGGTTATGAACACTCATCCGGCAATTTTGCTAGCATTCCGATCGAGTTATATGTCCATCCAACTATTGTTTTTTTAAAAAACATGAAAGCATTGATCAAAAGGTCTTTAAGGGTTGTAATTTGGCTGGGCTACAAAAGAAATGCCATATGTGGGGAAATTGAATTCAAATAGCCAAGCAAAAGGGAACATTCTTTCTAACTTACCCCTTTCTTTGTTCAAATCACAATTTGGTGATTCACAAATGTTTTTTCTCCTTGATCTTGACAACTCTTGGATTTTATCGGTCTTCTTTTCTCTTTTCTCTTTTCTTTTTCTTTTTCTTGGTTTGCTTTGTTTTTCTTTCCTTCTTTTTTTCTTTGGTCGTCAAGATCAATTTAAAAAAATTAAACGTTCGCTTGACTTTCACAAACCTCCCCTTTTTCCCAACTTGTTTCAATATGATGTCCTAATTGAATGTTCTTTCCTCTTTTGGCAAGGGACACTAATTATGATGTTTTAAGGGTTCAAAAATCGAAAGGAAAATATCAGAATTCAGTGATGTTTTAACTATGAACTGAATATATATTTTTTACAAACTCCGGCAATCTCATTAAGCAGTTGAGCTTATGAAAGTTGGCAGTTCACAGTTAAAAATTCTGATTTGTTAGGCTCAAAGGGGTTTAACAAATACTCACTTCTTACAGGGTGGGCTGTTTGTGGTTGATCGTTTTCTCTCGTTTTCAAACAAATGCCTTGATCATGTCAACACTTTTATGTAATTAAAAACAAAATTCAGATTTAACATAAAAAAATCGAGCTAAACAAAAATGTCGATCTCCTGCGTATGTATTATGATAACTTTGGGGATTCCTCACATCTGGCTGGTTCTAAAAAAATGGTTCAATAGAACAAGCATATTAAATAATGTGAATTGTATGGTATAATTTGGTATGGGATATACATTTCCCTTTCAAATTTTAATCAGGGAAAGAAATAGGAAACATGCATTTTAGCTTTGCGAAAATTAATCACATTTATCGCTACCATTTGTCTATGGTTAAAACTTTGGCTTAAATCCGCTGCGGAAAGTTTTGTCGAATTTGCATTACCAATGATAGATAACAAAAAATTTCAACATTCACACATATTAAAAATAAATAGGCATGATTATGATGCAAACGCTAGGTAATAAAAACAAAAGTACTCGAATAATAAGCGAGAGTATCAATATAGCTACAAAGTACCAAACAAAAAGGAAACTCTAAAAGTGTACGAGAAAGATGACATAAACATGAACAACAAAATATGAGAAGTCATAAAAAAAGGTCACTCAAGGAGTGAAAGCCTCATCATCCTCGGTCTCCTCATCCTCGTCCTCCTCGTCCTCATCCTCCTCATCACCTCCTCCCTGGCCTCCTGCCGCTGTGCCACTGCCTCCAGCCTCTGAATGCCCTGGCCTATCCCCGGGCCAACGACCATGAGCTGCGAACATCTGGGGTGTCGGTATCTGATCATCAGGATCCGTCGGCCTCCCTAGCTGCCTCTGAAGACGATACATGGAATCATGCATCATAGTCATGTATCGATGGGAGGAGGCATTCTGCTCCAATATGAAAGTGCAAGTGCGACAGTCCCCTGATGCTGGTGGAGGCCTAGGCCGTGGCTGCTGTGCCCTCGCTCTCCTCCCCGTGCAATGTCTGGAGATGTACTCGTCCGTAATGGGGTTCTTAATGGTTTCGGACACCTGGGGAGGGATAACTACGCGGGCGTCCCGGCAGAGTCCCATGATAAGACCCGGGAAAGCAAGTGGACACATCTTCTTGGCCGGTGGCTTGATGCCACTCTCGACCACTATCTTAATCTCCTGGCAA
The DNA here is from genome assembly GCA_018208015.1 of Medicago ruthenica. Classification (NCBI taxonomy): domain Eukaryota; kingdom Viridiplantae; phylum Streptophyta; class Magnoliopsida; order Fabales; family Fabaceae; genus Medicago; species Medicago ruthenica. Next base: position 92,677 of record WNNG01000516.1, on the reverse strand, counting down.
ATGGCCCTGGCCACATCTACTTGTTTACCGGTGAGGATATAGTAGATAAGGGGAGTGACATCCATAGTGGTGGAAGAGGTATGGCTTTTGGGTTTTATGTTGTGGACGATAAGGTGGAAAATGACCTGGGCATAGGTGGTGAGGTTGCCCCTGAGGGCCTTTGTGGGCTGCCCTGCTGCATTAAGCTCATAACTCTTTCCGGATTGGAAAATGGTTTGAGCATAGAGATCGTGGTTCCAATTACCACGATTCTGGTGCTTATGGAAAGCACACAACTCATCATTTTCCAATTGGAAAGGGTTTCGGAGATAGGTATTGATGGCGTCGCGATCGAATCGAATGATCCGACCACGCACCATGGTCTGGTATGTAAACTCCCCCTCTGGATCCACGGGAATGGCGTTTGCATAGAATTCCCGGATTATGTCGTAGTTGAGGTTAAGGGGAGGGTTTACCAAAACTCCCCACTGGCGGTGGTTTATTAATCGGGCCAACTCCCTCCAAGGGCCCCTGTCACTTATGATGAATTGCCTCTCCGGCCAGAAGGTCCTGCCAAGAAGCTCTTCATATCTCTCCTGGTTCCGAAGACTTAGGAAGCGTGAGGCATCAAAACCCCCTTGCGGTCTCGATCCGGATGCCTCACCCCTTGAGCGTTTTCCCACTGGTCTTGGTGCCATCTGCAAGGAAAAGGGCAAAGTCAGTATGATTGCAAGTGATTAAAAGTGATATGAATGGGATTGGAGGAAAAAATGGGAGAAACACAGGTTCTGTCCCTGCTACAGTCGCACTGCGAACATACGGTCGCAGTGCGAAGTCAAGCGAAAATTCTGGGCTGCCCAGAAAGATGGGTCGCAGTGCGAAGTTCATCTTTGCTCTGCGACCCTGACAGAACAAATCCATAAAATCCTTGGATAACTACCCTATACTCTTAAACTAAACTCTAAACAAAGCCTGTTAGATGAATGATTAAGGATAAATGCATGGGTAATGTTTACAACTAACATGGCAACTTGTTTTGATCAAATTTCTATAAAATGGGTAGAGTGGATTTCGTGTAAGATTACTCACAGATGGGAAAGGAAATGAGCCTACTTTAACTACCCATGACATACATTTACTAGATTATAACTTATTCCTAGCATGGCAAGAAGAAACAGGAACTAATTACAATCCTTAAACCCTAAAATGGAAGTTTAAAAGTTTTAGCCAAAACCTAAGACCCATAACACGAATCAGAAGTAAAGCAGGATAGAGAAGATGAATCGTACCTTGCTGCTTGCAGAGAAGAGTGATTTTTACTTGGATTAGGAAAGAAGAAGAAAAATGGAAAAATGGGTATGATTTTTTTGTTTTTGAAGAGTTGCTTTTGTGAGAAGAGAAAAACCTTTTTTTTAGTTAAGTTTAAATAATAAAATAACGGTTAGATAAGATAGTGGAAAAAAGTAGTTGGAGGGAATTAATGCTGGCTAATGACCTTTGAAATCTGGGCTGACAAAATTCGCAGGCTTCGCACTGCGAAGTATGTTTGCTCTGCGAACCTCAAAATCAACTTCGCAGTGCGAATATACCTTTGCTCTGCGAAGTGCTCGAATTTTGAAAAAAGAAACTCCCTCTCAACACAATGGTCATTTTTATTTCAACTATAATTATGCATATAAAATAACAAGTAAATAAATGCTGATTGCCCCTGATGGGAAAACAAAACACAAGGTAACAAGCATGAGTGAAGGTGAATGGGTGGTGTGCAAGGGTGTGATATGTAGGTTCAAAATTCCCCCATCCTCACATGTAAGCTCTAACTTGTGAAATATCCTAAGAAGAGGTCCTTAGAGTCATTAACCTCATATGGAATTAGGGTTGTCTATGGACATACGTCGGCATGACTTCAATTAATTCCATATGAGAATCTCGTCTAAGCGGGGTTGGGCATCCTACCTCACGGACATACGTCAACGCGGGCTTCCGCACACAACCTCCTGCTAACTTAGTTTTTTCTCAAGCTCGGGTAGAGAGCCTCACACGTCCGGCATTAACCCGAACAATGTGGAGTAACATCACTCAAGTAACCCCCGCATTTGATATATAGGATATGAATATAAAGCAGATAAAGCAAATATAAACATAATATAACATGTATGAATAAAGTAAATAAACATGACACGCAAAGAAAATAAAACAATTGACTTTAAACCAAATAGGTTAGGCTTGACTCGCTAGTGGGAACAGGGTCCCCAGTGAAGTCGCCAGCTGTGCGCACCTCGTTTTTTTCCTCGGGAAAAAGACGCGCAAATCCTCCGAGGTCATCCTCGAACGCTCGGAGGTGCCTTTGTGAAGCCGCCACCAAAGTTTTTGTGTAAAGGGAACGTTGATAAACCCTTAAGTTTTTTTTGTTGTAAAGGGAAACGATAATAAAACCCTTTTGACGATGAGGATAAGGATTAGGTCATCGCAACCATTGTCGGGTTCGGGAGTCGGTTACGTGAGGGGAAGGTATTAGCACCCCTTACGTCCGTTGTACTCAACGGGAACCTTCTATTTGGTTAAAGCTTGAATTGTTTTTTTTTATACTTTGCGTGCATGTTCATTTATGTTAAAAATATAATAAAGGGGGGGAAAGAGATAAAAACAAACGAAAAAGAAAAATAGTTTTTATTATTGTGCTTGACAAGATGTCGATCTTGCTCCTACGTATCTCCCGGTAGTCGGAGAATTCAAAGCATACGTAGTTCTTTGATAGAAAAACGTATGTGTGTTGGTTGATTTTAATTGGACGATGTTTTAACCGAATTCTTGCGATTAAACGTAGCTTGTATGCTCGCACTTGGAGACTTATTAAGCGTTCGTTCGCGAATCACATTAGAATTGTTAAAAGGTACGTCCGTTAGGGTAGAGGGCTGAATTGGTCGCTATGGGACCGAGAGAGGTACAATGGACTCATATAAGTCAAACATTGACCGAGTGGACTCCGAAGAGTCGGGCGATTGTTCGATTGATCCACTGAGATCAAGAACGGGTACAATGGACTCGGACGAGTCGAACATTGACCGAGTGGACTCTAACGAGTCGAGGGGTTGAGTCTAATGGCCAACGGGGGACCAAAAGGCTTGGATTGACCACAAGGGGCCAAGATTTGGTTTGGTTAGGGTTGTACATATTAAAAAAAGGGGAATGACGATTGTCCGAGCGACGAGACATACGTCACGCATTCGTACAATCGGGGCGATGGAGAGACATACGTCACACCATCCCTTTTTCATTCATGTTTTTGGATTGAATTCTTTAGAAATCCCAAGGTATGTCAAAACATATGGTTTGAAAACCCAAAAATGGGAAGGTTTAGCAAGTTTGCTAGAAAGCGCGCAAGTTCGTCTCATTTTGCGAAAATGCGAACGTAAACGGTGTATGTTCATCTTTGAGTTTTGAACATCATGAACAATATTTATTGTTCAAGTTTAGGTTGAAAGGCTGAACATAGCTTGTTTGTTCATGTGGTTTTGAGAATTTGGGAACATAACTTGCTTTGCAAGTTACCCACAAAATGATTATACGAACTTGTGATTTTGCCAAAATTATGCAAAAACCTTGTTATGGTTTGAAGAACATGGGTTTAAAAACTCTTAGGTTCTGAGCTCTGGGGCTAGAACCTCAAAAATTGGTTGGTTTGATACAAAAACTCAGGTTCTGAGTTCTGTCATGGTCGCACTGCGACCATGACTTCGCACTGCGAAGCATGCGAAATTTTGGGTTCAGAAGCTGTTTCTGAACTTTTGTTCAGAAACAACTTCTGAACACACTCAAGACCTTATAGATGGGTGAAAAACTTTGAGTTTTTGGGGTGAAAAAGGTTGGACAAACCAGTTTTGATATTTTGAAAACCTTGGGATTTCTTTGAAATTCAAAAGGGGTTTTTTAGGACAAAGAGTTTTGAGCCAAAATAGCTATGCAAACACAATTAAAAATGCAAGATAAAGAGCTTAGTAACTTACAGAACTCCTTAGCAAAGCTCCAGCTGCACTTGATTTGATTTGGTTGAAGGCTTGTGCAAAAGGTTTTGAAGATTTGTGATGAACTTGAACTTTTGTAAGCTTTGTGTTGGATGGATTGTTTCTGGTTATTTGTGGAGGTTTGTGAGCTAAAATGAGTAGAGTTTCTGCTCTTTGAATGCTGTGTTTTCTGTGTTTTAACAAGTGTTTGTAACCTTGGGCATTGCCTCCTATTTATAGGCCAAAATCAAATCTTTGTCATCATTACACAATCCCAAAATTCAGCTGACTTGTGGCCAAGATTAAGCTGAATCCCTTTGCATTAAATGCCAATGGATAGAGGCAACCCTGCCTTGTATCAAGGGGCAAGATCCAGCTTGATTTCAGCCACAAATTCAACACATTCTAGAAGGTAATGATGAAGAACAAAGCTGATTTGCAATTGGCTAATGCTTGGGGATCAATCCTTGCAATCTCAATGGTTGATCAATGAAAACGTGCACTGTAATGTGCAGAGATTGAGGGATGAAAAGGCTACTTATGGCTGGTGTGAGAGGGTGAAAAGCTGCTGCAAAACAGAGTAGGCAATCATGGTTTTTCAAGTGAAAAAAACCCAGCTGGTTTGACTGGTTTTAGGGGCAGCAAGCAGGAGGAAAGTCCTCAAGCAGGTGGCTGGCAACCTTGTGGTGGTTAGCAGGTCACCTGGGAGGGACTAGAGCTGCCCAAGGGCAAGCCCACTTGCTTGTCACATGCTAGGTTGGAAGAAAAAGCTTCCAACCTTGGCATTAATGGCAAGTCCTTCAACTCTGGCTTTGCTTGGCCCAATTAGCCATGAATGCTACTTAAAATAATTATGGAAATGATATGCAACAAATTCTGGAATTAAATCCAAGAAACCAAAAATCTGCAGAAAAATCGCAGACTTCGCAGTGCGAAGTGGGCTTCGCATTGCGAAGTCAGCATTTTTGAAATGTTGACTTTTCTGTTGACTTTTGTTGACTTTTGACTTTTTTTCCCCTCTTTGGATTTTTTTTGATTTTTGTTTTAAAATGCGTAGGACAAAATTAGGGTACTACAATACTCAATTACTTCCTTGCGCTGGTCTAGCTTGACTCTTGCACTTCTAATTTCATCGTGTAGTTGTGCAATGTGGTCCCCATGAGCTCTTGCAATCTTGTCGAAGTACTCTTCGAATTTCTTGATGTCTTCTTCGAGAAGATTGCACTTTAGCCTCCCTTGATGAGAGAGACTCTCATGTCTTTGCCGCTGGACGCGTTCGGCTTGAAGCTGCTCTTTGTAGTCTTTCACTACTTCTTGGAGCTGTTGATTTTTCTCTTGGAATTTCAACCTCCATTTCTGTTGAGCTTCGATGGCTAGCTCGCCAAACTTCTTGAGCTCTTGGTTGGAATGTAGAATTCTTTCCAACTCTTCGTCCTTGGCCACAAGGTTAGCATCCGCACTAACCAAGCCGCCTCCTATCCAATCCCTTTTCCCTTCGGAGGTTCTTAGCCGTTTCTGGCATACTAGGAGAGAATGTGATACTTCATCACGATCTCTCTTCGTCCTAGTAATTTCTCCTAAAGCTTGGAGGTGCTTCAATTCTAAGTCTCCGTTTTTGTTTTGGAGTTCTTGAATTTTAGCTTTGAGGTCCTCCACTTCTTTGTTGGGAATGATTGCAATAGGTTTAGGTGTAGGAGGTTTTGGAGGGTTTATGACCACGAAGGGTAACTTGATTGCTTTGACCCTCTCCTTCACCCATTGAGTATAAAGGGGTTTGGCGACACAGTTTCTCTTGCCGACCTTTCCCTTGCGTACTTGGCTCCATGCTCCCCGGATTCTCTCTAGCAATGCCGGGTCTTGATCGCCTTCCCTTAAGTAGAAAGCCTCCAACAAAAGGTCGTTAGGTTTATCCTCCATTGAAAAACCTAGTTGTCGGAGAGAGAGGACCGGATTGTAATTAATACATCCCTTAGTACCAATGAGGGGTACGTTGGGGAAGTCCCCGCAGCTGAGGATAATTTCCGGGTCCTCTAAGTTTGGTGAAATCCAATGGATGTCCTTCTCGGCGAGGGTTGTCATCCGTTGCGACCATTTGAGCTTGGCCCGGTTTTCCACAAAGTCTCGGTTTCTTGGCATGTGGGACATCATCCAAATTTGCACCACGGGAGTGCAACAAGTAATTTTGCGTCCCCTTGCTTGTTCATGCCTTGAGTAGAGGGTATGATAAAAATCCGCTAAGATTGTAGGAACTGGATTTTTAGTCATAAACACCTCTAGAGCCGGAAAGTCTACGAAATCATCCATGTTGGGGAATAAGACAATCCCGTAGACTAAGAGGGCTAAGATGGCGTTGAATGCCATTACCTCTTTGCTGGCTAGTAAATCCCGAGCTTTGGCTTCCAAAAACTTTCTTGAAAATCCCTTAAGGTTCCCTCTAACTTCCAAGTTAGATGCCACTTCTTGGGTGTCGAGGTATAAGGATTCGGCGATGGCTTCAAATGTGGGATCCCTTCCCGGACCGAGATAGAGTTCATGACCTTTCATGCTACAACCCAAAATCTTCTCAAACTCTTCCAATGTTGGTGCTAGTTGGAAGTCTTGAAACGTGAAGCACCGTAGAGGTGGGTCGAAGAATTGCGCCAAAGTGGTTAAGGCGGTTGAATCTATTCTCACGGGTAAAAGATCAAGGATTAGCCCATAGCTTGCCTCGAAGATGTTCTTGTGGACCGAAGAGAGCCTCTTGCTTAGAGCTAATAAACTTTCCACCCTAGGAGCTTTAATTTTGAAGGCGAGCGTATTCTTGTTCCCGGAATCCATATTTCTTTTTTTTGCTAATATTTGTTCGTTCTTTTTAAACTCCTATAAAGCAAAACGATGCGAAAATTACCTTCATGAATGCAAATGTTATGCAAGGGTATGGTTTATGAAGGTTTGGAACTTCCCCCCATCCTCACATGTAGGCTCTAAATGGTGAAATATCCTAAGAAGAGGTCCTTAGAGTCATAGACCTCACATGGAATTAGGGTTGTCTATGGACATACGTCGACATGACTTCAATTAATTCCACGTGAAAATCTCATCTAAGCGGGGTTGGACATCCTACCTCACGGACATACGTCAACGCGGGCTTCCGCACACAACCTCCTTCTAACTTAGTTTTTTTCTCAAGCTCGGGTAGAGAGCCTCACACGTCCGGCATTAACCCGAACAATGTGGAGTAACATCACTCAAGTAACCCCCGCATTTGATATATAGGATATGAATATAAAGCAGATAAAGCAAATATAAACATAATATAACATGTATGAATAAAGTAAATAAACATGACACGCAAAGAAAATAAAACAATTGACCTTAAACCAAATAGGTTAGGCTTGACTCATTAGTGGGAACAGGGTCCCCAGTGAAGTCGCCAGCTGTGCGCACCTCGTTTTTTTCCTCGGGAAAAAGACGCGCAAATCCTCCGAGGTCGTTTGCAAACGCTCGGAGGGCCTTTGTGAAGCCGCCACCAAAGTTTTTGTGTAAAGGGAACGTTGATAAACCCTTAAGTTTTTTTTTTTGTTGTAAAGGGAAACGATAATAAAACCCTTTAGACGATGAGGATAAGGATTTGGTCATCGCAACCATTGTCGGGTTCGAGAGTCGATTACGCAAGGGGAAGGTATTAGCACCCCTCACGTCCGTTGTACTCAACGGGAACCTTCTATTTGGTTTAAAGCTTGAATTGTTTTTTTTAATACTTTGCGTGCATGTTCATTTATGTTAAACATAATAAAGGGGGGGAAAGAGATAAAAACAAACGAAAGAAAGAAAAAAAGTTTTTATTATTGCGCTTGACAAGATGTCGATCTTGCTCCTACGTATCTCCCGGTAGTCGGAGAATTCAAAGCGTACGTAGTTCTTTGGTAGAAAAACGTACATGTGTTGGTTGATTTTAAATGGACGATGTTTTAACCGAATTCTTGTGATTAGAACGTAGCTTGTATGCTTGCACTTGGAGACTTATTAAGCGTTTGTTCGTGAATCACATTAGAATTGTTAAAAGGTACGTCCGTTAGAGTAAAGGGTTGAATTGGTCGCTATGGGACCAAGGGAGGTGCAATGGACTCAAACGAGTCAAACATTGACCGAGTGGACTCAAACGAGTCGGGCGATTGTTCGATTGATCCACTGAGATCAAGAACGGGTACAATGGACTCGGACGAGTCGAACATTGACCGGGTGGACTCAAACGAGTCGAGGGGTTGAGTCTAATGGCCAACAGGGGACCAAAAGGTTTGGATTGACCACAAGGGGCCAAGATTTGGTTTGGTTAGGGTTGTACATATTGAAAAAAAGGGAATGACGATTGTCCGAGCGACGAGACATACGTCACGCATTCGTACAATCGGGGCGATGGAGAGACATACGTCACACCATCCCTTTTTCATTCATGTTTTTGGGTTGAATCCTTTAGAAATCCCAAGGTATGTCAAAACATTTGGTTTGAAAACCCAAAGTGGGAAGGTTTAGCAAATTTGCTAAAAAACGCGCAAGTTCGTCTCATTTTGCGAAAATGCGAACGTAAACGGTGTATGTTCATCTTTGAGTTTTGAACATCATGAACAATATTTATTGTTCAAGTTTAGATTGAAATGATGAACATAACTTGTTTGTTCATGCTGGTTTGAGAGTTTGGGAAGATAACTTGTTTTGCAAGTTATCCACAAAATGGTCATACGAACTTGTGATTTTGTCAAGATTATGCAAAATCCTTGTTATGGTTTGAAGAACATGGGTTTAAAAACTCTTAGGTTCTGAGCTCTGGGGCTAGAACCTCAAAAATTGGTCATTTTGACACAAAAACTTAGGTTCTGAGTTCTGTCATGGTCGCACTGCGACCATGACTTCGCACTGCGAAGCATGCGAAATTTTGGGTTCAGAAGCTGTTTCTGAACTTTTGTTCAGAAACAACTTCTGAACACACTCAGGACCTTATAGATGGGTAAAAAACTTTGAGTTTTTGGGGTGAAAAAGGTTGGACAAACCAGTTTTGATGTTTTGAAAACCTTGGGATTTCTTTGAAATTCAAAAGGGGTTTTTTGGAATTAAAAGGTTTTGAACCAAAATCGCTATGCAAACACAATTATAAATGCAAGATAAGTGCTTAGAAACTTACAGAACTCCTTAGCAAAGCTCCAGCTGCACTTGGTTTGATTTGGTTGAAGGCTTTCACAAAGGTTTTGAAGATTTGTGATGAACTTGAACTTTTGTAAGCTTTGTGTTGGATGGATTGTTTCTGGTTATTTTGTGGAGTTTTGTAGGCTAAAATGAGTAGAGTTTCTGCTCTTGAAAATGCTGTGTTAACTGTGTTTGTATCCTTGGGCATTGCCTTCTATTTATAGGCCAAAACCAAATCTTTGTCATCATTACACAATCCCAAAATTCAGCTGATTTGTGGCCAAGATTAAGCTGAATCCCTTTGCATTAAATGCCAATGGATAGAGGCAACCCTGCCTTGTACCAAGGGGCAAGATCCAGCTTGATTTCAGCCACAAATTCAACTAATTCTAGAAGGTAATGATGAAGAACAAAGCTGATTTGCAATTGGCTAATGCTTGGGGATCAATCCTTGCAATCTCAATGGTTGATCAATAAAAACGTGCACTGTAATGTGCAGAGATTGAGGGATGAAAAGGCTACTTATGGCTGGTGTGAGAGGGTGAAAAGCTGCTGCAAAACAGAGTAGGCAATCATGGTTTTTCAAGTGAAAAAAAACCAGCTGGTTTGACTGGTTTTGGGGGAAGCAAGCAGGAGAAAAGTCCTCAAGCAGGTGGCTGGCAACCTTGTGGTGGTTATCAGGTCACATGGGAGGGACTAGAGCTGCCCAAGGGCAAGCCCACTTGCTTGTCACATGCTAGGTTGGAAGAAAAAGCTTCCAACCTTGGCATTAATGGCAAGTCCTTCAATTCTGGCTTTGCTTGGCCCAATTAGCCATGAATGCTACTTAAAATAAATATGGAAATGATATGCAACAAATTCTGGAATTAAATCAAAGAAACCAAAAATCTGCAGAAAAATCGCAGACTTCGCAGTGCGAAGTGAGCTTCGCAGTGCGAAGTCCTCATTTTTGAAATGTTGACTTTTCTGTTGACTTTTGTTGACTTTTGACTTTTTTCCCCTCTTTGATTTTTTTTTTATTTTTGTTTTAAAATGCGTAGGACAAAATTAGGGTACTACACACAGCATGTTACATACACAATAGAGTCACTTTGAAAAAGGGAACAGCATCTACATTGTATGAACTATGGAAAGGAAGGAAGCCTACAGTCAAATACTTTCATGTGTTTGGGAGCAGATGCTACATTTTGGCTGACAGGGAAAATAGAAGAAAACTGGATCCTAAGTCTGATGAGGGCATATTTTTGGGATATTCAGTAAACAGCAGAGCATATAGGGTGTTTAATTCAAGAACTAAAGTTGTGATGGAGTCCATTAATGTGGTAATTGATGATCTGACTGCTGAGAAAGATAGAGGTGAGTCTGAAGTTGTTCCAGAGTCTGAAGCTTCTGAAGAACAACTGTCAAAAGCAGAAAATCAACCAGAGTCTGAAGGAGCATAAATTCAACCAGATCATGTTCCTACTAGTAAAGGGCCATCAATTAGAGTTCAGAAGGATCATCCTAATGATTTAATTATTGGAAGCCTGGATCAAGGTGTTAGAACAAGAAGATCAGACTCAGCTGCTACTGATTCATGTTTTGTGTCTAAGTTTGAACCCAAAAATGTGAAAGAAGCCCTAACTGATGAATTTTGGATTGAAGCAATGCAAGATGAGTTGAATCAATTCAAAAGGAGTGAAGTGTGGGATCTTGTTCCAAGACCAGAAGGGCTGAATGTGATTGGCACTAAGTGGATATTCAAGAATAAAATAGATGAAAATGGTATTGTGGTCAGAAACAAGGCAAGGTTGGTTGCTCAGGGTTATACTCAAGTAGAGGGACTTGAATTTGATGAGACCTTTGCACCTGTGGCCAGACTAGAGTCCATAAGATTACTATTAGGTGTATCCTGCATTCTCAAGTTCAAATTGTTCCAGATGGATGTGAAGAGTGCATTTCTGAATGGCTATCTGCAAGAAGAAGTATATGTTGAACAGCCTAAGGGTTTTCTGGATCATCAATTTCCAGATCATGTTTACAAGTTGAAGAAAGCTTTATATGGTCTGAAACAATCACCAAGAGCATGGTATGAAAGATTGACTCAGTTTCTTGTTGCTCAAGGATACAGAAAAGGTGGTTCTGATAACACATTGTTTACGAAGAATGAACATGGAAGTCTGATGATTGCTCAGATCTATGTTGATGACATAGTTTTTGGTGGAATGTCTCAGAAGATGGTCAAACTGTTTGTTCAGAAAATGCAATTAGAGTTTGAAATGAGTTTGGTTGGTGAGCTGACATACTTTCTTGGTTTGCAAGTCAAGCAAATGGAAGATACCATCTTTATCTCTCAGAGTAAATATGCCAAGAACATAGTGAAGAAGTTTGGTATGGAATCTGCTGCTCATAAGAAGACACCAGCTGCTACTCATATGAAGCTAACCAAAGATGAACAAGGAGTATCAGTTGATCAAAGTCAGTACAGAAGCATGATAGGAAGCTTATTGTATTTAACTGCAAGCAGACCTGATATTACTTATGCTGTAGGAGTTTGTGCAAGATATCAAGCTGATCCTAAGATGAGTCATCTGACACAAGTTAAAAGGATCCTGAAGTATGTGAATAGCACAAGTGACTATGGAATCATGTATTGACACAGTTCAAGTTCTGAACTGATGGGATTTTGTGATGCTGACTGGGCTGGAAGTGCTGATGACAGAAAGAGCACTTCAGGAGGTTGTTTCTTTCTAGGAAATAATTTAATTTCCTGGTTCAGCAAGAAACAAAACTGTGTTTCCTTATCAACTGCTGAGGCTGAATACATTGCTGCTGGGAGTAGTTGTTCACAACTGGTGTGGATGAAGCAAATGCTTGAAGAATACAACATTGAACAGGGGACTATGACCTTATTTTGTGACAATTTGAGTGCAATCAACATCTCTAAGAACCCAATACAGCACAGCAGAACTAAACACATTGATATCAGACACTATTTTATCAGAAACCTTGTGGAGGACAAGATCATTTAGCTGGAACATGTGGTTACTGAAGACCAAATTGCTGACATATTCACAAAGGCCTTGGATGCTAAACAATTTAAGAATCTGAGGAGCAAGGTAGGTGTGTGTTTGCATGAAGAATTATAGCAATTAATGCAAACTGGATGTGAGGAAGATAGAGTACCTGCCAGTTGTGCTCATGCTAAGTGTGATCCTGAACCTGAGTCTGAGTCTAATATGTTTTCAAGGATCTGTGTTACTTATTTTGATTTTAATCCCTATATGAAGAATATTGTTTGTCATAATTTTGTGGCTAAAAAGGGGGAGAAAATCTTATGTTTAAGCTCAGACAAGAGTTGTTCAGAATGTGTGTCATTGATTCAGAAGCTGACTAGTTTTGTTCAGAAGCTAAGAGTTCAGAACCTTTGCATCAAGATATGTCCAGATGAGGGGAAATATGTGTCTTAGGGGGAGTACATGTGTGTTAACATCCTGAGTGAAGAGCTGTCCTTGGTCCTGAAGTGTGGTCCTGAAGAACAATTGTGCTCAGCTCCTGAAGTGTGCTCTGATACCATTTTTCACTGCAGTTCAGTAGTAAGGGGGAGTTTGTATGAGAAGTTGAGTTGCAGGGGGAGTTTTGTGAAGCTGGAGTGTTTGTTTATGTGTATGTGAAGCTTCAGGGAGAGTGTGTGTGATGATCAGGAGTTGATCAGTAGTTTTTGTGTGCTTCAGGGTGTTCAGAAGCTGAAGCTGTTGCTTAACATAGCTCAGAGGATATTCTGTCCGCTGCCCATCTCTTTGATATGTTATGTTTATGTGGAGTTCTTCATTGATGAGCTAGTTTTATGGGAGGTTTGAAGAACTTGGATGTGTGAACATTGGTTTTAGCCAAAAATTTGCCAAAGGGGGAGATTGTTGAGTCTTTTGGTGTTGGCTGCATGTTTTGGCAAAACCAAAGTGTTGTTTAGAAGCATCTCCATATTTATAACAAGTCTTCAGTTGCAAGAAATTTCATTTGAAGCTGTTCAGAAGCTCAAAATGACTTTCGAAGCTGAATGCATCATCAGAAGCACTGTAGCACTTCAGAAGCTGATCAGAGTCTGATGCCAGCGTTGACTTCTGTTGACTTCATCAGAAGCAGGTTATTTTCAAGTTATTTCTACGCGAATCTTGGCAAGATTTATCAAGAAATTATTCACATGTATTGCTTCTAGAATGATGGATTGTTTTGGAGAGGATTTATTGAAGATTTGGTTTATTGTTATGGAAACACGTATTTTCCTGATATAATCTTTCAAAGATACAAAGTGGTTTTATTTGTTTCCTTATTGGATCAATCATAATTCAGAAACAAATCAATTTAGAAGATTGGCTACAGAATTAAGAAGAGCTACTGAATTCTATAAAAGGAGGTTGCTGAAGACTTACGAAATTATATAGAGTTTTAGATCAGAGAATTGAGTCTTAGTGTGTTAAGCTTCTAGCTTTATTTGTGCACCACTCAGTTTGAGTTGGTTTAGGATTGTTATTGAGTTGTAACTTCATTCTAAGCTTGTAGGTACGAATGAAGGTCTGTCATTGAAATTGTGTTCAAAACAGGGTAGTTTTCAAGGGTTGTTTAAGTGACTAGGTTGCAGTTGCTTGAATAGGAAGATAGTGGATTCTATTACTCAGAGTTGGGTAGAAGTCTGACTAGGTGGAGGTTAATTGCTTGGGATAAGAACTGGGAGTCAGTGTCTGAGTCTTAAGGATTAAATCCAATAGTGGATTTCCTTCCTGGATTGGTATCCCCCAGAGTAGGAGGTGTTTACTCCGAACTGGGTTAACAAACCTTGTGTGCCTTTTTACTTTCCTGCACTTTATTTTGCTGCTCTTGCATTGTGTTTTGTTGTGCTCTATTTTTGCAATTTATTGTGCCCTGCGTGTTGTTCAGAACCTGTTGGTTCAGAACCTGGTAACTCTGTCTTGTTGCCTGGCCAGAATTTCATTGCGACACAAGTTATGTTCATAAACTTTCAAATCAAACTTGAGCAATATGCTAAGTTCATCATTTTCAAAACTAAACTTGAACAAAAACCTTGTTCATGATTTTCAACCAAACGTGAACTTAAGCCGAACTTGTTCATTTTTCAAAACCTTTTTTTAAAACTTGAGCCGAACTTGTGCGTTTTTCACAAATTTGTTAAAAACCTTTTCATTTTGAGTCTCAAACCAAGTGTTTTGTTAAATTTGGGATTTCTAAAATTCAACCAAAAACTTGAATGAAAAAGGGATGGTTTGACGTATGTCTCTCCATTGCCCCGATTGAACGAATGTGTGACGTATGTCTCGTCGCTCGGGCAATCGTCATTCTATTTTCAACGTACCCGACCACACCAAACTAATTCTTGGCCCTTGGTGGTCAATTTGAACCTTTTGGTCCCCCGTGGCCATTTGATTCAATTCCTCGACTCGTTTTAGTCACTTTGGTCAATGTTCAACTCGGTTGAGTCCATTGCACCCTTTCTTGATCCCGTTGGATCAATCGAACCCTTCCTCGACTCGTTTGAGTCACTTTGGTCAATGATCGACTCGGTTGAGTCCATTGCACCCTTTCTTGATCCCGTTGGATCATTTGAACCTTTCCCGACTCGTTTGAGTCATTTTGGTCCCCTCGCGGCCAATCGAACTCCTTTTACCCTAACGGACATGCTTTTAACATTTCTAGTGCGATTTTAAACAAACGCTTAAGCCTCCCATGCGCGAGCATACAAGCTACGTTTGAACGTAAGAACACAGTTAAAACATCGTTCATTAAAAACAACCAACAAATACGTTTTTCTACCAAAGAACTACGTAGCTTTGAATTCCCCATCGCACCAGGGGATACGTAGGAGCAAGATCGTCATCTTGTCAAGCACAATAATAAAAAACAAACTTTTTCCCCTTTCATCTTTATTATTTTTATTTATAGCCAAGCATGCACGCAAAACATTTAAAAACATTCTAGCCTTAGCTAACTAGGAGGTTCCCGTTGAGTACAACGGACGTGAGGGGTGCTAATACCTTCCCCTTGCGTAATCGACTCCCGAACCCAATAATTGTTGCGATGACCAATCCTTTTCCTCATCGTCAAGGGTTTTATTATCGTTTCCCTTCAAATAAAAAAACTTAAGGGTTTATCAACGTTCCCTTTAAACAAAAACTTTGGTGGCGACTTCACCTAACCTTTCTAGCGTTCGTACACGTCTCGGAAGATTGCGCGTTTTTAGCGAGAGCGAACAATGCTAACTGAAGACTCATCTCTAAGCTTAGCAAGTTACAGCTGGTCAGAGGCCTACCTCAGATTGATTATCACTCAGATGCACTATGCAGTGCATGCCAAATTGGAAAGTTTTCAAAAACTTCTTTTAAATCTAAGAACATTGTTTCCACCTCAAAACCTTTAGAACTCCTTCACATTGATTTGTTTGGTCCTGTTGGAACAGCTTCAATCAATGGGAAGAAGTATGGACTTGTAATTGTTGATGATTACAGTAGGTGGACTTGGGTTAAATACCTCAGAACTAAAAATGAAACATATGATGTGTTTTTCAAATTCTGCAAACAAGTACAAAATGAAACTGATTTGAAAATTTTAAAAATCAGAAGTGATCATGGTGGGGAATTTGAAAATGAACCATTTGAAAATTTTTGTGAAGATCATGGAATTATCCATGAGTTCTCATCTCCTAGAACTCCACAACAAAATGGAGTTGTAGAGAGAAAGAACAGATCTTTACAGGAAATGGCCAGAACCATGATCCATGAATCCAAAATTGCTAAGTACTTTTGGGCAGAAGCTGTAAACACAGCATGTTATATTCAGAACAGGATCTATATCAGACCTATTCTGAATAAAACAGCATATGAACTGTTTAAAGGAAGAAAACCAAGTATTTCTTATTTTCATCAGTTTGGTTGTACATGTTACATACTAAACAATAAAATCTACCTAAAGAAATTTGATGCCAAGGCTCAAAAGGGTACCTTTTTAGGATACTCAGAGAGATCTAAGGCATACAGGGTGTATAATTCTGAAACACATGTTGTTGAAGAAGCTATACATATTAGGTTTGATGATAAGAAGCCTGGTAATGAAATACCAGAGCTGGTTGAGAGTTTTGCAGATGTCAGAATCTCAGAAGAACCTTCAGAAGCTGAACCCAGTTCAGAGTCTGAAGAAGGTTCAGAAGCTGAAAACAATGAAGAATCTGAGAAACTCTCTGTTAATGACACTACTCCTGAAGCAAATCAAGACCAGCATGGTTCTGAACAAATCCCTGATGGTTCCTCAGAAGCTAATCCACCCAGAACCTCATTCAAGTACAAGTCTTCACATCCTGAGGAGTTGATCATTGGAAACAAGAACAGTCCAAGAAAGACAAGATCAGCATTCAGTCAGAATGAGTCTATGCTTGGCCTGCTATCCATGATTGAGCCCACAACTGCTGATGAAGCACTTGCTGATGATGGCTGGATTGTAGCAATGCAGGAAGAACTGAACCAGTTTCAAAGGAATGATGTCTGGGATCTAGTTGCAAGACCTGATCAGAAGAACATCATTGGAACAAAATGGGTGTTCAGGAACAAGCTCAATGAACAAGGAGAAGTGATCAGAAACAAGGCTAGATTAGTAGCTCAAGGGTACAGCCAACAAGAAGGAATTGATTACACAGAGACTTTTGCTCCAATTGCAAGACTGGAAGCAATCAGGTTACTTCTTTCTTATGTTGTTAATCATGATATCATCTTGTATCAAATGGATGTTAAGAGTGCTTTCTTAAATGGTGTAATTTCTGAAGAAGTGTATGTTAAACAACCTCCTGGTTTTGAAGATGTTAAAAATCCAGATTTTGTTTTTAAACTTAAGAAATCCTTGTATGGTCTGAAACAAGCTCCCAGAGCTTGGTATGAAAGACTAAGCAATTTCTTGATTAAAAATAATTTTGTAAGAGGTCAAGTTGATAATACACTCTTCAGGAAAACTGTTAAGAAAGAAATCTTAATTGTGCAAATATATGTTGATGATATCATATTTGGTTCTACTAATGCCTCCCTTTGCAAAGAGTTTTCAAAGTTAATGCAGGATGAATTTGAAATGAGCATGATGGGTGAGCTGAAATTCTTTTTGGGAATTCAAATCAACCAATGCAAAGATGGTGTCTATGTTCATCAGTCCAAATACACTAAGGAGCATCTGAAGAAGTTCCAGCTGGATGATTGCAAGCTGATGACAACACCAATGCATCCCACCTGCACCTTAAGCAAAGAGGACAATGGCTCTAAAGTAGATCAGAAGCTGTACAGAGGTATGATAGGTTCTCTTTTATACTTAACTGCTTCTAGGCCAGATATTTTATTTAGTGTATGTTTGTGTGCTAGATTTCAGTCAGATCCTAGAGAATCTCATATGACTGTTTTCAAGAGAATCTTTAGGTATCTGAAAGGAACAACTAATTTGGGACTTCTGTATAAGAAATCTCTGAATTATAAGCTAGTTTGATTCTGTGATGCTGACTATGCTGGGGACAGGATTGAAAGAAAGTCCACCAGTGGAAACTGTCAGTTTCTGGGTGAAAATCTGATATCCTGGGCCAGCAAGAGACAAGCAACCATTGCTTTGTCAACAGCAGAAGCAGAATACATCTCAGCTGCAAATTGTAGCACACAACTGCTCTGGATGAAACATCAATTAGAGGATTATCAGATTCATGCAGATAATATTCCTATTTATTGTGATAACACTGCTGCAATATGTCTGTCTAAAAATCCAATTCTGCATTCTAGAGCCAAGCACATAGAAATAAAACATCATTTTATAAGAGATTATGTTCAGAAGGGTGTTTTAGATATTCAGTTCATTGATACTGATCATCAATGGGCTGACATACTCACAAAACCCCTAACAGAAGAAAGATTCAATTTTATTAAAAAGAATCTGAACATGCATTTTATCTCTTGAAAATGTGCTTGAATCTGAATGAAAACTGAGACCCTGAGTTTATCATAAGCTAAGACTTATCAGACATTCATTTTTGAAAGTCTGAATAAAGTTAATCCCTGAAAAACTTCAGAGTCTGAAGGATCAGAACCTGGATTTTCTGACTTCTGAATCTGATAGAAATCTAATGTTTGGTCAGAATCTGATAAGTATAACCCTGGGCAATGATGATTAAAGCTTTCAAAGTTTATACTCTATTCCTCCCAATGTCATCAATTTAAAAATGTGATTTTCTGTTTTGGTATCAACTGCTAAAATTGCTTTAATTTCAATTGGTATCAGTCTGTTTTTAAACTGTTTCAACACAGACACATTTTTCAGTGCTCAATTTGTGTCAGACATGTTTAGGTTTATAGAACTTTTTTTTTAAAATTGGTATCAGTTGGTCTGAAAGATTTCAGCAGCACTTGAACTTTCAAGTCCACACTGAACCAAATGCTATATCTTGGTATCAGCACTGAACCATATTTTGGTATCAGGTTCTGATATAAGTTCAGCAGTATTTAAAACCTTCAATTGGAATCAGTAGACATATGATCTGAACCATTTTGTTTAAAATAGCTCAGACTTGCTTTGATATTAAACATATTATACTGAACAGCTATGTCTGAACAAAGAATGCCTTGATCAGAAGCTCTGAAATATTTTTCTGCTTCTGAACAACATTCTATTTTCAATGCAATGTCATATACTCACTGAAAATCAAAGTATGCTCTGATGCTCATCTTTGCTGCTTGATTATCTACATGATTGCATAAATATCTCACATGTTTTTCAAACTCTCTCAATATTCTGAAACTTTTTGAAAGGGGGAGAGATGTTTTCAAACTCTCTTGGAAAAAGGGGAAGAAATTCCTAAAGGGGGAGACATTTTGTTTTTGAAATCCTTCTTTTCTAAAAACTTTTTGTTGATGACAAAAGGGGGAGAAAGTAAAACAAGTATTAAGGCACCTGAGCTCACAATATAAGTTAAATTCTGTCAATATATTAACTTATGAAAGGGGAGTAAAAGGTATTAAAGCATGAGGCTCTGAACATAAGTTAAAGTTCTGATTGAATTTAACTTATGAGAACTGATTTTAACTCTTAGCCTCTGAATTGAAATTCTGTGAGATACATAAATCTTAGTGAGTTAAAATGAATTTAAAATAACTTGGATAAGACTCAGGGAGCTTACAAAACTCATCCTGTGGATTATCAGACTTAGGGGGAGAGCTTACAAACCTCAGAACCTGAAATCAACAAGTTATTTACAATTCTGAGTGTTAATTTCATTTGATTGTTTAAAGTTGAGCTTAATTAACTTGGATAAGAATCAAGGGGAGCTTACAAACCTAACCTTGAGGATTATCAGACCCAGGGGGAGCTTACAAACCTCTCCTGAAGTCAGATTGTTAATTAAACTTAACAACAATTCTGAAATTTTCACATTTGGGATTTAAACTGAACTTAATTAACTTGGATCAGACTCAGGGGGAGCTTACAAACCTCACACCCTGCAGTTAACTTGTTAATTAAGTTAACAACAATTTTCTGATTAATACTTATGTTTGTCATCATCAAAAAGGGGGAGATTGTTGGAACAAAATGTGTTAAACAACTCTCTTCTGAATTAAGGGGGAGATTGTTGAAACATTATGTATAAACATATCTCTCTCTGTGGTTTTGATGATAACAAAAGTGTTAAATAGAAAATTGGTTATTTGCTAATGCTTTGTTCAAGTGATTTAAGAACCACGTATTTAATGATTAGTAATTAATAATGGTTATGGAAGAACAAGCTTAGAGCAAGAAAGGAAAGCTTAGAAGCAAGTTGCAAAGCTGGAAGAAAACTGGGTCTGAAGAGTGCTCCTGAAGAGTGCTCCTGAAGTGGTGCTTCTGAAGTGAGAGTCTGAAGCCTGCGTCTGAAGACAGCTTTTGAAGTCTGAGTCTGAAGGAAGTCAACGAAAGTCAACGTCTGAAGACCTGCTTCTGAAGTCTGAGTCTGAAGAAGTGCTTCTGAAGTACTGTTCATGCAGAAGCTTCTGAAGTCTGATGTGGCAAGGAAAGCAACTGTTACTGTGCGCATTTAATGCCTGGATGTGTCAGAACAACCCAATGGAACAGTTGTCTCCCTGACTCAAACATTCCCCAGCTTTTAAGGAAAGGAAATTCAAAAATGGCTGCTGCTCTGTTTTCTGTAAAAAGTTCAGCACACAATTGCAGCTAACCTAGCTCTCAATTTGCAACGGCTCTTTGCTTAATTTCTGCAAGTCTTCAACAGCTCTAATTTCCTCTATAAAAGGAAGAAGATTTGAAGAAGAATTTTTGCTAAGACTCTTGAAACAAAACTGCTGAACCTGTGCACTGTTTTTGCTGTCAAAACTCATAAGTTCACGAAACTCTTAGAAATTCTTTTAGTCTCTGTAACTTAGAATTTCTTAAGGTTAAGAGTCTTAACCTGTGTTGTATTAAGAGAACACCTCTGATATTTTATCAAGTGTTCAACCCAAACTAACCTTCTTTGTAAATCAGTTTGGTCTAAGTCTTAGTCTGCGTACTAAGCATTGTAAGTCTCATTACTTAGTGTTTTGAGCAAGCTGTAACCTCATTCCTTTGTGGTCTGAGTCAGGAAGTCTCAGTACTTTGTGTCTGAGCATTGGGAAGCCTCTTGACTAGGTGTCTTGAGCATTAGAAGCCTCTTCCTTTGTGGTTGAGCAATTGGAAGCCTCTTCCTTAGTGGTTGAGCAATTGTAATCATCTGATTATAGTGAAAATCTCTTGTTAAAAAACAAGGGGACTGGACTACTTCCTACATTGGGAAGGAACCAGTATAAATCTTTGTGTGTCTCTCTTTCCCTCTCTCTTTTCAGTTTGAATCCGCTGCAATACTCTTTGAAAAATAGTTCAGAACTGATTCATATCAGCTTCTGAACTTAACTTAAGTTTTGAAAAGAAAGAAACCAAGTTTTTGGAGTCCACACAATTCAACCCCCCCTTCTTGTGTGTTTTTCTCACCTTCAGTTCCAACTATGACTATTGGAAATCACGCATGAGTGCTTTCCTTAAGTCTATAGACAGTAAAACCTGGAAAGCAGTTCTGAAGGGTTGGGAACATCTTGTTGTGCTTGACAAAGATGGAAAGAAGACAGTTGATCTGAAACCAGAAGAAGAGTGGTCCAAGGTAGAAGATGAATTAGCTCTTGGAAACTCCAAGGCCTTGAATGCTATATTCAATGGAGTATACAAAAATATGTTCAGACTGATCAAACAGTGCACTGTAGCTAAGGATGCCTGGGAAATTCTCAAGACTACACATGAAGGCACATCCAAGGTAAAAATATCCAGACTTCAACTTCTCATCACCAAGTTTGAAAATCTCAAAATGTTGGAGGATGAAAATATACAAGACTTCTATATGAACATTCTGGACATGGCCAACTCTTTTGATTCTCTTGGAGAAAGAATGTCTGATGAGAAGCTTGTGAAAAAAATACTCAGGTCTCTTCCTAAGAGATTTGACATGAAGTTAACTGTCATTGAGGAAGCACAGGACATCTCCAGTATGAAGGTTGAGGAATTGATAGGATCTCTTCAGAATTTTGAAATAGCCTTCAACAACAAAACTGATAAGAAGGGGAAATGTGTTGCTTTTGTAGCAGATGTTGATACTGTGGATGATGAAAGCACATCAGAAGCTCTTGTGATGCTGAGTAAACAATTTAACAAGATTCTGAAGCAGATTAACAGGAGATCCAAACCAAATGACTTGAAGAAGACAAGAACTGATGAGAAAAGCAATCAATCCCAAGGTGTTCAGTGTCATGAGTGTGAAGGATATGGCCACATCAGGACAGAATGTGCAACGTATCTCAAGAAACAGAAGAAGAGTCTGACAGTTTCTTGGTCTGATGATGACTCAGAAGGAGAAGTGGAGTATGAGTCTGCTAAACATGTTGTTGCTTTAACTGGTAGATGCATGTTTGATGATAAAGTTAAGGATTCAGAAGCACCATCAGTTTCTGAAATACCATCAGGTTCTGAAAAATCATCTGGTACTGAATCCAGTGATGAAGAACTGTCTAATGAAGAACTTGCTTATTCTTGCAAAAAGTTGCATGTTAAATTTGAAGAAGTTTGCAAGTTATTAGTAAATCAGAAGGAGACTATCAGTCAATTGCATGCTGGAAGAAGTGACCATCTAGCACAAATTTATGATCTCAAAGATGAGGTAACTCAGCTGAACTCTCAACTTGAACACATGAAGAAGCAAGTCAGAATGATGAACACTGGTACTGATATGCTTGAAGAGATATTGGAGAGTCAGAACCAAGGGAAACCAAATGGTATAGGATTTGATGATAGGACCTTGAACAACAAACAACAAAATCCAGCCAAAAGGTTCATTGCAGTTGTTGGAACATATGATTCAATGATGAGCAAACCTAAGTTGGAACACCAGAACCAACCTCATGGATCTAAGAGCAAGAGGGCATCTCATCATTGAATATGTCATTACTGTGGTAAAAAGGGGCACATAAAGCCTTTCTGTTTCAAACTGCATGGATACCCCAAGCACCTTCAGCAAAGAAAATCTGAACCTGTTGTAGTCAATGTCAAGAAGGAATGGAGACCAAAATGTAAAAGTGTTGACAAGAGGCTGAAGAATAGGAAAGGAAAGATTGTTGCTGCTGCCAGCAGGCCTACTCTTGTTGCTAAGAAGAGTGTTGTTGTTGGATCATCTAAAAGCTGGAGCAAGGTGGTGGTTCATATCCCAAAGAAGAAGGCACTAAAAGGAAAGGAAGTGGATCCTAGTGAGTCTGAGGATGATGTTGAGCAAGATGTTTAAGACATCATGCCCTATGTTCAGAAGAGGATTGCTGAACTTCAGAAGCAGATTGCTGGGAAGAAGATTCCTCTGAATGTGCCTGAAGCACACATTGACTTAGCAACATCTGATGTTGTGTCTAATGAAGACTAAGCAGCTTCTGATGCTGAGTCTGAGGACTGTAAGATATGTTCTGGGTAGCATTTTGTGCTTCTAGTTTGCAATTTTTGTACTGTTCTCTGCAGTTGTGTTCTTTTATTTTGTTCTTCTGTGAAGACCTTGTGTGTGGATACCATGTTTTTGTGATTCTGATCTTGTGATGGTTTTGATGATGGTACTGATGATGGTTCTGATGTGGGTTCTGTGTGTGGTGTTGTGATGGATGTTGTCGCGTCGAATTTCAGATATCAAGCTATTGACAAGCGTTGAATCACTAATTTTAAATCACGACTGAACTTTTAATTTTTCGGGGAAAAAGGAAAAAAGTTCGAAATTACCTTAATGTTAGAGATTTTGGGTTCGGGAGTCGATTATGCAAGGGGAAGGTATTAGCACCCCTCACATCCGTTGTACTCAACAGGAACCTCCTAGTTAGCTAAGGCTAGAATGTTTTTAACGTTTTGCTTGCATGCTTGAATATATTAAAAGGGAAAAAGAAAAAATATGATGAAGGGGAAAAAAGAAAGTTTTTATTAATGGGCTTGACAAGATATGAATCCTGCTCCTCATATCTCCCGGTGCGATGGAGAATTCAAAGCTTACGTAGTTCTTTGTAGAAAATGTTTGTGTGTTGGTTGATTTTAATTATGAAAAAGATTTGATCGCGCTCGGGCGAAAAAGGTTTGATTAAAGAAAACGCGGTCTACTATCGTTGTATGGATAGCTTAATGAAGACCGACAAAAAGTTTTCACCTACTACCGTTATGAGGGTAGCTTAAAAAAGGTAAAAAGGATTTGATAAAAAGGGGACAGACTCGCGCTCGGGCGATGGTATCCGTTGGAAAACGTTCAAAGGCGTGAAAAGGTTTAAATGAAAAAGGACGGACTCGCGCTAGGGCGATGGTATCCGTTGGAAAACACGCAAAGGCACGAAAAGGTTAAAATGAAAAAGGACGGACTCGCGCTAGGGCGATGGTATCCGTTGGAAAACGCGCAAGGGCGCGAAAAGGTTGAAATGACCACGAGGGTCAAGAAAAGTTTAAAATGGCCACGGGGGACCAAAGGAAGGTTGGATTGGTCACGAAGGACCAATAAGAGGTTAAGTGCGTTGGACGCGTTGAAAATAGAATGACAATTGCCCGAACAACGAGACATACGTCAAGCATTCGTGCAACCGGGGAATGGAGAGACATACGTCAAACCATTCCTTTTTCATTCAAGTTTTTGTTGAAACTCAAAGAAATCTCAAAAAAGGATCAAAACACTTGGTTAAAAACCTAAGAAAATTTTGTTGCTCAAATTAGTTGTTGCAACCTTGAGCATATATTGTTCAATGTTATTGAAAAAAGTTTGTTTCAAGTTCACGATTTGAAGGTGGACAAGCATTGCTCAAGCTTATTAGAACTCAAAAACAAGTTGTTAAAAATCATGAACAAATTTGTTGTTCAAGTTTGTTGAAAATAGTGAACGTAGCTTGTTGCTTAAGTTATTGGAACTCAAGAACAAGTGTTATTCAAGTTTGAAAAATGAACAAGTTCATGAAAAATTGCATAAGTTTGGAAAATGCACAAGTTCGGCTCAAATTCGAGTTTGATTTTGAAAAAAGAACAAGTTCGGCTCAAGTTCAATTTTGATTGAAAATCATGAACAAGGTTGTTGTTCAAGTTTTGTTTTGAAAATTATTGAACCTAGCTTATTGCTCAAGTTTGATTTTGAAAGTTAATGAACATAACTTGTTTCGCAAGTTATCCAAAAAGTATAGCTCAAACTTGTGAATTTTCAAACATCATGCAAAAGTTTTGTTATGTTTTGAATAAAATGAGTTTTAATCCTCTTAGGTTCTGGGTTTTTAGGTGAGAACCTTAAAAATTGGCTTTTTAGGAGCCTGAACTCAGGTTCTGAGTTCTGCAATTTTCGCAGAGCAACATGAACTTGGCTCTGGGAACCCAAGTTATGTCATGGTCGCAGAACGACCATGACTTTGCTCTGCGAACTCTGCGAAAATTGAAACTCAGAAGCTGCTTCTGAACTTCTGTTCAGAAGCTACTTCTGAATAAACCTCAGAACCTCAAGGGGGTTAAAAAGTTTTGGAATTTAGCAAGAAAAGGAGTAAAATAACTCAGTTTAGTGTTTTGCAAAATTGAGATTCCTTTGGAGTTTCAAAAGTGGTTTTTTTGAGCAAAATGAATTTAAACAAGAGTTAATGATGCAATCAACAATGCAAAATGAAAGATAGAGAATTTAGAATACTTACAGAACTCCTAGCAATGCTTGTGTGCCAAGAGATAGGAAAGGACTTGGTTGATTGTGATTTTGCAAAAGTTGGGAATGTTGAAAATCAAGAACAATGACACTAGTGTTTCTCTCTGAATTTCTATCTAAGAATTGGTTTTTCCTTGCTGTGTATGAACTGTAAAATCTGTATGTTTTATGGTTTTTCAATTGTGTGAAATCCTTATGCATAGCATTCCTTAAATAGGCAAAACCAAATCAATTGTCATGATGAAAATCTCCTAGAATCTAGCTGTTTTGTGGGCTAAAACCAGGCTAATTGCTTTGCATTTAATGCAAAAGGGAAGAGGTGACATTGCCTTGCAACCTTGGTCAAGACTTTGGCCAAATCCAACCATCAATGAAGCTGATTTTTGATAGCAATGATGATGAAAAAGTGAGAAAAACAGGGCAGCTTGCAAATTGGGTTGTCCTTGGGATTAATCCTTGCAATCTTGAGGGGTCAAGCAAGAAAAACATGCACTGCCATGTACAGAGGTTGGGAGGAGCAAAAGGAACATGTGGGCTGGTGTGAGAAGGGAGAAAAAGCTGCTGAAACAGGGCAGCACTCATGGTCTTTGGGCAAACAAAAGCAGTTGTGTTTGACTGGTTTTGGGGGAGAAAGAAGGAAGAAAAATGAGCAAGCTGATGGCTGGCAAGCTCAAGGTCAATAGCAGGTCAATTGGGAGGGATGAGAGCTGCCCAAGGCAAGCCAACTTGCTTGGCACATGCTTGGTTGGAAGAAAAACCTTCTCACCTTGGCTTTAATGGCACATGCTTCAATTCTTGCTTTGTTGGATCCAAACAGCCACAATTGGTAATAATAATGATAATAATAACAATAGATGATAAAACAATGACTATAATGAAAACAAAAGAAAGATAAATCAAAGAAATTAAAATCTGCAAAAAATCGCAGAGTTCGCAGAGCGATGGGAACTTTGCTCTGCGAACTCCCCTTTTTTCTTTTTTATATTTTCTTTAAAATAAAACAAATAAAAACCAATAATAATGCAAATAACAATGATGATAATGATAATAATAATAATAAAGGTGATAAAAATAATAATGATGAAAGAGACAATAATAGTAGTAATGGTAATAATAAAAATAATGATAATAATAATAAATAATAATAATAAAACATTGATAAAAAGATAATAATAATATTATTAATGAAAAAGATAATAACAAAAGTATTAATAATAATAATAGTGATAATGATAATATTAATAATAATGATAGTAATGATAATGGTGATAAATATTAATAAATAAAAATCCAACAATAAAAATGAAATAATAAAAGGTAATAAAAAATAAGAAATTGAAAATTATAATGAAATAATAAAAGATAAAAAGAATAAAAAACAAAAGAAAAATATGAGTCAAAAAATGGGGTATGACAGATGCCTCTTGTTGAGTATTTTGGTATTGGCTGCATGTTTTGGCAAATCCAATGTGTTGAATAGAAGCATCTTAATGTGTAGAACAAATCTTCAGTTACAAGTTTTTCATTTTGAAGTCATTCAGAAGCTGAAATCACCTTCAGAAGCTGAAAGTTACTTCAGAAGCTGAAATGTGCTTCTGAAGCATCAGACGCACTATAGCAGAGTTGACTTTTGTTGACTTCTTCAGAAGCTGCATTTTTACAAGTTATTTTGGTGAAAATCTTGGCGAGATTTATCAAGGAATTATCCACGCATATTGCTTCTAGATTGCTGATTAATTTCGAGGAGATTTCATGAAGATTTGGTTCGTTTTTAAGCAAGTTCGTATTTTTCTGAAGCAATCTTTAAAAGATATAATGCTGGTTTATTTGTTTCCTTATTGGGTCACTCATAATTCAGAAACAAATCTAATTCAGAAGATTTGTTGCATATTAAGAGACTTGCTGAAGACTATATAAGGAGTGCTTTGCTGCTATTCAACATACACGCATAATTGAAGAAAATCAGAGAAAAGAGTCTTAGAGTTTTAAGCTGTTAGCTTTATTTGTGCACCACTCATTGTTTGAGTTGGTTTAGAGTTTTTATTGAGTTGTAAATTCATTCTAAGCCTGTAGGTACGAATGAAGGTTTGTTATTGAAGTATTTCTTCAAAACAGAGTAGTTTTTGTTAAGGGGTTCAGTAACAGGTTTATTACTTGAATAGGAAGTTAGTGGTCTCTAATACTCAACGTGTTGGGTAGAATTCAAGACTAGGAGGAAGTTAATTGCTTAGGTTGGGAACTGGGAGTCAGTGTCTTGAGTCATAAGGATTAATTCCTATAGTGGAATTCCTTCCTGGATTGGTATCCCCCAGAGTAGGAGGTGTTTACTCCGAACTGGGTTAACAAACCTTGTGTTCTTTAGCTTTCCTGCACTTTTAATTTCTGCTGATTATTTGTTTTTAATTGTGCTAAGTTATTGTTCAGAACCTGTTTGGTTCAAAACCTGTTAACTCTGTGTTATTGCCTGGCCAGAATTTCAATTGGCATCAGAGCAGGCACCCTGCCTGTGTTTTGGGTGAGATCCAGAGGAGTTAATTTCTGGCTAGCATGGATAGAGAAGGAGGCTATGTCAACAGACCACCCCTACTTGATGGCACAAATTATGAGTACTGGAAATCCAGGATGTGTGCATTCCTGAAATCCAATGACAGCAGAACTTGGAAAGCTGTGCTTAAAGGCTGGGATCATCCTGTGGTTTTGGACAAAGGTGGTAACAAAAGTGAGGTTCTGAAGCCTAAAGAAGAGTGGACCAAAGCTGAAGATGATCTGTCACATGGAAACTCAAAGGCTTTAAATGCTATATTCAATGGTGTTGACAAAAACATGTTCAGACTCATCAAGCAATGTACAGTTGCAAAGGATGCCTGGGAAATCTTAAAAACAACTCATGAAGGAACCTCTAAAGTGAAGATGTCCAGA
Organism: Medicago ruthenica; assembly: GCA_018208015.1. Taxonomy (NCBI): domain Eukaryota; kingdom Viridiplantae; phylum Streptophyta; class Magnoliopsida; order Fabales; family Fabaceae; genus Medicago; species Medicago ruthenica. The sequence goes on along the minus strand of WNNG01000516.1, from coordinate 64,384 downwards.
CTCCAGTTGCTGACTACTAAGTTTGAGAACCTGAAGATGATGGAAGATGAAACTATTCAGGATTTCTACATGAATGTGCTGGACATGGCAAATTCCTTTGATTCACTTGGGGAAAAGATGTCTGATGAAAAGATAGTAAGAAAAATCCTCAGGTCCCTGCCCAGAAGATTTGATATGAAGGTTACAGCCATAGAAGAAGCTCCTGACATCACCACCATGAAGGTTGAGGAGCTGATTGGGTCTTTGCTTAATTTCGAGACTGCATTCTGCAAACAGCCTGATAAGAAAGGGAAAGGAGTAGCATTTGCAATTAATTCAGGAGCTGATGATCAACAAGAGTCTGATGAGGAGGATAGTGATTTATCAGAAGCTCTAGTGTTGCTTGGAAAACAATTCAACAGAATTCTGAAGAAGGTTGACAGAAAATCCAAGACCAAAGGTCAGAATTTCAGATTCAATAATAAGAAGCAACAAACTGATGAGAAGAAGACCAAGTCTGAGGAGAAAAGTAACCAAGCCAAAGGTGTGCAGTGCTTTGAGTGTGAGGGCTATGGACATATAAAAACTAAATGTCCCACTTTTCTTAAGAAGCAGAAGAAGAAGAGTCTAGCTGTGTCATGGTCTGATGATGATTCTGAAGAAGATGCTGCAAGTGAATCTGGTAGGTATGATACAAGCTTGGTAGTAAGGTCAGGAGCTATCTTGAAGAAGGAAGCTGTTTTAGAGTCTGAGACTTTTTCAGAGTCTGACTCAGAGTCTGAAGCTTCATCTGTGTCTGAAGCCTAAAACCTCATATGATGAACTAGCTGACAACTACAGGAAGCTATATACCAGAAGTGCTGAGGTTTGCAAACAAGTTCTGGATCAGAAGAAGACTATTTTTCAACTGGAGGCTGAAAAAGGAGAACTTCTAGTGCAGCATTCAGAATTGAAAGAAGAAGTAAACCAACTTAATTCCCAACTTGAGCATATGAAAAAGCAGGTTAGAATGATGAACACTGCTACTGATGTGTTGGAGGAAATTTTGGATGCCCAAAAACAAGGAAAAATTGGTTTAGGATTTGTGGATGAGAGTCTGAACCTCAAGCAGAAAAATCCAGTTAAACAGTTTGTTCCTGCTACTCAAAATTTTAGTCCTATGATTGGAACATCCAAGATGAGACCTCAGAAACAAGCCCAGATGCAAGGTCAGAAGCAGACTCAGATGAGACCTCAAAAGCAAGTCCAGAAGCATGTTCAAATGCAACCACAGAAGTTCAACAGAAGAAGGAGGAATCATACCTGGACCTGTCATCATTGTGGTAAGAAGGGACATATTAAACCTTTTTGCTTTAAACTGTATGGTTATCCTGAACACTTTCAATATAGAAGAGTGCAACCAGCTGCACCCAGACACAATGTTCAGAAGGTGTGGAAACCTAAGGTTCAGAATGTAGGCCTGATTGCTCATACCTCATTGAGAGCCACTTCTAGAGAGGATTGGTACTTTGATAGTGGTTTTTCAAGGCACATGACTGGTGTGAAGAAGCTGTTGAGCAATATCAAACCTTATTCCAGAAGTTATGTGACATTTGGAGATAGAGCAAAAGGTGAGATACTGGGTATTGGTGATTTAATCAGTGAAGGCTTACCTAGATTGAATGATGTGTTGTTGGTGAAAGGTTTAACCTCTAATCTGATCAGTATTAGCCAACTTTGTGATCAAGACTTGAAGGTTAATTTCAACAAGCAAGAGTGTATTGTAACTCAGGAAGGTAAAGTTTAGATGAGGGGCTGCAGATCCAAAGATAACTGTTATTTATGGGTGTCTGAAGAAGAAAGAAGCCTAACTTCTTGTCTTATGAGCTCAGAAGAGGAAGTCAAACTCTGGCACCAGAAACTTGGACATCTGCATCTGAAAGGCATGAAAAAAATCCTAAGTACTGAAGCTATCAGAGGTGTACCTAATCTGAAGATCATTGAGGACAGTGTTTGTGGTGATTGTCAAATTGGGAAACAAACAAGAAAGTCTCATCCCAGATTAATTCACCAGGTAACTACTAAAGTACTAGAACTTATTCATATGGATTTAATGGGGCCTATGCAAGTAGAAAGTATTGGAGGTAAAAGGTATGCATTTGTTATGGTCGATGACTACTCAAGATACACATGGATCAGTTTTGTTAGAGAGAAGTCTGATACTTTTGAAGTATTTAAAGAGTTGTGCATTCAATTACAAAGAGAAAAAGACTGTGGTATTGTCAGAATCAGAAGTAATCATGGCAAAGAATTTGAAAACAAGAGTTTCTCAGAATTCTGTGCTTCTTAAGGTATAAAACATGAGTTTTCTGCACCTATCACACCTCAGCAAAATGGTGTAGTTGAGAGGAAGAATAGGACATTAGCAGAATGTGCAAGGGTTATGCTACATGCAAAGAAGCTGCCTTATATGTTTTGGGCTGAAGCCATGAATATTGTCTGCTATATCCATAATAGAGTTACTTTGAAGAAGGGAACAGCTTGTACCTTATATGAATTATGGAAAGGGAGAAAGCCAACTGTGAAATACTTTCATGTGTTTGGGAGCAGATGTTACATCTTGGCTGACAGGGAAAATAGAAGAAAACTGGATCCTAAGTCTGATGAGGGCATATTTTTGGGATATTCAGTAAACAGCAGAGCCTATAGGGTGTTTAACTCAAGAACTAAAGTTGTGATGGAGAGCATAAATGTTGTTATTGATGATCTGTCTGCTGAGAATGAAAAGGATGAATATGAAGTTATTCCAGAGTCTGAAGCCTCAGAAGAACAAACTTCAGAAGCAGAAAAGCATCCAGAGTCTGAAGAAGCAGAAGTGCATCCAGATCATGATTCTGTTAGTAAAGGGCCATCAATTAGAGTTCAGAAGGATCATCCTAAAGAGCTAATCATTGGGAGTTTGGATCAAGGGGTCAGAACAAGAAGATCAGACTCAGCTGCCACTGATTCATGTTTTGTGTCTAAGTTTGAACCCAAAAATGTAAAAGAAGCCCTAACTGATGAATTTTGGATTGAAGCTATGCAAGATGAGTTGAATCAATTCAAAAGGAGTGAAGTGTGGGATCTGGTTCCAAGACCTGTAGGGCTGAATGTGATTGGCACTAAATGGATATACAAGAATAAAACAGATGAAAATGGTACTGTGGTCAGAAACAAGGAAAGGTTGGTTGCTCAGGGTTATACTCAAGTTGAGGGATTGGATTTTGATGAGACCTTTGCTCCTGTGGCCAGACTAGAGGCCATAAGATTGTTGTTCAGTGTTTGATCCCTATGTGAAACCTGTGTGTTGTCATAATTTTGTGGCTAAAAAGGGGGAGAAATTTGAATTCAGACTGGAGTTATTGTTTTGTTCAGAAGCTATGCATTTTGTTCAGAGTTCAGAAGCTGACAGAGTTACTCAGAATTCAGATGCATTTCAACATAAGCTGTGCAGATGTGATTAAATGGGGAGTGCGTGTCTCAGGGGGAGTACATTGGTATTAAATTCCTGAGTGATGATGTGTTTCAGTGTGTTCCAGAAGGTTTCAGAAGCCTATCTCTGTAGTCCAGAAGTCAGGGGGAGTTTTGATGTGTGCTGAGTTGCAGGGGGAGCTGGAGTATGTGAGTGTTTGTTTTTGAGTTTGTATAGCTTCAGGGGGAGTATTTTTATGAAGATCAGATGTGCTAAAGTGTAGTTCAAGTTGATCAGAAGCTGTTTTGTGTGCATCAGTTGTTCAGAAGCTGAAGCTGATGGTTTATCATAGCAAACAGATTATGTTTGTCTGCTGCTTAGCTCTATGTTATATTTTTGTGGAGTTCTTCATTGCTGAGTTAGTCTTATGGGAAATTGAAGAACTTGGGTGTGTGAACATTGGTTTTAGCCAAAAATTTGCCAAAGGGGGAGATTGTTGAGTATTTTGGTATTGGCTGCATGTTTTGGCAAATCCAATGTGTTGAATAGAAGCATCTTAATGTGTAGAACAAATCTTCAGTTACAAGTTTTTCATTTTGAAGTCATTCAGAAGCTGAAATCACCTTCAGAAGCTGAAAGTTACTTCAGAAGCTGAAATGTGCTTCTGAAGCATCAGACGCACTATAGCAGAGTTGACTTTTGTTGACTTCTTCAGAAGCTGCATTTTTACAAGTTATTTTGGTGCAAATCTTGGCGAGATTTATCAAGGAATTATCCACGCATATTGCTTCTAGATTGCTGATTAATTTGGAGGAGATTTCATGAAGATTTGGTTCGTTTTTGAGCAAGTTCGTATTTTTCTGAAGCAATCTTTAAAAGATATAATGCTGGTTTATTTGTTTCCTTATTGGGTCACTCATAATTCAGAAACAAATCTAATTCAGAAGATTTGTTGCATAATTAAGAGACTTGCTGAAGACTATATAAGGAGTGCTTTGCTGCTATTCAACGTACACGCATAATTGAAGAAAATCAGAGAAAAGAGTCTTAGAGTTTTAAGCTGTTAGCTTTATTTGTGCACCACTCATTGTTTGAGTTGGTTTAGAGTTTTTATTGAGTTGTAAATTCATTCTAAGCCTGTAGGTACGAATGAAGGTTTGTTATTGAAGTATTTCTTCAAAACAGAGTAGTTTTTGTTAAGGGGTTCAGTAACAGATTTGTTACTTGAATAGGAAGTTAGTGGTCTCTAATACTCAACGTGTTGGGTAGAATTCAAGACTAGGAGGAAGTTAATTGCTTAGGTTGGGAACTGGGAGTCAGTGTCTTGAGTCATAAGGATTAATTCCTATAGTGGAATTCCTTCCTGGATTGGTATCCCCCAGAGTAAGAGGTGTTTACTCCGAACTGGGTTAACAAACCTTGTGTTCTTTAGCTTTCCTGCACTTTTAATTTCTGCTGATTATTTGTTTTTAATTGTGCTAAGTTATTGTTCAGAACCTGTTTGGTTCAGAACCTGTTAACTCTGTGTTATTGCCTGGCCAGAATTTCACCCTTATTTAAGTTTCTTCGCCACGGAGATTAAAAGTGAAATTTTGAATTTGACGGGTCGAAGAGACTTAAATACAGAGTACACCTTTTTTTGACTAAATATTTTTCCTTGAATTAAAAACGCTAAGGATGTATGCATGCAAATGCTGTGAATGCTCGTAATGCAAGTATGAATGCAAAGACGGCAAAGATGACCCGACTGGGGGGTAAAAATGAAACAAAGAGATACCCGGTTTCGTTAAAGAAACGGGATCTGACTCTCCTAGGGATAACGGGGTTCCACTGAGGAAAGGGTTGTCTACTACCAGAATGATAGCTTAATAAAGACAACAGACCAAGGTTACTTTGGTGGTTTCACCGGGGATTTTACGTTGTTTCGCTACTATCGTGTAGACGATAGCTTGAAATAAGGTAAAAGAAAAAGACACTGCCTACTATCGGTGTACGGATAGCTTAATAAAGACAGATGACATCACTGGAGACTATGACAGGTAAGTATATGGTTGATGACTTGGAAAGGGTAACATGAAAAGACAAGACCTCGCCTACTAAGGCCTCACTGGGGATTCCATTTTACCTACTACCGTTGTGGGGGTAGCTTAATGAAGGTAAAATGTAAAAGAGAAGACAAAGTCTACTATTCACTGGGGAAAATATTTTACCTACTACCGTTGTGATGGTAGCTTTAATGAAGGTAAAATGTAAGAAGAAAAAGGCAAGGTCTACTATCATTGTAATGATAGCTTAAAGAAGACCGACGAAATTTCACTGAGGAATAAGTACTTCACTGAGGAACAAGCACTTTACTGGGGAAAAGACAAAGTCTCTTTACTGGGGACAAATGTTGGCTGTTCGGGATATTGCCGAACCATCACTGGGGAAAGTGGACCACTAACCACAGGAAACAAGAAATAAACGTCAGCTGTTCGGGTTACTGCCGAACTAGCCACTGACTACAAGGGCCAAAGATGAATGTCAGCTGTTCAGGATATTGCCGAACCATCACTGTTGCTGATTGATATGTTTCAGGGGGAGTTTGTTTTTTTTGTGACGCTGCTGACTCTGTTGATTTTTGGTTGCTGTGTTTAAATTCTTCATGATTGCGTGCTTTGATGAGTGAAGAACTTGCCTTTGTTCTCAAATTGATTTTAGCCAAAAATTTGCCAAAGGGGGAGATTATTGGATATTTGGTTGTTGGCTTCATGTTTGGTAAAATCAAATATGCAAGCAAGCTGAACGTCTTCAGAAGCAGTACGTCTTCAGAAGTTGAAATCTCAATATGTGCGTCTTCAGAAGCTGGGTCTTCAGAAGCTGAACTTCAGAAGCACTGTTCAGAAGCTGAACTCAGAAGCACTGTTCAGACGTTGACCTTCAAAAGCAATGTTCAGACGCTGACCTTCAGAAGCAACCTTCACAAGCTGAAATGTTCAGATGCAGAACTTCAGACGCAGACCTTCAGAAGTACCTTCAGAAGCTGGTTTTCTGCGTTCTGTTTTCGTGCCTTGGAGCTGTTATTTTTCTCGCATGATCTTTTGTAGATTTAATTGAAGAATTCTCCAAACTGGTGTTTCTAGAAGGAAGAATATTTGCGTGAGGTATTTTCTGAAGATTGGTTTCTTTTATTTGTGAATATATTTTCAAAGTAATCTTTGGAAAATATATTTCTGAAGAATATATGTTTTTAAAGAATTTTGTAAATATATCTTTGAAGAATATTTGGTTCAATTATTTGTTGCTGCTGAAGACTATAAATAGAGGACGCTGCTTTTGAAGAAATTCAACTCAACCGAAGCCAGTTTTGAAGAGTATTCTTAGGTTTTGAGTCTGTGAGCTGTGTGCTCTGTTTTTGTATACCAATCTATTGTTTAGAGTTGTTTGTTTTATTGAGTTGTAATTCACTTGAAGCTTTTAAGCAAAAGTGACTTTTGTGTTTTTGGAGTGTGTCTCCTACTTTGATTGTTTTTTAGAGTCTGATATCACTGGGGCAGTGATTGACTGAGGGAAGTGAGATGGGATCTCAGGTCTAGGAGTTCCTAGGTTGAAATCAATACGGGTAGTAGCTAGGTGATAAGTTGTAAAACTGGGAGTTTGCTGAGAACTTAGAACTACGACTACGCTAGTGGATTTCCTTCCTGGCTTGGTAGCCTCCAGACGTAGGTGTGTTTGTCACCGAACTGGGTTAACAAATATCATGTGCACTTTTACTTTCTGTCCTTTATTTATGTCTGTTTTGTCTTGCTTCTGAACTACTGTTTTATGCTGCAACTTTGTACTCTGTTCTGCTCTGTTTTACGAACAGCATCAGGTCCTGCCAGGAATTTCACAACTCTCCCCCACTTAAAGAATTTTCGTCCTCGAAAATCACCTTAAGGAAACAACTCTGGATACAATTCCTTCATCCGACTCTCCAACTCCCAAGTTATGCTCTCTCCGGTAGGTCCTCCCCAAATCACTTTCACCAAGACAATTTCATTTCCCCTCAACCTCTTAACTTCTCGCTCTTCAATTCACAACGGCACAGTCTCAACAATCAAGTTATCCCTTACTTGAAAATCATCCACTTGAATCACATTCAACAGGTCGTAAACATACTTCCGATGTTGTGACACATGAAACCCACTACGAAGATTCGACAACGACGGCGGTAACGCAATCCGATAAGCCACCTCTCATACCCTTTCCACAATCTGATACGGACCAATAAAATGCAGTGTCAGCTTCTTAGACTTCAAAGCACGTCCAACACCGGTCACCGGGTTAACTCTCAAGAACACATGATCGCCAACCTGAAACTCAATATCCTTCCTTCTCTTATTATGGCTCTTCTTTCTACTTTCTGATGATTTCACCTTATCCTGAATGATCTTAACCTTCTCAGTAGTCTGCTGAAAAACTTCTGGTCCAAGCATAGCACTCTCTGCCGAATCATGCCAACACAAAGGCGTCCTACATCTTCTTCCATACAACGCTTCAAAATGAGCCATACCAATACTCGAATGAAAACTGTTGTTGTAAGTGAACTCAAGCAACGATAAACATACGCTCCAACTCACTCCTTGTTACAAAACACACGCCCTCAACAAATCTTCTAAGGACTGGATGGTCCTCTCTGTCTGACCGTCAGTTTGAGGATGGTAAGCAGAACTCAACCTCAACTTCTTCCCCAAAGCTTCTTGCAAATTCTCCCAAAACTTCAATGTAAATCTCGGATCTCTATCTGATACAATGCTAGATGGAATAGCATGCAACCTGATAATCTGCTCAATGTAGATCTCTGCCAACTTCACTAAAGACATACCGATCTTCATAGGAATAAAATGTGCTGACTTCATCAATCTGTCAACAATCACCCAAATCGAATCACTTCTCTCCACAGTCTTTGGCAAACCACTTACAAAATCCATCGAAATAGTATCCAACTTCCACTCTGGAACAAACAACAGTTGAATCACTCTAGACGGCTTATGATGCTCAATCTTAGACTTCTGACAAACCAAACAAGCATACACAAACTCTGCAATATCCTTCTTCATTCCTGGCCACCAAAACAACTTCTTAAGATCTTGATACATCTTCGTCGCTTCGAAATGAATACTCAAACTACTCTTGTGACCTTCCTCCAAGATCCTCCTCTTAAGTTCAGGTACATCCGGTACACAAACTCGATCACAAAACATCATAACTCCGTTCTCATCCAATCTAAATCTCCTCCCTTACCTTGATTAACCAACACCAACCGGTCTACAAGTTCCAAGTCCACTTTCTGCCCTTCTTTGATTTCCTCCAAAATATTATTTGTCAACTTCAACATTCCCAACTTCACACCATTCGACGTCGACTCACACACCAAGCTTAAATCTCTGAATTGTTCTACTAACTCCAATTCCTTCACCATAAGTGCCGACATATGCAAAGACTTCCTACTCAACACATCCCCCAGCACATTAGCCTTTCCTGGATGATAACTCAACTCAAAATCATAATCCTTCAAAAATTCCATCCACCGCCTCTGCCTCATATTCAACTCCTTTTGATCAAACAAATACTTCAAACTCTTATGATCGCTAAAAACTTCAAACTTCGAACCAAACAAATAGCGCCTCCAAATCTTAAGCACAAACACTACTGCTGCCAATTCCAAATCATGGGTTGGGTAATTCCTCTCATGTACATTCAACTGCCTCGAAGCATATGCTACAACTTGTCCATTCTGCATAAGCACTCCTCCCAATCCCATCTAGATGCATCACAATACACCACAAAAGACTCATTCGCATTCGGCAAAATCAAAACTGGCCCTGATGTCAACCTCTTCTTCAGCTCTTGGAAACTCTTTTCGCACTTAGCATCCCAAACATACGTCTGACCTTTCCGAGTTAATTGAGTCAAAGGTAAAGCCAACTTAGAGAAACCTTCTATGAACCTCCTGTAGTAACCAGCCAAACCCAAAAAGCTTCTAATCTCAGTAACTGACTTAGGAACCTCACAATGCAACATTGCTTCAACCTTAAATGGATCAACCACAATTCCACCTCTAGATATCACATGAGCAAGGAAACTCACTTCTTGCAACCAAAAATCACACTTCGACATCTTAGCGTACAACTTCTTTTCCTTCAAGGTATGCAACACAATCCTCAAATGCTCTGCATGCTTTTCCTCCGACTTCGAATACACCAAGATATCATCAATGAACACCACCACAAACTGATCCAAATAAGGATGAAAGATCCTATTCATGTACTCCATAAATACACCTAGCGCATTGGATACACCAAACGGCATTACAGAATACTCATAGTGAGCATACCTAGTTCGAAAAGTAGTCTTTGGTATATCTTCCGACTTCACCCGAATCTGATGATATCCATATCTCAAATCAATCTTGTTAAACACTTGAGCACTAACCTGTTGATCCATAAGATCATCTATCCTTGGAAGAGGATATTTGTTCTTAATGGTAACCTTGTTCAGTTGTAGATTATCTACAAACAACCTCATACTACCATCCTTTTTCTTAACCAACAACATCGGCGCTCCCCACAGCGAAACACTAGGCCTGATAAACTTCTTCTCTAACAGCTCTTCCAACTGCCTCTTCAACTCACCCAACTCTGATGCAGACATCCTATACGGTGCCATCGACACACATGCAGTTCCAGGTACCAAATCAATAGCAAACTCCATTTTCCTCTCTGGCGGTATATCAGCAATGTCGTCTAGAAACACATCTGGAAACTCATTCACTACTGGTATATCACCACTTCCCTTCTCACTTTCTACTTTCAAAGAAGCAAACATCATAAACAACTGAGCTTTCCATCCAATGACGCCTCTACTTGCCCCGCGGTCAAAAACTTCCCTTCGACACGCTCCTCCGGATTAGAGAATGTAACAGACTTCGTCAGACATTTAATATTAACACCAAAAGACAACAACCAATTCATACCGAAGATAACATCCATATGAACCAAGGATAAACAAACTATATCCATCTTAAAATATGTGAAGAAGATTTCCTTCTTAGACTTGGCTGTGTTTTGATGATAACAAACTCACATCACAAAAGAAAAAAAAACTATGGAGGCACAAGATGGAGATTAAGAATGAAGATTAGTGTCTAGGCTTCTTGTTTATACACTTTGTAAGTATGACAAATTATTTTTTGATTTATCATTCTTAACTTATGGAACAACTTAGAATGCTCAGAAAATAATTACAATCATTTTTTCTAAGTCCCCATATGAAGCAATGTTAAAGCTCTCTTGAAAATAAATCTCACACTCACAATAATTTTTATTTAAATGTGATTTTACATGAAAACATTTTTTTTGCATGAAAAGCCATAATTTATTTTAGAAATTGCATAATTGGTTTTGACATCAAAAAATATATTTGGCATGATTTGTTCTTAGACTTGATTATATATATATTGTAAAATCAGTTTTGTATTCATTAAACTTTTCTATCCGTTGGCAATTAAACTTGTACCGTTGGACTGAAATCAAGTTTTTATATCATTGCAATTGAATGACTTTGATTCATAAAAGGATTACATATGGCATAATTGGTCTGTGTATTCAATGGCTAATTATTATTTTTATGTCCAACGGCTACTTGATTTTATATTGCCACGGCTAGTTATTTTCTTAACTGCAATTTCAAACTCATTTTTCTGAATAGGTGCCTTTTCAAATATGTGTCTATTCATTGGTAACTATTTTTCGAAAAATAGTATTGCTTCATAAACATCTTTTTAGCCTCTATAAATTCAATTGAGAATTAAAGCAATAACCAAGACAATAACTTTCAAATTCTCAATTGTGAATTTTTTTCAATTGCACTTGCTTTCAAACTTTCATTCAAATTGTTTGGAAAACTTTGCCCACACTTTAACATTTATTAAAAAGTTTTCTGAGCATTAAGTCCATTTGTTTAAGAGTGATATTGATAAAAATATACAGCCATACATTTGTTATTCTTCAATTACATTGTTGTAAAGTTTTCTTGCCATTGTTGGTGAGAATTGTTGAAAGATAGTGGGGTGCTATCTTGTGTATGTTAGAAAGATTGTTAGGGGGTCTTGGGGAGAGATTGCTTGTAACAAAGATTCTAACATAGTGAATTCCTCACAGGGTTGTGGGGGAGTGGAGTACCAGTAGGGGAACCACTATAAATTCCTTGTGTCCATCTTCTTCTTCCCTACACTCTTTATTTTTCCAAGCATTCGTTCATACATTCATACAAAATTCCGGAAAAATTTACAAGAACACAATAAACCAGAAAAATTATCCATTAAAAGTCATACAACCTAATTCACCCCCCCTCTTAGGTTGCACTCTGAAATTACAATTGGTATCAGAGCAAGTTAAGGTAATTTGCTCCTTGATCCAGAAAAATGGCTTCCGCTTCAAATTCAAACATTGTGTTCAAAGATGATGGTAGTAGCAACAAACCTTCATGCTTTGTTGGTGAATACTATGATTTCTGGAAAATTCGCATGCGTGCATACTTGGAAGCACAAGGGGAAGAAATATGGAATGCCGTTGAGAATGGTCCATTCATTCCTACAACGGTTGTGAATGATGTTGTCCAAGTAAAAATAAAAACATCTTGGACTGATGATGATAAGAAAAAATTGTTGTTTGACAAGAAGGCAATCAACATGCTTCATTCAGCCCTTGGCATGGATGAGTTCTTCCGAATTTCTCAATGCAAAACTGCAAAAGAAATTTGGGACACTCTAGAAGTAACCCATGAAGGCACAGAAGAAGTGAAGAGATCAAAACTGAACACTTTATCACAAGAATATGAATTGTTCAGAATGCAGCCCGGTGAATCAATTCTTGATTTACAAAAGAGATTCTCTCACTTAACAAACCACTTGATGGCTCTTGGAAAGACTTTCACAAATGATGAATTAAATCTCAAAGTCCTTAGATCATTAACAAGGGCTTGGCAACCAAAGGTGACTGCAATATCAGAAAAGAAAAGTCTTTCTAAAATGACTTCTGCCGCTTTGTTTGGTAAACTCCAAGAACATGAAATGGAACTTGGAAGATTGGAAAAGCATGAAGGGCAAGAGAAGAAGAACAAAAGCATTGCTCTAAGAGTTGAGTCAAAACAACAAAATGAAGGAGAAAGTTCTGATGAAGGTGAGACCATCAATCTTCTTGCAAAAAGTTTTAAAAAATTTCTTAAAAAGGACAAGTCCTTCAAGTTTGGTAATAAAAGAAAATCTTTCAAGAAGAATGAGGGCTCTACGTCAAACCAAAACATTACATGTTTTGGATGTGGGAAAGAAGGTCACATGAAAGCAGATTGTCCATCTTTTACAAACAAAAATCGTGACAAAGGAAAGAAAGAATTCAAGCAAAGGAGGGCCTACATTGCATGGGAAGAAAATGACATAAGTTCATCTTCTGAATCAGAGGATGAAGAGTATGCAAATCTTGCACTAATGGCATCTCATCACTCTGATGATGAACAAGAGGTTAGTGATTCTGAACTTGATATTAAACCTTCATATGATGAATTACAAAATGCATTTGATGAATTATATGAAGAATGTAGTAAACTTTCTAAAACTTGTGTAAAACAGAAGAAATTAATTGTTTCACTTGAAAGAAAAGTTTTTGATGCACAAGTGGATTTAGAAAAGGTCAAAAATTCTTCATGTAATAAATGTAAAGAACATGAAACAAAAATTATTAAATTAAATCAAGTAATAAAAAATTTTGAAAAAGGTCACAATAGTTTGGAAGATGTTCTTAGCAAACAAAGAGATTTAAAAAATAAAACCGGTCTTGGATTTTCAAATTTTGATAAACCAAGTACAAGTAAAACAATCTTTGTTAAAGCAAGCACAACTTCCAACAACTTGGAACCAAAGAAAATGCATGTTGTAATTCCTCTTAAAAGTATGAATACTAGAAATAATTCTTATGGAAGAAATTATTCTAACAAGTCTTATAAGAAAACAAATTCTAAGGTTAGAAATAATGTCTCCAATGGAAGTAATTCTAGTGTATATCATGTTCAAAATTTATCATGTTTCTATTGCAACATGAAAGGCCATACTCCAAATACATGCTACATAAGAAACTTTGGTGTTCCTTATGGTGAATATATTTGGGTAAGGAAAGGTATTAACCCACAAGGACCCAAATCACAATGGGTACCTAACAAGACTTAAACTTTCTGTTTTGTAGGGAGGGTTGAAATCTTCAACCAACATGTGGTACCTTGATAGTGGTTGTTCAAAACATATGACGGGAGACAAATCAAGATTCTCAAGTTTGACCCTAAAATCAAAAGGATATGTCACCTATGGAGACAACAATAAAGGAAAGATTCTTGGTATCGGTAAAGTTGGTATGCCTCCCTATACTACTATTGATAATGTGCTATATGTTGAAGGTCTAAAACATAATTTACTAAGTATTAGTCAATTATGTGATAAAGGCTTTAGAGTAAATTTCAATAAAGATTCTTGTTTTGTTGAAGATGTAGCATCACATGAAATCAAACTTGTTGGAAAAAGAATAAATAATATTTTCATGATTTCATTGGATGATTTGTCTTTAAAGCTTAAATGTCTTGTGGTAAACAACAACAATGATGCATGGTTATGGCATAAAAGAATTGCACACATTCACATGGATCATTTGAATAAATTAATAAAGCATGACCTTGTTGTTGGGTTGCCTAAGATTAAGTTTATTAAAGACAAATTATGTGATGCTTGTCAAAAAGGTAAACAAACAAAAGTTTCTTTCAAACCAAAGCATATAGTCTCAACTTCTAGGCCTCTTCAATTAATTCATATGGATCTTTTTGGTCCTTCAAGAACTAGAAGTTTTGGAGGAAACTATTATGCCTTGGTTATAGTTGATGATTACTCTAGATATACGTGGACTTTATTTCTTGCAAATAAAAGTGATGCTTTTAAAGCTTTCAAGAAGTATGCAAAATTGGTTCAAAATGAAAAATCCTTGAAGATTGTATCTATTAGAAGTGATCATGGTGGAGAGTTTCAAAATACATTTTTTGAAGAGTTTTGTGATGAACATGGAATTTCACACAACTTCTCGGCACCTAGAACACCACAACAAAATGGTGTTGTTGAAAGGAAGAACAGGTCTCTTGAAGAACTTGCAAAAACCATGTTGAGTGAAACAAATTTGCCTAAGTACTTTTGGGCAGATGCGGTAAGTACAGCATGCTATGTAAGTAACCGTGTTTTGGTAAGACCTATCTTAAAGAAAACTCCATATGAACTTTATAAGGGTAGAAAACCCAATATTGCTTATTTTCATATTTTTGGCTGTAAATGTTTTGTTTTGAACAATGGGAAAGATAACCTTGGTAAATTTGATGAAAAATCTGATGAGGATATCTTTCTTGGTTATTCTCTCACTAGTAAGGCATATAGAATTTTTAATAAAAGAACCCTTACTATTGAAGAATCTGTTCATGTCTCTTTTGATGAAACTAACCCCTCCAAGGAGGAAAAAGTTATTCTTTCTGATGAAGATGATGAAGATAGTTCACCAAAAGAAGTCAACATTGAAGATGAACAGAACAAACAAAACAATGCACACCAAGAAGAAGAAATGCCACAACAAGAGCAAACAAATAATGATCTACCACAAGAATGGAGAATTCATAGAGACCATCCAATTGACAACATCATTGGTGACATAAATAAGGGAGTATCTACTAGACTTAATCTTCAAGATGCATGTTTAAATATGGCTTTTGTTTCACAAATCGAACCTTCTAAAATTGATGAAGCCTTAAGTGATGATCAATGGATTTTAGCCATGCAAGAAGAACTAAATCAATTTGAAAGAAATCAAGTTTGGGAATTAGTACCTAGGCCTTTGGATAAACATATCATTGGTACAAAATGGGTTTTCAAAAATAAATTAGATGAAAATGGTATTATTGTAAGAAATAAGGCCAGATTAGTTGCTCAAGGCTATAATCAAGAAGAAGGGATCGATTTTGATGAAACATTTGCACCTGTGGCAAGATTAGAAGCCATAAGATTACTTTTAGCATATGCATGTTCCTTAGATTTTCAATTATATCAAATGGATGTCAAAAGTGCATTTTTAAATGGTTATATACATGAAGAAGTTTATGTTAAACAACCTCCAGGTTTTGAAGATTTTAAAAATCCTTTTCATGTATATAAGCTTAAGAAAGCACTTTATGGTCTAAAGCAAGCACCAAGAGCATGGTATGATAGATTAAGCAATTTTCTTTGTGAAAAAGGTTTTGAAAAAGGAAAAGTTGATACTACTCTTTTTATAAAAAGAATTAATCATCATACCTTGCTTGTGCAAATCTATGTTGATGATATCATTTTTGGTGCTACTAATGAATCGTTGTGTAAAGAATTTTCTAACATGATGCAAGGAGAATTTGAAATGTCTATGATGGGAAAACTTAATTACTTCCTTGGTCTACAAATAAAGCAATCAAAGGATGGAATATTCATCAATCAATCAAAATATTGCAAAGAACTTCTTAAAAGATTTGATATGGATAATTGCAAGGAGATTGCAACACCTATGAGTTCTAGCACTTATGTAGATCAAGATGAATCTGGTAAGCCAATAGACATTACAAAATATAGAGGTATGATTGGCTCTCTCCTTTATCTTACTGCAAGTAGACCAGATATTATGTTTAGTGTTTGTTTATGTGCTAGATTTCAATCTTGTCCAAAAGAATCTCATCTCTCTTCTGTTAAAAGAATCTCATCTCCCAATGTTGGTTTGTGGTATCCCAAAGGGAGTCTATGTGAATTGGTTGGTTATTCTGATTCTGATTATGCTGGATGTAAGACTGATAGAAAAAGTACTAGTGGTACATGTCACATTTTGGGAAATGCATTAGTTTCTTGGTCTTGTAAAAAGCAAGCTTGTGTAGCCTTGAGTACTGCAGAAGCAGAATATATTGCTGCAGGAAATTGTTGTGCACAAGTTCTTTGGTTGAAACAACAATTACGTGATTTTGGTTTAAATTTAGAATGCATTCCCTTAAGATGTGACAACACCAGTGCAATTAATTTAACTAAAAATCCAGTCATGCATTCCAGGACCAAACACATAGACATTAGACATCATTTCCTAAGAGATCATGTTCTCAAAGGAGATGTTGAAGTTACTTTTGTGGATACTCATTCTCAATTAGCGGATATTTTTACAAAACCTTTGGCAAAAGAACAATTTTTTAAAATAAGAAGAGAATTGGGAATCTTGGATGAGAATGATATTTAACATATGTACATGCAAAAAATGTTATTTTTATTTTAGGTGTCTATTTCTTCAAATTATATGATTTTTTATATATAGGATTATATGCATTTTTATGATAATATGTTGTTATATGTGAACAAATGTATTGATTTCTATGATAATATGTTGTTATATGTGTTAAACATATTTATTTTTAAGTGTTTTTTGAAATAAAAAACATTGTATTTAAAATATTTATCTCATATGATATGTGCAAAATAATGTCAAGGATTGAATATTCATTGTGAAGAAGATAAGTTATTTTTATATAAAAATTTATATTTCCCTTATATTTCGACCCTTGGATCTTATCCTTTCTTTCTTCTTTTTGATGATGTCAAAAGGGGGAGAAAGTGTATGTTTGTGTTTTGTGCTTAAATTGTTTCAGGTTATCCAATTGCAAAACAAAGGGGGAGATATACAAGATAGGGGGAGTTTCGTTGAGCAAACATTGTCAAAAAGATATGGTTTGTCATCATCAAAAAGGGGGAGATTGTGAAGAAGATTTCCTTCTTAGACTTGGCTGTGTTTTGATGATAACAAACTCACATCACAAAAGAAAAAAAAAACTATGGAGGCACAAGATGGAGATTAAGAATGAAGATTAGTGTCTAGGCTTCTTGTTTATACACTTTGTAAGTATGACAAATTATTTTTTGATTTATCATTCTTAACTTATGGAACAACTTAGAATGCTCAGAAAATAATTACAATCATTTTTTCTAAGTCCCCATATGAAGCAATGTTAAAGCTCTCTTGAAAATAAATCTCACACTCACAATAATTTTTATTTAAATGTGATTTTACATGAAAACATTTTTTTTGCATGAAAAGCCATAATTTATTTTAGAAATTGCCTAATTGGTTTTGACATCAAAAAATATATTTGGCATGATTTGTTCTTAGACTTGATTATATATATATTGTAAAATCAGTTTTGTATTCATTAAACTTTTCTATCCGTTGGCAATTAAACTTGTACCGTTGGACTGAAATCAAGTTTTTATATCATTGCAATTGAATGACTTTGATTCATAAAAGGATTACATATGGCATAATTGGTCTGTGTATTCAATGGCTAATTATTATTTTTATGTCCAACGGCTACTTGATTTTATATTGCCACGGCTAGTTATTTTCTTAACTGCAATTTCAAACTCATTTTTCTGAATAGGTGCCTTTTCAAATATGTGTCTATTCATTGGTAACTATTTTTCGAAAAATAGTATTGCTTCATAAACATCTTTTTAGCCTCTATAAATTCAATTGAGAATTAAAGCAATAACCAAGACAATAACTTTCAAATTCTCAATTGTGAATTTTTTTCAATTGCACTTGCTTTCAAACTTTCATTCAAATTGTTTGGAAAACTTTGCCCACACTTTAACATTTATTAAAAAGTTTTCTGAGCATTAAGTCCATTTGTTTAAGAGTGATATTGATAAAAATATACAGCCATACATTTGTTATTCTTCAATTACATTGTTGTAAAGTTTTCTTGCCATTGTTGGTGAGAATTGTTGAAAGATAGTGGGGTGCTATCTTGTGTATGTTAGAAAGATTGTTAGGGGGTCTTGGGGAGAGATTGCTTGTAACAAAGATTCTAACATAGTGAATTCCTCACAGGGTTGTGGGGGAGTGGAGTACCAGTAGGGGAACCACTATAAATTCCTTGTGTCCATCTTCTTCTTCCCTACACTCTTTATTTTTCCAAGCATTCGTTCATACATTCATACAAAATTCCGGAAAAATTTACAAGAACACAATAAACCAGAAAAATTATCCATTAAAAGTCATACAACCTAATTCACCCCCCCTCTTAGGTTGCACTCTGAAATTACAAAATATACTCCACCAAAATTCAAAGGACGCTTCACACAAACCAAGGAAGTGGTCATCGAGCCATTGGCCAGGGTAACAATGACCACTCCTCTCGACATCGGAGATAAAACTAAATTCAATCTTTTAGCACGATCAAGAGAAATAAACAAATGTGTCGCACCAGTATCAATGATAGCAACCAAAGGAGTGTTATTAATGAAGCAAATACCTCGAATCAAGTTGTGCGGCTTCTGACCCTCCTCAGCACTCAAAGACAACACCTTCCCATCTGACCTCGCCTTCTTCGACTTCAAACACTTAGAACTAATATGACCAGCTTCTCCACAATTGTAGCAAACCACCTCCTTACTCTTGCACTCAAATGCACCGTGTCCAGCCTTCCCACACTTAAAACAAGTCACTGCAATACCCTTGCTATCAGCAAAACGATGCCCAGTTCCACCATAATTGTAGCATTTTACTTCTCCCCCACTTTAACTAGACCCACCAGTCGCCTTCTTCTTCCCCTTATTAGCTTGAGTCCCATAAGGTTTGCCACGATCCTGACCCGTACTCCTCTTGTCATTTGCACTCTTGTAGTAACTTGCTCTAGCCTTGTTGTCCTCATCATAAATCCTACACTTGTTAACCAACAACAGGAACACTCGAATCTCATGAAACCCAATGAATTGCTTAATCTCCGGACGCAATCTACTTTCAAACGTCACACACGTAGAAACCTCAAACCCCACTGTGCGTTCTCTAAAAAACGCTCGAGCGTACTAACGCTCAGAATGACTACGGAGTCGCCACCAAAGTTTTATTTTTAAAGGGAAACGTTGATAAAACCCTTGACGATGTGGAAAGGATGGTCATCGCAACCATTAACGGGTTCGGGAGTCGATTATGCAAGGGGAAGGTATTAGCACCCCTCACATCCGTTGTACTCAACGGGAACCTCCTAGTTAGTTAGGGTTAAAAGTGTTTTAAAGGTTTGCTTGTTACGTTTTTATATTTCAAAGGGGAAAAAGAAAGGGGGAAAAAAGTATTTTTTATTAGTGTGCTTGACAAGAGTGGGATCTTGCTCCTACGTATCTCCTGGTGCGATGGAGAATTCAAAGATACGTAGTTCTTTGGTAGAAAACGTTTGTTTGTTGGTTGATTTTAAAGAGCGATGTTTTTGATCGTATTCTAGCGGTTAAACGTAGCTTGTATGCTCGCGCGTGGGAGGCTTAAGCGTTTGTTTGTATCGCGTTAAAATTGATAAAAACATCGTGCTTTTGTGAAAAGAGATTTGAATTTTAATTGACCACGGGGGGCCAAAAATTAGTTTGGTGTGTGATTTTAAAGAACGATGCTTTTGATCGTATTCTAGCGGTTAAACGTAGCTTGTATGCTCGCGCGTGGGAGGCTTAAGCGTTTGTTTATATCGCGTTAGAATTGATAAAAACATCATTCGTTTGTGAAAAAAAGGTTTGATTTTTAATTGACCACGGGGGGTCAAGAATTAGTTTGGTGTGTTGGATTTGTTTTATGTTTTTGTATTTTGAAAATAGAATGACGATTGTCCGAACAACAAGACATACGTCAAGTGCCCGTGCAACCGGGGAATGGAAAGACATACGTCAAACCACTCCTTTTTCAATCAAGTTTATTGTTGAAAGTAAATGTATTTTTTGTATTTTGAAAACAGTAAGAAAAAGAAGCAATCCACTTCTGTTTTGGTGATTTGTAATCTTTGTGATTTTTTGGGGTTTTTGAATGATGTTTTTAATGCAAAAATGAGTTAAAGATTACTAAAAATGCAGAAAAATAATGCAAGACAGCAGGAACAGCAAAACAGACTGTGAAAACAGAGATAAAAGGTTCAAAATACTTACAAACTCTTAGTCAAAGCTTCAGATGCGCAAGAAAATGAAAGGGGCTTTTGGATGGTTGTGGTTTCTTAAAGATGGAAGTGATGGAGAAGATGAAACAGTAACAACAATGGTGTTTTGCTACTATTCTTCTCTCTTTGTATGATGTTTCTTGTGATTTAGTTGTTGTTTTGATTCTGTTTGATTTGTTTGTGGTGGTTTGTAAAGAAAAAACAGAAAAACAGAGCTTCTTTCTTTTCAAAGGTTTTGATATGTGATTTTGCTAATTCTTGGTTTTCAGATTCTGCTCTAAAAATTCCTCTGTTTTTGCTCTCTAAAATCCCTCCCAAAAATTCCTCCTTTTCATCTAATTTTCGTGTTGCTTATATAGGCAAATTTGTGATCATTTGTAGTCATGAAAATCCCTTGAAAGCTGAACCTTTTTGTGTGCTATGACCAAGACTTTGGTTAGCATTTAATGAAAAGGGAAGGAAGTGACCTTGCCTTATGATCTTGGTGAAGACTTTGGTATTCTGAACAAGTTGGAGCTGAGTTCTGACAGAAGTTGATGGAAAATGGAAAAAATAGGATGCTGCCTGCAACTTGTGGTGCTTTTGAGATTGATCCTTGAAGATTTGGGGAAGAAAAACAGGAAAGGAAGGGTGTTGTCTTGTGCAGAGGTTGGGAGAAAACAAGGAAGAATACTCAGCTTCCATTCTCTGACGAGTGTTCATCCACCAATACTCAGCTTCTTCCGCCAACATGTGTATCGCCAAACGGACCTTCTGCTCATCAGTAGTCATCATAGCCCTGAAGATCCTCTCAATCCCTTGCAGCCAAACTTGTGCACCTTCCAAACCATACCTTCCCTTGAAAGTAGGCGGGTTGTTCCTCATGAACCTATCCAAACGATGCTCATCTGCCCCTCCATTCTGATTTTGTTGTCCTTGCATAGCCGCATTCGCCTGAGCCAATGCTTGAGCCATTGCAGTCATAGCATTCACAATCGCCGCATCGTTCCTTCCAGCCATCTCTTACTACACACATGAACCACCTAGTTAGAAAGAACAAGTATCGACAGTATTAATATACATGTCGCATACAACGGAATAAAACAAAGTTCTGGTCTGACTGGACCGACCTGCTCTGATACCAAATTGTAACATCCTAAACCCCCAACAGTCCTAATAAGAGCAATATTATGCTAGACTCCAAAGGAAAAGCGATAAAGGACAAGTAGGCTCCAAATGCATCCTCGAAAAACTCACATCAACTACTCTTCCTCGACCTGCAAGTCTACACAACGAGTGGCATAGGCGGAAACCCGCAAAAGGGTGACAAATATTCAACAGATGGAAAAATACGAATGCATGTATAGTTAAAGGATAAACAAACATGTCAACTATACATTTAACATATATTCATCATGAATAAGCAGCAATTCATACTCAGCATGTACATATACATATACATATATAACCATGTCATTAAAGTCAACTATATTCATGCAACATTCAAAAACAATTAAAGACATCAAGATAAACGCCATTTACACATTAGTAAAGTAAGCTCATCATTCAACATCGCATATTCAGTTAAACACATTTCCACATAACACATAGTCACATTTCACATCTTCGAATAGCACATCATCACATAATCACACATAGTCAAATCAAACATCTTCCACATAGACTCACAGTGATGTATGCAATGCGCCTAATCCGACTTTATATGCATGTGGTACCAGGTTTTGGATATCAGAGTTATGTTATTGAGTGATCCAGCAACGGAAAATATTTGGATAGTCATAGGTATATTAATGATTTCTCCCACATCCTCATGATTCACAGCGTCAAGATTCACAACATCGAGATTGGACTGACCATGATGCATGGATACCAAGTATAGACTCGACAATGCACGACACCACATAGTTCACCGTTATATAATAACTTCATCATATAACATATCAACATACCAACGCATTGTCAAATCAATACATCCACACATCGTCAAATCATCTCATCACCACATCAACATTTAATTACATCAACAAATCAACTTTATCATAATATTCTTCATATAATCAATTTATTTCATTAATCATATCAACATGTAATCACACCATTACATAATCACATCACCTCATCGTATACTCTTAACACATCATTCTACATCATCAAACATACTTCATTAATCACATCATCTTCATAAATCGTCTAATAAGTTCATAAATCAAATCATAATTCAATTCATATCAAATTACAAGGCCATTATTAAACATTTCAAACACTAAGTTAATTGTCATCGTTAGCCTAAGTAATCACTCCTACAATACCAAATTATACTCCTATTAATCAAGTTTAGAGGTTTGGGAACTAATCATTCATCTTGGATACCTTTAAGAAACACAAAAAATGGAGTTTTACACTATAGGGGGCGCACAGTTGTGCGGTTAAGACGCACGGTCATGCGTGGTAAGGCCGAGATACACGCACGGTGCGTGCCTCCCAGGCGCACGGTCATGCGTGTTGCACAAGTAGGGTAAAATGCAATTTTCTTCTTTTTCAAAACGGAAACACCTCTTTCGACACCATTTTTCGATCCAAAACACAACAAACTCGACCCAAATCATCATACTAATATTATCCAATCAATCATACATTAATTTCATCATAACCAACTTAATTCTACTCATTTTAACATGATTAACATACTTCTCATTATCTCATAAAATTTCACTACAACACCAACTTAACATGTTAATTCCACACTCAAAATGGTAACAACAACATCTCTTCTTCAATTCATTCATAACAACAACATTTCACCAATTAAAATTGTAACAACATCATAACATCAATTTAGCAACAACTTCCATGAATTTCACCAATTCACATAGAACTCAAGAACACAACAACAACCCAATCAATTCATGGATTTAACATCATAACATCATGGATTTCTCAAATAATCATATACTCATAATCATAACAACATACCAAATCATAACTTCATCATCAATTTATCATTAAAACATAAATCTAGCAAGAATCACACAAAATCTTAATCTACCCATTTGCTCATAAATCCCCAAATGAGGATAAAACTCATACCCATACCTCTTAACCTTCCATTCTAGCCTGCCTCTAGCTTAGGTCACCCTCTCCTCTTGATTTCCTTAAGCTCTCGTCTTCTTTCTCTAGCTTTCCTCTTTCTCCTCTTTGCCTCTACGCTTGCCTCTTTCTCAAATGTATGTGATGATTCTAACCCCTAATTCACCAACACTACTATCTATTTATATTCTCTTGTTTTGGGGTTTGATTCTTTTAACACTTAATGGGCTTAGTTTCTATTCATTCTTCACAAATAAAACACTACTCATTTACTTCACTTAAACCTCATATTTACTCATACACCGCTATTTTCCTCAATTTCCTAAAAACTCTTTTTTCTAAAAACTTCACAACAATACCCTTCACTCCTAAATTACCAAAATATCTTTATCCTATAAAAATCCACTAACTCACCAATTCACCCACTTAATAAAAGTAATAATTAAATAAAGTAATATTAATAAACTAATAAATAAAATTGGGATGTTACACATTACAACATTGCCCCCGGGTGGGAAAAAACTTTTGTTCTTATTATAATAAATGATTCATTACGGGGATGGGGATGGAGCAGGGATACCCAAACCCGTCAAAAATAAGGATGCGATTCAATTTCTCATCCCCGTTGGGTATGGGTAGGGTAACATGTATGTATATGAGAGTCGTAGATGGAGACGGGGAAGGTAAAACATGTCTCCATCATTGTCATGCCTACTTTATGCATCCGAGATTGAAGCGGGCTATGATACCATCCTTGGATTTTATGGGGGAGCGAACACTGGTGTGGATCAACCTATTGGACAGAGAGCAGCTACTCAAATGAGAATGATACCACATCTTCTCCCAATATTTTAAGTATGACGAAATTCTAGCATGTGCTTGGCACGGGTATCCATACTAGTTTCTTCTCCATTCTCTTCTTCACCAGCGTCGACCTCTTCTCCCATTCCCGTTATCTCTTCAATCTAAACCATCACCTCCCTCCCCTTCCTCTTCTTTCCATCAAACAAATTTAATTACTCATGGATTCCTTGTTCTTGTTTCCATCAATCAACGATGTCTTCACCTTTGATTTTTGAGTCTGGATTCACGCTCGATTTTGGATTGAGGCTCGATATTTGTTTTGTAAGACTACTGCATTTTGGATCCAGACTCGATTTCGTTCGATTTAAGGTTGAAGTTTGGTTCTGGTAGTCAATATTTGGATTCTGAGCATTTCTTCCCTTGTTCTGATGGAAAAAAAAGGAAATTAATTTTCTTAATAAATTTAATTGTTATAATTTAATTTCTTTAATTATTTATTTTAAAAACAGAATCCTATTCAGGATACCACATGTCATCAAAAAATCTGACATGGCAGGACTGAAAATGATAACGAAAAATTTTGTAGGGATGTCATTTTATTTTATATGGACTAAAAACAAAAAATTGACATATTTATAAGGACTAAAAACTTAATTAACACTGAGTTTTCGTCCATCTTCAACTTTGTTAAAATAAGGAATTCACATGTTTATATCTATTAATAATTGAACATGCAAATTTTCTCAATCAGATTGCAATTTAGGGCTAGGGTGTACGGTTTGAGGTTAGGGTAAAGGTTTTGGATAAGATTAAGGTTAGAGTTTGGATTTGGAGTTATGTTAAGGGTTTTGATTTGATAGCATTGTTTTTAGTCACAAGAAAACAAATTTGCTTTGTTTATGTGTTTCATTTTGCAAAATATGTTATGCGAGTGTGCAGTATGAAATATGTGGTTGAACTTTGTTACTTGTTACTAGTGGGTTTACGGAAGAAGTTATGTTATATCCCTGTCAAGAGCAAACGTGTTAGTTTAAGAGGGGTGGTGAGTGCATGTTTAAAAATAAACAAGGAAGGTAAGTATTTGATTAAAAATTAGAGGGGCGTTTTGTTATTTGAACAAACCTGAGCGAGGTGAATGTAATTTTCGCTAATAATAATAATCTTATACAAAACAAATTAATCTTTAAGACATTTTTTTTATTTTACTGTATTCAATAGGACAATACACATTTTGTATTACATATTGCTAAAATAAAATGTCATTTTAACATCGTACCACTATATTTGACAACACTTGATCCTTTCTACTTGTTTCTGTAGTCTAGCTTAGATCATAGCTTGTATTTGTATAATCTGTTACCGTTTAAATCATAGCTCAGATCATAGCTTGTAGTCTAGCTTAGAATTTAGATCATAGCTTGGTAGCAACGAGCCATATATGACACCTAAAGTGCGTACATCCTCTTGTATTCACCGTTTAAAATCTCCTGGTCTGATGTATGCGACATGGAGAAAGAACGGCTTTCGGCCCTCAATTTTGTCTCGTCTATCCTATGCAGAATGACACAATAGCACATGGAACCGATTGTAGAGAGCATTATCAAGCTTCCGATCACTGTAGCATATATAGCAAGCCATCTTGAGTGTGATCCCACTACCACGTAAGTGAGAGAAATGAAGGCAATGGAAATGAAAAGGCAAGCCAGCCACATGAGCTTGTTAATGACAAAAACAAGCTGCTTCTTTGCCTTTTGCTCAATCACAACAACTGAAGTTTGAACCACCACGACAGCCAAAGAGATGAATAATGCCAGGCTATCAAACACAAAAAATATCAGGAAAGCTGGATTGTTCGCTATAGTTGCTTGTCCAAGTGAAAAGCCATGTTCTTTCTCTTCAACATATTGACCGGGGATAGTGAAGATGGCTGCAAAAGCAACTGTAGCAATGAGAACGGCAACAACAGTAGCAGAGGTAATCGCATTGTTCAGGCCACTTATGTGGAGTTTCTTCAGCTTCTTAGCGATTTTCTGGACCCTCATGCCCGTCTGGCGTGTCTGTTGGAGTTGGGATTGCACATCATGCTTTATGTCGCTGACAGTCTGCTTAAGTTGCTTTGCTGCATTTGGAGGTTTCCCTTGGTCGGTGGAATTAACAGCCCCAGCATCCCTCATTATGGAGACAAGATCTGGACTTCCAAATTTTTCTGCAATGTCAAGAGGAGTCTCTCCCGCCTTGTTAGTAGCATTGATGTTAATACCCTCCATTGATAACAAGCGGCGGACATTCTGTAGTTAATAATGACCACTTCAGAATAAATATTGAAAGCAAAATTACTCTCCACTATCTTGGTATCGACTTTATCTTTCTAAAAAAAATAAAAATCACAAAGAGATCAAGGTAATGCAAGACAAGGGGTTCAGTATGGGTTGTTCTTCAGGCTGATTGGTGGGGATTCTTTATTTACTGAAGCTACAGTATTTTTCATGTTAACAGTCAAATATCATTTAAATGTGTGCCATCAAAAGAATGCAGCCAACAATAAATAATGAATTAATAAGTAAGCAAAGGAGAAATAATCTAAGAAATCAGATTATTGAACTGGCAGTTTTCCTATTGATCTGCAGGAGGTGAGTATCCACTCACAAATTCAGAGTCCAGAATTGGTACTGCAGAACCAAAACAAATCAGACTGTACAAAGCTAATAAGAGAGAAACAGACCTGGCTAATTAAAAGAACAAAAAATGATGTGGCAACACATTGCCAAAGTAAGGATACTAACTAATAATCAACTTTTCCCCGTTCACATGAAGCATCACCATTTTCAACTTAGGTTATCAGATGATCATAATTCATATGGTCCTTAACCAAGAAATCAAACTTCAAAAGAATACCGATTTAGGACTCCATGATGTTTTTCATAGGAATCAATGGCTCTCTAGAGAAACCAAATAAGATCGGAGCTTTTATTACTCTTAACCAATTAATGCCATAAGAAAGAAAATTAGACTGAAACAGCAAGCTACTTGAACAAAACAAGTAGTGACATCCAAGGAACTTATACCTACTACTCAAACCAGAGATAAATGGTGATGTGCCACAAAAAAAAAAGACTTAGGAGAGGCTGACGAGCAGTTCCAAAGAGGCGCAATTAAAATCTGAAGACAGGCCGGTAATGTGTGACTTTCACGTACCTAACGAAGCAGAAAACTATTGTGGTGAGACACGCTTTCCACTGATCAGACATCGTGTTACAGCCAAGTAGGAAGAGGTGAACCTAAGGGTGGTGTTTTTGGTTGAAAATTCAATAGTCGTGGATGGTGGCTGGAAAACTGACTGATAATTGCCAAAAAAGTATATTAACAATGGCCAGATAGAAAATACAACTGAGATTTACCATGACAGGATGAGATTCAGACAAAGTCCAGCCATGATAGAGGCAGAACTACACAATTTAAAATGTGTTTCTGTGAATAAATATACTCAGTAAAATCACACACACACACACACACAATTTACACGAAGAGTAACTAAGCAGACACAATTTCCTAAGATAAAATGAATTATAATGTAATTATTCAATTTCCTACGATATATACCATCTCTCTCTCCCTCTCCCTCTCCCTCTCCCTCTCTCTCTCTCTCTGTGTGTGTCTCAATGTCCTGTATTGAGTTTGTCCTTGTCTCTGTGTTCGTATTCATGCACATTTGGTGGCACTACTTCATACTCCCTCCGTCCCAAATTGTATGTCGTTTTGGAAAAAAAAATTGTCCCAAATTATATGTCGCTTTACAATACCAATGAAACATTAATGTTATTTTTCCTATTATATCCTTAACTATTTATTACTCTATATTTTTTCAATTCTTTAATTTATCTTTCCCATACCATTTATTAAGACAATTTTGTAAAACAACTCATAATATCTCTTTCCCACACAAAATTAATTATATTTCTTAATACGTGTGAAATGTCCAAAACGTCATACAATTTGGGACGGAGGGAGTAGATCAAACTAAGTTCTATTTTCAAACAGCACAATTTGTAGTTTTTACTGACGTAGCTAAAATTGAGTACAACTGAAGCATCACAAATAACATCATGCTAATCAAGATACCAGGATAACAAAAAGCAACCCAATTGGCTTCCTCGCCCTAAATTGTGTGCACTTTTGGTAACTCTTTGCAAAATTAAATAACAATCAGCCTGTCTTCAGATAGCCTTGGAGCAGTGACTATATTTTCATATAGCAATAATGGAGAAGAAAACAATGTATTTTTTAGTTGAAAATAACCCCAAGGACAGATAATTCAACCCAAGTGAAAATTATTATGTTTCGTGCATAGCTCGGTCATCACACTTCAAGCTATGGACCCCGGTGGACATACAGTTGTGCATTTCTTTTAACTTCAGGACAAAATGAATAACAAAGAAGGAGTAGTGTTAAGCACACTAATATTAATAAATAGGCCCATTATCAATTAGGGGAGGGGAGGAGCATGTGGGATGAGCGAAGAAGAGAGATAAGGGGAATAACATAAGAGAAATATATAGGGGGAAGGGTAAGTGGTAACCGTAAAAGGCGTGCGAGAAATTAGCATTTGGGCTCGGGGTATTGGCTCTGAGAAGCGAGGTCGGCTCTCTCTCAGAATAGGAAATGTCTTGCTTCAGTATTTTTCTCTATCCATCTTGTAAGGTGCTTACCCCCAACCATTGCCATTCCTTCTTCTATATAGTTGTTGTACAGATAGGGTTCTTCCGCTTGTTAAAGTGAATTTCCTATACAAGTACTTCTTAATCCTTTAATATCAGTTTGATTTCTATCTAATCGGGTTCCCATCATAGGTGCTGCCAATAGTACCAACACGGAGCCGAAGACATTATTATAGACATAACAACTAAGCACACCCGGCGGCGCAAGCAACAAACAAGCTCAAATAACTCCCATGGTTTTTCCAATCCACTCCAAGTAGATGGTCCACGACTAAATAGAAAATACTGCACATGATGGTCCCAAATTGTTCTATTGATTCCGGATGGCAAAGGAAATTATGGTTTCTTACATGGGACATGCCTAAACCTGCAGAAGAGGATCTGACTTTCAGGTTCGGGAAATCTAAAAAACCCATTGATCATTGGGTGGTTATTTAATTCTGTGAAACCAGCAATTGAAAGCCATTCATGTTCACCTACAGTGAAAGAAGTTTGAAAACTGTAAAAGATACAAACTCTAATATTCCAAATCTATCTCATGTTTATGGTCTGAAATCACAAACTCTAATATTGAGGTGGTTTATTTGGAATTGCATTCTCTGCTTCTCGTTCATTTTCTACTAGGTATGTGTCTATTTATCCGTCACTCTATCATCTTTTCTACATTGTAAACTACCAGTGTGCAAACAAGCCATACTATGACTTTACAATTATGCTTCTATTTTAGGATTACATGGTTATTTTTGTGTGAATCTTTTTCTGTCAACTTTGAATCATAAGAACAAGTATTAGACATGGATGCATGTTCGTCGCTAAACAAAAATAAAGAATATCTCAATAATTAGTTTATAAAGGCTGATAAGAAAATAAGTATTATATACAATGAATAATAATTATAAAAGTAAAAGCAAACACCTGATTACGGCCCTTCTTTGCAGCAATATGCAATGCTGTATTTCCTTTATTATCCTCTAGATTTAAAACTGCCGGGTCAGGTTTCACCAATTCCAGCAGAATTTCTTCATTTTGCCCTTTCACAGCCATGTGTAGTGCAGTTTGACCTTTCTTATCAGTCCTAAATCCAGTGCTTGGATCCTTGCTTAGTAAGGCTTTCACAACTTCCAAATGCCCCATTCTAGCCGCAGAGTGAAGGACAGTCTTACCATTGTTCCTGGCTATTTTTGCAAGGTTTGAATCTGATTCCAAAAGGAGATTCACGACGTCAATGTGACCTTGGGTAGCAGCTGTGTGTAAAGCAGTTGAATTGGACAAATCTGTAGTCATGGCCAAGTTGGGAAAAGAGTGCAGCAGTTCTCTCAGCACCTCTGCAAGATTCTTTTTTTTCTTGGTCAGAGTTATAGTGAGACATGGTACATTTGTGAAAAGAACACAAACATGATCTGAAACTTACTTACCAAGATGACCCTGCTTTGCAGCAACATGGAAGGGATCATAACCATTTCTGGCGACAATAGAAGCAGTTTGCAAGTCCAAGTATTTGAGTATCTCGCTAACAACCAAATCATGTCCGTTCTCAGAAGCGACGTAAAGAGGGGTCTCCCCCTCGAGGTTCTGCTTTGCCAACAAGTCGTTTGCTGCCTCATGGTTTTGAAGTAGTATCTCTTTGACTCTACTCAAGTTCCCAGCCCGAGAAGCTAAATGAATGGGTAAGTCACCACGTTTTCCAGGTGATTCCTTGCTCTTCTTCCTCTCACTTCCCATGAAGCTCAGCTGCCTCTCCATGACAACGCGAAAACTTTTCTGTTTCTCCATAAATCCACGAAAACTCTTCTGTTTTTCCATTGTATTGTAGATTGTTTTTTCTCCAGAATCAAGTTTTCTCTATGTAGCCAACCCAACAACAGAAAACATAATAAGAGCTTCGTTAATTTATTTTTATCCGCTAATCAATCAAAGTTATTATGTACTCAATTAATTAAGTGATCTGGTCAAGAGTTGAAAGATACAAGCAAGCAAGCTAGAAATAATAAACAAAAACTGCTTAATCATCTTCTGTTTTTAATTATATAACAATTAATAACAACGATTCGATTATAAGAAATTTTTTATTTAAATTATACCGTCCTTGATGCTTGCTGTTGCTGTTGCTGTTGATAGACAGACAGATCGTCACAACTAAGCTAACAATAATGAATGACTCCTGATGCTTGATATAATATGGCTCAACCCAAGGTAGATTGATATATATTCGTTCGTAAACTGCTTACTTAGAAGCGAGTGAGGGAGATACTTTCTCCATTTCTAGCTTCGCTTTCAACATTATCCCTCACTTTTTATAATAATCTCAACTTTATCTTTCTTTTTTTCAATCAAACATTATCATACCATAAATAAATAAATGGGTTAATACCGTTTTAATCCATGTAATATGAGCGAATTCCGATTTTAGTCCTTGTAAAAAAAAATAGATTTTGTCCCTATCATTTCAGATTCTTACACTATTGGTCCCTCACTTAAACTTGTCAGCAGAATCTGCTGACGTGTCCAGCTGAATGTATAATTATTTTATTTTTTTCATTTTTTTTAATTGGAATCAGATGTCACATGTGTAATTATATTTTAAAAAATTATAAAATAAAATAAAATATCTAAAATTTTAATTTTAATTTATTTTAACATTGAATTTTTTAATGAAATAATAAGAAATCTAACAATGTTCATCTTCAACCTCAAATTCCTCCTTCTTGACCCATAAAAACTCATGAAACCCCAAAAAATTAAACAACCCATGTTTTCCTTAATCCCTCTCTATTATTTTCATCCTCCCTTCATCGTCAAACCCATGGCTCTGAGACAAACAACAAATCAAGCCAACAACAACAAATGAATTGAAACAACAGTGAAGCAAAATCAACCAACCCAAAATCCAGATATCACAGATTCAAAGAGGAAAACGCGAGCAACTTCAAAATAAGGGGCAAAAATCGAAACATGAGAGAGCTTAGAAGCCACTTCTGTTGAAACCCAGTAATGCAAATCGAAAGGTGAAACCAGACACACGAAAACGCAAGAATGAATGTTAACAGAGAAACGAATCATAACCTGGATTCATCAACCCAACAACACAACAACAACACCAACAACTAATCTCATCGTCCCCACACAGAACAAGATAAAATTTCGTTGATGGAAATTTACATCCAATCTTGATGAAGATTCATTCAGGAACACAAAAAGAAGAAAGGGTGAACAAAAAAGATGAAGAGATCGATTAAGAAAATTGAATGAATCATAAAATCCTAATTTCAGTTTCCCCCATTTCTAATTTTATGATTCAAAATTAAAGAAGATGAGTAAGATGTAAAGGGCAACAAATTAAAGAAAGAAAGGCCAATGGTGGGGTGGGTGGTGGTAAAGAAGATGAATGATGGAACAATCTGGGTTTTGATTGAAAACTCTAACCCCTTTTTATTTTAACTCATATAAAATTTAATTAAAAATAAAATTATTTTCATATCTTTTATTTTATTTTATAATTTTTTAAAATATAATTATACAGGTGGCATCTGATTCCAATTAAAAAAAAGAAAAATAAAACAATTACACAGTCAGCTGGACATGTCAGCAAATTCTGCTGACAAGTTTAAGTGAGGGACCAATAGTGGAAGAATCTGAAATGATAGGGACAGAATCTAAATATTTTTTTACAGGGACTAAAACCGGAATTCGTTCATATTACAGAGATCAAAAGCGGTATTAACCCTAAATAAAAACACCAACAAATTCCTTAACTTTTTGTTATAAGTATAAGTGGTTTTTTTTTTAAAGAGTTATAAGTAAGTGGTTATCTTCTAATTTTAATTGTTTTTCAGCCAATTATAAATACACTCGGTTGAGTTTGTTGAGTTTAAAAACCTTGACTCTAATCAACATTAGAGTGGGGTTAGTAGTTGGACTATAAATCTTCACAGTTAAATCACTTCACCTTGTCCCAGAACTCGTGCTTATTGGGTTGTGGTTTATCAATCTCATCATAAATACACTCGGTCGAGTTTGTTGAGTTTAAAAACCTTGACTCTAATCAACATTAGAGTGGGGTTAGTAGTTGGATTATCAATCTTCACAGTTAAATCACTTCGCCTTGTCCCAAGACTCGTGCTTATTGGGCGTGGACTATCAATCTCATCATTAAGGACACGGCGTCCTCCAGAAAGGCTCAGCGCCCTCCAGAAGAGTCAAAAGGACTTTAGGCAAGCCCGCTAAGGGCGCTGCCTTAAAGAGCTTCTAGAAACCTCTAGAACGCTCTAAAAGTGACTTTGGGCCCAAGTCGCTTAAGACCAAAGCCACGGAAAACCTAGCCCAAAGAAGGCTATAAATACCCTCTTGAGAGCACTCTCAAAGCATCACTTAAACAGTTCTAAACCATAGTTTTAGATATTGTACTCACTACAAGTACAGTAGTAGTAGGTGTAATTTATCATTATTCTGTAATGGACCACAATGAAGAGGAGGGAGCTTATCAAGATGCGCCCAATTGGGACAAAGGGCCTCGTATAAGATCCAAAAGCAACTGGGTTAGGCCCAAGTGGATGAATGACTGTGTTACACCATAATGTTGTTAAGGTAGCAGCTTTGCCTAGTCAATAAGAGCCACTTAGAATATTATTTATGCTTTGTAGTCCTTGTATGGACAGCTGTAGGATAAGGTTGTTAGAGGCAGTACAATCCACAATTGTCATAGTAGTATGATGTATGTAATGAAGGGACACAGAAATAAAGGCAATGATTTGAATTCAGAAAAACCTAGAGTCTTCTCCACTCACGGAGTAAATCTATCCTTTCTCTCTTTTAATTTATGTTTTACCAACAACATCCTTACATTTGGTGCTTTCATTGCCATGGCCTCTATCACTCAACCAGAACTCCTTGCAACCCTCAATCAACTTCTCCTTAACCAACAAAATTTCCAAGCAGACATGACAAATCTAACCACAGAGATGAATCAAATGCATACATGAATGGGTCCTCCCGGATTCAACAACGTCGTAGGTGATACAGCTCAACAACATAATTTTTCCACCACTGCCATAAAACTGGACATACCCAAGTTCAATGGAATTGATGCACTCAGCTGGATCTTTAAGATCAAGCAGTTTTTCGAATTCCACCATACAGATGAAGAACAACGCCTCAACATTGCCTCCTTCTACATGGAAGGCGAGGCTCTCGCCTGGTTTCAGTGGATGCATTCAAACGGTTTACTCCACTCTTGGACTGCTTTTCTTCATGCATTAGAGTTGTGTTTCGTCCCCTCCCAGTATGAAGACCCAAAAGGCGAGCTTTTTAAACTTTGCCAAACCACCACTGTTAAGGATTGTCAAACCACTTTTGAGTCTCTTGCTAACTGAATCACAGGCCTACCCCCCCCCCCCCAATTTTACTCGAGATGTTTCATATCGGGACTTAAACCGGAAATTCGTCGGGAGGTTCAAGCTTTTCAACCCGCATTTTTACCACATGCAATCGGCCATGCCAAACTACAAGAATCCAAACTCAATGGCAAACCTTACCAACCATATACTCGCCGTACAAAACATCCTTTCTCTCCTAGTTCTTCTTCCAGATCCACTAACCCTATCTCACTAACCACAAAACCTACCACGACTTCCACCAACACCTCAACACCCACCACAAAAACACCACAAATCAAACGCCTTTCCCCAGCTGAACTCCAAGCCCGCAGTGAAAAAAGGTTGTGTTACAACCGTGATGATCAGTTTCAACCGGGTCATCGTTGTAAATGACAGTTTTACCTTCTGATTGTGGAACCCGAATCACCCGACCCACAAAATGAATCTTTGACCCAACTCATGATTCCACCCAAACCCACCATCGATCCACAACCCGAACTCGACCCGCCTCTTGAGCCCAACCCACAAATCAGCCTCCATGCCTTAATGGGTCATACGATTCCACAAACATTATGGGTTTAAGGCCATATAAACAACCATCCACTCATGGTCCTAGTGGACATCGAAAGCACTCATAATTTTATCCAGGATCGAATTGCTAGACAGTTGGGCCTACTGTTAAGCCCAACCCATGAATTTCAGGTTCTTGTGGGTAACGGTGAAGAGTTAAATTGCACTTCTATGTGTGAACAAATCCAACTACATTTAGACTCCCATGCATTCTCGGTGGATCTATTTGTCTTACCCTTAAGTGGTGCTAAAATTGTTTTAGGTGTTCAGTGGCTTAAAACTCTAGGCCCTATCTTGAAATATTATGATAATCCAACCATGTTCTTTTTCCATGAAAATCGAATTATCCAACAGTCTGTACAACCCAAACCCATACATGTTGAAGCCTCTTTACACCAGTTCAAAAGAATGATAGCCATAAACTCTCTAGATACATCTTAGCCTTTCAACTTTACCCTCACCACCAGAACCCACCATCAACCAGCCAACACAACCTCCAGAAATTCAATCACTAATCCACAAATACAACCAACTTTTTGTCGAACCTTCATCTCTTCCACCCAAAAGACCAACCGACCACCGCATTCCAGTCACACAAGGCAGTAATCTGGTGAATGTCCGGCCATATAGATACCCTCACTTTCAAAAGCAGGAAATTGAAAATCAAATCCAAGAATGTTGAACCAAGGAATCATTCGGCCTAGTACGAGTGAATTTTCTTCTTCGGTCTTATCGATGCGTAAAAAGGATAGCACATGGAGATTTTGTGTGGATTATAGAGCCTTAAATTCTATCTGAAATTCTGGCACACAGTAGACAGATGTTGTATACGATGTCAAGACACCAGAATGTCGAATACAATGTCAAGACATCGTGACAACACAAATAACAACTTAAAGTAAAGAATAGGAATGAAAGAATCAGTTCGGTGCAACGTCACCTACATCTGGAGGCATCCAAGCCATGAAGGAAATCCACTAAAATAGTATCAATTCAAAGTTCTATGCGAACAACCTCTAGTTCACCGCCTTCTCACTTAATCATTACTCGTGGTATTTCTACCTAGAAACTCCTAGATATGAGACCCTTCTCACTTCCCCTCAATATATCACTGCCTCGGTGATCTTAGACTCAAATAACAATCAAGAAAAAGACACACTTCAATAAACAGAATCCACTCTTGCTTAAAAGCTTACAAGTGATCCACAATTACAACTCAACTAAAATAAACCATCTCTCTGCTTTGATAATCAATGGCAACACGCAGAGAGGTATACAAAATAGAGCACACGGCTCAACAAAACCCTAAAAGATGAAACCCTAAAAAAGACTCAATTCAATAATATTGAATTGGTGAATAAAACTAGGGTCTTCCTTATATAGCCAGAGGATGCAAGGGATTTTTCTTCAATAAAAATCAGCTGAATAAAACATATATTTTTTCCAAATCTTATTTAGGAAATACACTTCAAATATATGGCAGCATTAAATCAGGAAAGAAAAGATTTTAAAAACACATGCCTCTTGGAGCACAAGTCACGTGAATTAATTCTTCAATCAAATCTTCAGAGATCTCACGCGAAAATAAAATCTTCCAAGAATGCGAAATAGAGTACAACACTGATCGTACTCACATGTCATAACATCTGGTCCGACATCTTGCTAGAACAACATGTTTTAACAAAATGCAGCCAACACAACATAAAAACCCAGCAATCTCCCCCTTTGGCAAATTTTGGCTAAAACACTCTTTGCATAACTCATCTTGCATATACCAATAAACTTGCACAAACAACCAAGAACAGAAGGGATACACAAATGTCTTCTTTCAAACTAACATAGAAAACATCTTGAAAGAAAGGAAAACATCTTCAACCTACTTCAAAAAATTGCTTCTAATGAAATAACACACACACACCCATAAAAGCTTCATCATAGCATCAGAGGCACACTCAGCAGTGGAATTTGGATAGTATCCAGCCTCACAGGAAACTTCAAGAACACACGGAGAAATAAACTCCACAATAAACAGTCCAGGGAGAAATAAACTCCCACACATTAACCTTCTTCAGAGAAAAATAAATTCTCACAGTAGGGTGTCTAGACATCAGTATATCAGAAACATAACACACCCACATGCAACCATACAACAAGCTCCCCCTAAATAGTAGATCAGAAGGAAAAAAACAATATTACTCCCCCTCAGGTAGTACTCCCCCTTAATAGGCAAATACACACAATACTCCCCCTCAAGTAGCACTCCCCCTAAATAGGCAAATACGCACAATACTCCCCCTGAATTTGTCCATGAATAATACCAGAAAATATCTTCCTTGGAGCTCACCCAAAACAGAACAGGGTGTCTGCTCTGATACCAATTGAAATTCTGGCACACAATGGACAGATGTCGTATACAATGTCAAGACACCAGAATGTCGAATACAATGTCAAGACATCGTGACAACACAAATAACAACTTAAAGTAAAGTACATGAATGAAAGAACACATAATATTTGGTAACCCAGTTCGGTGCTACGCCACCTACATCTGGAGGCATCCAAGCCAGGAAGGAAATCCACTAAAATAGTATCAATTCAAAGTCTTATGTGAACAACCTCTGGCTCACCGCCTTCTCACTTAATCATTACCCGTGGTATTTCTACCTAGGAACTCCTAGATATGAGACTCATCTCACTTCCCCTCAATCAATCACTACCCCAGTGATCTTAGACTCAAATAACAATCAAGAAGGAGACACACTCCAACAAACAGAATCCACTCTTACTTAAAAGCTTACAAGCGATCCACAATTACAACTCAACTAAAACAAACCATCTTTGTGCTTTGATAATCAATGGCAGCACGCGGAGAGGTATACAAAATAGAGCACACTGTGCGCACCTCGTTTAAAAAACGCGCAAATCCTCCGAGGTCGTTCGTAAACGCTCGGAGGGCCTTGTGAAGTCGCCACCAAAGTTTTTTGTGTAAAGGGAACGTTGATAAACCCTTAAGTTTTTTTTTTGTTTAAAGGGAAACGATAATAAAACCCTTTGACGATGAGGAAAGGATGGTCATCGCAACCATTGTCGGGTTCGGGAGTCGGTTACGCAAGGGGAAGGTATTAGCACCCCTCACGTCCGTTGTACTCAACGGGAACCTTCTATTCGGCTAAAGCTTAAATTATTTTTAAATGTTTTGCGCGCATGTTTATCTATGTCAAAAGAAAATATACTAAAAGGGGGGAAAAGAGATAAAAACAAACGAAAGAGAAAAAAAGTTTTTTATTATTGCGCTTGACAAGATGTCGATCTTGCTCCTACGTATCTCCCGGTAGTCGGAGAATTCAAAGCGTACGTAGTTCTTTGGTAGAAAACGTACATGTGTTGGTTAATTTTAAATGGACGATGTTTTAACCGAATTCTTGCGATTCAAAGTAGCTTGTATGCTCGCGCATGGGAGACTTATTAAGCGTCTTGCTTGTATGCTCGCGCATGGGGAGACTTATTAAGCGTTTGTTTACGAATCGCGTTAGAATTGTTAAAAGGTACATCTGTTGGGTTAAAAGGGTTGAGTTGGTCGCTATGGGACCAAAAGAGGCGCAATGGACTCAAACGAGTCAATCATTGACCGAGGGGACTCCAACGAGTCGGGGGATTGTTCGATTGATCCACTGGGATCAAGAACGGGTACAATGGACTCGGACGAGTCGAACATTGACCGAGTGACTTAAACAAGTCGAGGGATCGAATCTAGTGGCCACGGGGGACCAAAAGGTTCGGATTGACCACAAGGGGCCAAGATTTGGTTTGGTTATGGTCGGGTACGTTGAAAATGGAATGACGATTGTCCGAACGACGAGACATACGTCACGCATTCGTACAATCGGGGCAATGGAGAGACATACGTCACACCATCCCTTTTTAATTCATGTTTTTGGGTAGAATTCTTAGAAATCCCAAAGTATAATCAAAACATTTGGTTTGAAAACCCAAAATGGAAGAGATTTTAGCAATTTGTTAGAAAACGCACAAGTTCGGCTCATTTTGCGAACGGTTTTGAAAAGCGAACAAATTCGGCGTATGTTCACGCTTTGGTTTTGAAAATCATGAACAACGTTTATTGCTCAAGTTTGGATTTGAAATGATGAACATAGCTGGTTTGTTCATGCTGTTTTGAAAGATTGGGAACATAACTTGTTTTACAAGTTATCCACAAAATGTCACCCGAACTTGCGAATTCTCCAATATTATGCAAAATCCTTGAACTGGTTTGAAGAACATGAGTTTTAAAACTCCTAGGTTCTGAGCTCTTGGGCTGGAACCTCAAAAATTGGCCATTTGGGCACCTAAACTCAGATTCTGAGTTCTGTCATGGTCGCACTGCGACCATGGCTTCGCACTGCGAACAATGCGAATTTTTGAGTTCAGAAGCTGTTTCTGAACTTTTGTTCAGAAACAACTTCTGAACACACTCAGGACCTTTTAGGAGGGTGAAAAACTTTGAGTTTTTGAGATGAAAAGGTTTGGACAAACCAGTTTTGATGTTTTGAAAACCTTGGGATTTCTTTGAAATTCAAAAGGGGTTTTTTAGAACCAAAAGGTTTGGACCAAAATGGCTATGCAAGCACAAATGAAAATGCAAAACAAAGGCTCAGAAACTTACAAAGATCCTTAGCAAAGCTCCAGCTGCAATGGATTTGAATTGGTTGAAGATTCTTGCAAAGGTTTTGAGTATTGGATGAACTTTGAACTTGGTAAGGCTTTGTGTTTGATTGGTTTTTTCTGGTTGTTTGAGTAATGTTTCTTTGTGTGTAATGCTCTTTGAATTGCTGTATTTTCTGCTCTTTCTTATGCTATGCAATGCTGCATTTCCCCTTGCCTTGCATCCCTATTTATAGGCCAAAACCAAATCAATTTCATCATTAGAAATCCCCCAAATCCAGTTGATTTGTGGGCTAGGATCAGGCTGAATCCCTTTGCATTTAATGCTAATGGATAGAGGTAACCTTGCCTTGTGCCAAGGGTCAAGACTCAGCCTGATTTCAGCCACAAATTCAAAGGTTTTTGGATAGAAATGATGATGAAATAGTGCTGGATTGCAATTGGCCAAGCTTGGGGATCAATCCTTGCAATCTCAATGGTTGATCAATAAAAACGTGCACTGTGATGTGCATAGATTGGGGGATGCAAAAGGCTATAATTGGCTGGTGTGAGAGGGTGAAAAGCTGTTGCAAAACAGGGTAGGCACTCATGGCTTTTTCAAGTGAAAAATCCAGCTGGTTTGACTGGTTTTTGGGGAACAAGCAGGAGGAAATTCATCAAGCAGGTGGCTGGCAACCTTGGGGTGGTTAACAGGTCACTTGGGAGGGACAAGAGCTGCCCAAGGGCAAGCCCACTTGCTTGTCACATGCTAGGTTGGAAGAAAAAGCTTCCAACCTTGGCATTAATGGCAAGTCTCTCATTTCTGGTTTTGCTTGGCCCAAATAGCCATGAATGCTGATTAAAATAAATATGGAAATGATATGCAACAAAATCTGGAATTAAATCAAAAACACCAAAAATCTGCAGAAAAATCGCAGACTTCGCAGTGCGAAGTGAGCTTCGCAGTGCGAAGTCATCATTTTTGAAATGTTGACTTTTCTGTTGACTTTTGTTGACTTTGACTTTTTCTCCCTCTTTGATTTTTTTTTTATTTTTGTTTTAAAAGGCTTAGGACAAAATTGGGGTACTACAGCTGCCCCTACTTAATTGTGTCTTTGCATAGAGTGTGTGAGTGCCGAGGGCATCTCATGAACTCTTTGCGAAGATCAATTAGGTAAAAGAAGGACCCGAATTTTGTCCTTCGCGGTATGGAAAAAAATTTGTAGTAAAAGTGAAATATGCAAATGCAATGACTTGAAAAGGTTGATCGTATCCAGCCGCTAACACTGGAGGTAGATCCACTGGGGATGAAGGTAATCGTATCCAGCCTCTTACACTGGAGGTAGATTCCTAAAGGCAAAGGTGATCTTATCTAGCCGCTTACACTAGAGGTCGATACCTAATGGGGAAGTGATCTTATTCAGCCGCTAACACTGAAGGTCGAACACTTAAGATAGGTAATCTTATTCAGCCACTAACACTGAAGATCGATTCCTAACGGGGAGTGATCTTATTCAGTCGCTAACACTGAAGGTCGAACACTGAGGAAGGTGATCTTATCTAGCCGCTTACACTAGAGGTCGATACCTTGAGATAGGTAATCTTATTTAGCCGCTAACACTGAAGGTCGATTCCTAACGGGGAGTGATCTTATTCAGCCGCTAACACTGAAGGTCGAACACTGAGGAAGGTGATCTTATCTAGCCGCTTACACTAGAGGTCGATACCTTAAGATAGGTAATCTTATTCAGCCGCTAACACTGAAGGTCGATTCCTAACGGGGATGGTCTTACCCTGAATAGGTGCCTAGGGTTGAACCGGAAAACATAATTGTATGATGCATGTTATGCAGTATGATATGCAGTGTGATATGCAATGCAATATGATATGAGATAGACTCAATCAAAGACTCCTGCTGGGGAATTGGTGATAGTTTGTGAAGGAGGTTCACTGGGGAACGCTTACTTAACTGTTGATGGATGCTGGTGAATATGTGGTACTCACTGGAGAATCCTTGTTGAGGATGCATGACATGATTTATGAAATGCATGTGTATGAATGATTTGTATATGCATGCATGAATGAAATTGACATGATGCATGAATTATGTTATGCATAATATGTGGGATGCTGATTGGGTGCCGAGCAAGGTCGGTCTTGGTTGGTTGTGCCAATAATGATTCGGCTCTTTTTTTGGTTTGTTTGGTTTGGAAGGACAAGGTCCTTTGCCTACATACCCGAATGGGATCAAAACCGGTGTAGTTCGGGCATGTCCTGGGGATTTGTATTTGTCTGCCAATGATGGTTGGACTTTTGTTTTGGGCTGAGACTCCCTGGGGGATGTCAATAAGGTTTGGCTTCATGGGGATATGAGGATCATTTTGGAAGCATGATCGATATCCAGCCTTGGTTGATGTTTGGATGTTTAGGGTGCTTACTGGGGAAATTTGTTCCTCTAACCCTTGGGGCTTTTGCGTTCCACGTGCCGTGAGCTACGCACTTGCCTTTGCTGAAGAGCATAAGTCCTTTGGTGCAATATTTGGTGGGAATTACCGCAATCCTTTCGAAATTTACACAAATTCAAATAAAACAACGCTTGTTTGTTTTTTCTCTCTTTTTTTTTGGAAGAAAATCTCTTTTGTTTATTTCCCATGTTTTAAAGCATTTTTCATGAATAAAACAAAATTTTATGCGCTACTGAGAACACAAAATAATAAAAGGAAATTTATTCAATGCAGATTTGACCTCTTGAATGGGTAAAAATACATGAAGTGAGAAGTGATCACTTCTCTGAGGAGAAAGATAGAGAAAGACAAGAAAAAAGGCAAAAAGAAATTTGTTGGTTTTGGCACAACACATGCTATTTCCTTATGACTTCGAGATTTTTGTTTTTTTGGAAGATGCTGACGAGACCGATTCTTCTCCTCTTGAATCTTGTCCGGAGCTTGGATGTTGCAGTCATTGCCTTTCTTCTTTTGTTAACCCCTAACTTTTGCCTGGACCGCTCTTTCGAGTTTTCAATCCACCGGGGTGTATTTCCTTTTTTGATGTCCTTTATTTTTGCCTAGACCGCCTTTTCAGGTTTTCGATCTAGCAGGACGCTCTCTATTGCCTAAACCGCCCTTTCAGGTTTTCGATTTAGCGAGCTTTTTTCTCTTCTTTTCTTTTTTCTTTCTTAGGCATAATACCTCTTGACTGCATCGGAGTTTATTGAGAGTGGGAACTCTTCTCCGTCCATAGTGGTGATGATCAGGGCTCCGCCTGAGAAGGCTTTCTTTACCACATACGGCCCATCATAGCTGGGAGTCCACTTCCCGCGGGGATCTTTGTGGATAGGTAATATCTTCTTGAGCACTAGGTCTCCTTCTTTGAATTCTCGAGGACGGACCTTCTTGTCGAATGCTCTCTTGAGTCTCCTTTGATAGAGTTGTCCGTGACATATTGCCGTCAGACGCTTTTCCTCTATGAGATTCAGTTGGTCGAACCTTGTTTGGACCCATTCAGCTTCTTCTAGCTTGGTCTCCATCAAGACCCTTAACGAAGGAATTTCCACCTCTACGGGAAGCACAGCTTCCATACCGTATACTAAGGAGAAAGGGGTTGCCCCAGTTGAAGTGCGAATGGCTGTTCTGTAGCCATGTAGCGCAAAGGGAAGCATCTCATGCCAATCCTTATATGTCGTTACCATCTTTTGGATGATCTTCTTTATGTTCTTATTGGCTGCTTCTACCGCACCGTTCATCTTTGGTCGGTAAGGGGAGGAATTATGGTGCTCAATCTTGAAATCTTTGCACAACTCCTTCATTGTCTTATTGTTCAGGTTTGCCCCATTATCGGTGATAATTTTGTGGGGAGTGCCGTAACGGCAAATGATTTCCTTCTTGATGAATCGGGCTACCACTTGTTTGGTTACGTTTGCATACGAAGCTGCTTCTACCCATTTGGTGAAGTAGTCGATGGCAACGAGGATGAAGCGATGTCCATTTGACGCTTTGGGCTCGATCATTCCAATCATGTCTATGCCCCACATAGAGAATGGCCAAGGTGAAGTCATGACGTTCAGTGG
This sequence comes from Medicago ruthenica, assembly GCA_018208015.1. Classification (NCBI taxonomy): domain Eukaryota; kingdom Viridiplantae; phylum Streptophyta; class Magnoliopsida; order Fabales; family Fabaceae; genus Medicago; species Medicago ruthenica. Next base: position 20,653 of record WNNG01000516.1, on the reverse strand, counting down.
AGTTGGTGGCACATGCACCTTGTCGGCGTAAATTTGGCACTTATGACAAGTCTTGGCATAGTGGAAACAGTCAGCTTCCATGGTTAGCCAATAATAGCCCGCCCTTAGGATTTTCTTCGCCATTGCATGCCCATTGGCATGGGTTCCAAAAGATCCCTCGTGGATTTCTTTGATGAGCATGTCCGCTTCATGTTTATCCACACATCTGAGCAAGACCATGTCGTAGTTTCTCTTGTAGAGGGTATTTCCACTGAGGAAGAACTGGGATGCCAATCTCCTGAGGGTTCTCTTGTCAGTGTACGAGGCACTGTCTAGATACTCTTGCTCTTCAAGGTATCGCTTGATGTCGTAGAACCAAGGCTTGTTGTCAAGTCCTTCTTCGACTGCTGCACATACAACCGGTTTGTCTCTACGATCCATCTTTATGATTGGTGCTTCATTGTGGAAATTTACTTGGTACATTGATGATAATGTAGCCAAAGCATCCGCCACCTGGTTTTCTTCTCGAGGTATGTGATGGAAGTTGATTTCATCAAAATGCTCAATCAACTCTACAACCCGGGCTCGGTAGGGAATTAAATTGGGATGTTTTGTTTCCCATTCTCCTTTGACTTGATAGATGACTAAAGCTGAGTCACCGTATACTTCAAGGTTTTTGATCCTTAGATCAACTGCTACTTCGAGGCCTAGGATACATGCTTCATATTCCGCCATGTTATTGGTGCAGTCAAAGCATAACCTTGTTGTGAATGGTTGATATCCATTTCTTGGGGAGATTAAAACTACTCCGATACCGTGCCCCATGGCATTTGATGCGCCGTCGAAAGCGAGCTTCCATCGAGCTTTCGGTTCTGACCCTTCATCATCACTTGTGACCTTTTCGTCATTCAAAGCTATGACATCTTCATCCGGGAAGTCGAATTGTATGGGCTGATAATCCTCCAATGGTTGGTGAGCAAGGTGCTCGGATAAAACACTCCCTTTGATGGCTTTTTGAGCAACGTATTGGATGTCGTACTCAGACAGCAACATTTGCCAACGTGCTATCTTTCCTGTGAGGGCAGGCTTTTCGAAGATGTACTTGATGGGATCCATCTTCGATATCAACCAAGTTGTATGGGTCAACATGCATTGCCTTAGGCGTCGAGCAGTCATGCTAAAGCGCAGCAAGTCTTTTCAAGTGAAGTATACCTTGTTTCACAGTCGGTAAACTTCTTGCTTAGGTAGTAGATTGCGTGCTCCTTTCTTCCTGTTTCATCTTGTTGTCCTAACACACAACCCATCGATCCTTCAAGTACGGTTAGGTATAAGATGAGAGGTTTACCCGGAACCGGAGGTATTAAAATTGGTGGTTCTTGCAGGTATTGTTTGATCTTGTCAAACGCCTCTTGGCAATCCTCATTCCAATGAACGGCTTGGTTTTTCCTTAGCAATTTGAAGATTGGTTCGCAGGTAGCTGTCATGTGTGAGATGAACCTAGCGATGTAGTTCAATCTTCCTAAGAAACCCCGGACTTCTTTCTCGGTATTTGGCAGCTGGCATTTCTTGGATGGCCTTTACCTTGTCAGGATCCACTTCGATACCTTTTTGGCTGACGATGAAGCCCAATAACTTCCCGGATCTAACGCCAAATGTGCACTTGTTAGGATTTAAGCGCAGCTTGAATTTTCTTAGGCGTTCGAAAAGCTTTTGTAGATGGACTAGATGATCCTCCTCCGTTTGGGATTTGGCAATCATGTCGTCGACGTAGACCTCAATTTCCTTATGGATCATGTCATGGAAAAGAGTCACCATTGCTCTTTGGTATGTTGCCCCGACATTTGTTAATCCGAAAGGCATTACCTTATAGCAGAATGTCCCCCATGGGGTGATGAATGTGGTTTTCTCCATGTCCTCTGGAGCCATCTTGATTTGGTTATATCCCGAGAAGCCATCCATAAAGGAGAAGACTGAGAATTGGGTGTGTTGTCCACCAATATGTCGATGTGTGGTAGCGGGAAATCATCCTTTGGGCTTGCTCTATTCAAATCCCGATAATCTACACACATTCTAACTTTGCCATCCTTCTTTGGAACTGGCACAATGTTGGCAACCCATGTTGGATACTTGGTTACAGCTAAGAAACCGGCATCGAATTGCTTTTTGACCTCTTCTCTGATCTTGAGAGCCATATCGGGTCGAGTTCTCCTCAATTTCTGCTTCACTGGCGGGCATTCCGGCTTGAGTGGCAGCTTATGTACAACGATGTTAGGGTCTAAACCCGACATGTCTTGATACGACCAAGCGAATACGTCCACGTACTCTTGCAGAAGCTTAATCAACTTTCCTTTCACATCTTCATGTAGGGAGGCTCCTATCTTGACCTCTTTCTTATCCTCTTCGGTCCCCAAGTTGACCTTTTCAACTGATTCTTGGTGAGGTTGTATTACCCTATCCCCTTGATTTGCAAGTCTGGACAATTCTTCAGGCGGTTCATAATCGTCCTCTTCATCATCTTCCGTTTGATTAATCGGGAAATCGAAGTCATAAGGGATTAAGGCAGTGTTGTTTTTGGAGGGTGGATTTGTAGATCTGCATGAGTATGATTTTTTTTTAGGCTTTTTGTAAAAAAAATTTTTTAAAACAAATGCAAAAAAGAAAAAGACTCAAATGACATAAAAGAGTGATTTTATTCATGATCGAAAATAACTTTTAAAACATGGGGGCCCCACACGACTAATCATTTGCCTTGGGCAGAGCTAAATGATTTTTTTCAAAAGTAAAAAAACAAACATGGTTTATTACTTGATCCTGGTAATGATCTCGGGAATTGCGATAGCCCTCCAATTGTTTAAAGCTTCATCCGAAGTGCAACGGTACACCAAATCAGGCACGTCTTCATCTACGTCTTCAAGTAGAGCCACTTGATCTTCATTGATAAACCCCGCACTGATGAATGTTTCCGAAATGGGGAGGATCCCTTGTTTTGGAGGCTTTGAGAAAGTTTTGGCTGATGGATGATACCCCAACCCGAAGCGATTCTTCTTCTCCGGTATGTCCACTAATTTGCCCCATCCGGTAGGTCGGCTTTCTTCTAGGGCCTCTCTTATTGCCCTCCATGATGACATGGCTGTCCTAGCCTCTTTCTTGGGCTTTGAGCTCAAAGTCATGACATTCGCCACTTCCAAAGACTGGAATGGAACATCCACATCTTCTTCATCCGTTTCTATATAACGGAATGATGAGAGATGGCTTACCATCATGTCCTCTTGCCCGGAAACTACAATCATTTGGTTATCAATGATGAACTTGAGCTTCTGGTGCAGAGTAGAGGTAATGGCTCCGGCCGCATGGATCCATGGTCGTCCGAGAAGACAACTGTATGTTGGATTAATATCCATGACTTGGAAGGTTATGGTGAAAACCTTAGGCCCGATTTGGACTGGTAAATCGATCTCCCCTACGACGGCTCTTCTTGACCCATCGAAAGCTTTTACGACCAAGGCACTGGGCTTCATTACTGTCCCTTCACATGATAGCTTGAGGAGGGTAGTCTTGGGCATGACATTCAATGATGACCCCGTGTCCACTAGCACTCGAGAGAGGATGTGGTCCATGCATTTCACGGAGATATGTAAGGCGCGGTTATGAATGTGCCCCTCGTCGGGTAGCTCATCGCCATTGAAACCCAAGTACCTACTTGAGGTAATATTTCTGACTATCCCGTCGAATTGGTCCACAGGAATGTCCTTGGTGACATGTGCCTCACTGAGGATCCGCAGCAGTGCTTCTCGGTGTGCTTCCGAGCTTAGTAGTAAGGATAGCATGGAGATCTTGGAGGGAGTTTGACCTAGCTGGTCAATGATTTTATACTCGCTCTTTTGGATTATCCTTAGAAACTCTTCGGCCTCTTTTTGTGGGGTTGTCTTTTGAGAAGGCCCCGCTTGGTTCTCTTCTTCCTCCACGCTCTTTTCTTTGAGCGGCTCTTTTGGTAGTACGGCTGGCGTCTTCCCGAGTTCTTTCGGAGCGAAGACTCTACCACTTCTGGTTATTCCTCAAACACCGGTAATGTTAGTGATGTTGGGCTCAATTTTGGCTAGTGGTTTTCCTTCCACATAGGCTACAGGTTGGTAATTCCATGGTACCCTCTTCGTGCTTTCAAAAGAGAAGGGTGCAGGTACGTGGAATGTTATGGTTTGTATAGGCATTGGTACCTCTCTCCTTTGGTATGGGATTTCGAGAGGTTTTGGGTCGTGAGACTCTAAGGTAGCAATGTCCGTGCCATCCTTTATATAGCCAATTTGGATCCAACCTTGGTCCATTAGCTCTTGAAGACAACTCTTCAGCTTTCCGCACTTGTCCGGGTTGACCTTGCAGGCTTCACAGTTGGCGTGCATTTCCTCGAACAAACCAAAACCGGTTAGACGCTCCCTTATGGTTGACAGGGGAGTCTTAACATTGGCTACCCTCTTGATTGGACCAAAGTCCTCTTGTTCTTCCACCGCATTTACAGAGGGACCCGCATGCCCCGGCAATGGGTTACTTTTTACATTGGGGTTTTCCTCTTTGAAGGATAACAGCTTCTTGTCAATAAGGTCCTGAACCTTGTGTTTGAAAACTCTACAGTTCTCGACATTGTGCCCCACGGTTCCTGCGTGGTAGTCACATTTTGCATTCGTGTCGTACCAATGTGGATATGGTGGCGACATTGGTGGTAGTAGTCTTGGCTCGACCATACCCTTTTGGATTAGATATGGCAAGATCTGACCATAAGGCATAGGTACAGGATCAAACTGCCTATTGTTGTAGTTGTTCCTCGAGCCCGCTTGGTTCCTTGAGGGGTACCCGCCTTGTTGTTGCTGCTGTTGATTTTGTTGAGGCAACACTACTGGTTGTCGAGGTGGAGTTGCGGGAATTACTTGAGGTGAGTAACGCCCTTGAGCCGTTGCTGCTGCCACATAAGGATAGTGGTAGTGAGGCATTTGATTTAGTGGTGGGAAAGATGGTCCCACTAGAACAGCATTTGTCTCCCCCTCTTTCTTTTTGTGAAAGTTGCTGGGGGGTCTCCTAGCTCCACTTTGAGCTTCTAGAGGGCCTTGGATCTTTCCCCTCTTTACTTTGTCCTCTATTCTTTCACCAACCATGACGAGATCGGAAAAGCCGGCAGATGTGCTTCCAATCATCTTGTCGTAATATGGGCCTTGAAGTGTGCCCATAAAGGTGTCGACAAGCTCCCTTTCCAATAGTGGTGGTTGTACACGAGAAGCTAGTTCTCTCCACCGCTGAGCGTACTCCTTGAAGGACTCATTGCTTCTTTGCAGGAGGTTTTGTAGTTGCATCCTATTTGGAGCCATGTCCAAATTATATTTGTATTGCTTTAGGAAGGCATCGGCTAGATCCTTCCAAGTTTGGACATGGGTACGCTCGAGTTGCATGTACCAATCCAAGGACGCTCCGCTTAAACTATCTTGAAACACATGCACCATGAGTTTCTCGTTCATTGCGTAAGCTGCCATCTTCCTACAGAACATCCGTAGATGGTTCCGAGGGCATTGAATTCCTTTGTACTTCTCGAAGTCCGGTGCTTTGAACTTCGGAGGGATTACCACGTCGGGCACTAGGCACATATCCAAAGCGTTGTGGGCGCCGTATGAACTGAATCCTTCGACAGCTTTCAACCTTTCTTCCAAAACTCGATACATTAGGGTGGTATCGTTGTCTTGGTGGGTGGTGTCGGGAGCAGACTGTCTTGGCTGATTATTTTCTACATCATGGGAGATTACTTCATGCTGAGTAGTGGAAGTTCCTTGAGGACGACGCTCTTCATTCCTTATGGGGATTGTGAGCGGTGGTGGAGGGGGTCCATGGCCCTCATTTTCAAATGGTGGGGTATATCCCGGAGGTAAACCGTAAAGAGGCCATTGCACATTGGATGCATCCGTTACTGGGCGAGGATTACTTTCTCGGGCCGATAGAGTTTGCATTAACTCTAGCATCTGATCCATCTTTCCCTTCATTCCATCAACCTCCTCTCTCAAAGCCGCTTGAGTTTGTTCCAAATTGTCCATGATCCTTTGTTTGTTAGCTCGTGTTCCGTACGAGTGTTGGAGATCTGGTTCTTGGACCGAGGGCTTTCGGGGTTTTCGGGCTATGATTGCTTTGAACTGTTTTTAGGGAAATGAAATGAGTTTTTTTTTGAAAAAAATGCATGAAGATGCATGTGGATGTATGTATGAGTATGCAAAATATGTGTTTTTTTTTTGCTTTACGGAGGAGTTTAAAGGTGCACAATTAATATTAGCAATTCGAAATATTAAAGACCGGGAAATTGATAATGCTTCAAAATATATTTGATTAAATAACATTTGTTTACAAAGTGTAACTAATGCTATTACAAATCAAATAGCCGCTCGCTTCTCGGCTTTGCTCATCTCCTCCCTATAGAAATCTATGGTGTCTTTGCAGAACTTCATAAACTTCTGGATCTCCATAGGGATAACAAAGTAGGGCATAACCATCTCGGCCTCCGCTAGCCTCCTTGGAAGTTGGGTGATTACCAAGTTCGAGAATGCAACCAATTTAGTGAAATCCTCACTTAATCGGGTGGCGTCTTGCCATACACACTCAATCACTTCCTTGCGCTGGTCTAGCTTGACTCTTGCACTTCTGATTTCATCATGTAGTTGTGCAATGTGGTCCCCGTGAGCTCTTGCAATCTTGTCGAAGTACTCTTCGAATTTCTTGATGTCTTCTTCGAGACGATTGCACTTTAGCCTCCCTTGATGAGAAAGGCTCTCATGTCTTTGCCGTTGGACGCGTTCGGCTTGAAGCTGCTCTTTGTAGTCTTTAACTACTTCTTGGAGCTGTTGATTTTTCTCTTGAAATTTCAACCTCCATTTCCGTTGAGCTTCAATGGCTAGTTCGCCAAACTTCTTGAGCTCTTGGTTGGAATGTAAGATTCTTTCCAACTCTTCGTCCTTGGCCACAAGGTTGGCATCCGCACTAACCAAGCCGCCTCCTATCCAATCTCTCTTCCCTTCGGAGATTCTTAGCCGTTTTTGGCACACTAGGAGAGAATTTGATACTTCATCACGATCTCTCTTCGTCCTAGTGATTTCTCCTAAAGCTTGGAGGTGCTTCAATTCTAAGTCTCCGTTTTTTGTTTTGGAGTTCTTGAATTTTAGCCTTGAGTTCCTCCACTTCTTTGTTGGGAATGGTTGCAATAGGTTTAGGTGTAGGAGGTTTTGGAGGGCTTACGACCACAAAGGGTAGCTTGATTGCTTTGACCCTCTCCTTCACCCACTGAGTATAAAGGGGCTTGGCGACACAGTTTCTCTTGCCGACCCTTCCTTTGCGCACTTGGCTCCATGCTCCCCGGATTCTCTCTAGCAATGCCGGGTCTTGATCGCCTTCCCTTAAGTAGAAAGCTTCCAACAAAAGGTCATTGGGTTTATCTTCCATTGAAAAACCTAGTTGTCGGAGAGAGAGGACCTGGATTGTAATTAATACATCCCTTAGTACCAATGAGGGGTACGTTAGGGAAGTCCCCGCAACTGAGGATAATTTCCGGGTCCTCTAAGTTTGGTGAAAACCAATGGATGTCCTTCTCGGCGAGGGTTGTCATCCGTTGCGACCATTTGAGCTTGGCCCGGTTTTCCACAAAGTCTCGGTTTCTTGGCATGTGGGACATTATCCAAATTTGCACCACGGGAGTGCAACAAGTAATTTTGCGTCCCCTTGCTTGTTCATGCCTAGAGTAGAGGGTATGATAAAAATCCGCCAAAATTGTGGGAACCGGATTTTTAGTCATAAATACCTCTAAAGCCGGAAAGTCTATGAAATCGTCCATGTTGGGGAATAAGACAATTCCGTAGACTAAGAGGGCTAAGATGGCGTTGAATGCCCTTCCCTCTTTGTTGGCTAACATTTCCCGAGCTTTGGCTTCCAAAAACTTTCTTGCGAATCCCTTAAGGCTTCCTCTAACTTCCAAGTTAGATGCCACTTCTTGGGTGTCAAGGTATAAGGATACGGCGATGGCTTCTAATGTGGGGTCCTTTCCCGGACCGAGATAGAGTTCATGATCCTTCATGCTACAACCCAAAATCCTCTCAAACTCTTCCAAAGTCGGCACTAGTTGGAAGTCTTGAAATGTGAAGCACCGTAGCGGTGGGTCGAAGAATTGCGCCAAAGTGGTTAAGGCCGTTGAATCTATTCTCACGGGTAGGAGATCAAGGATTAGCCCATAGCTTGCCTCGAAAATACTCTTGTTGACCGAAGAGAGCCTTTTGCTTAGGGCTAACAAGATTTCCACCCTAGGAGCTTTAATTTTGAAGGCGAGCGTATTTTTGTTCCCGGAATCCATATTTCTTTTTGCTAATATTTGGTTGTTCTTTTTAAACTCCTATAAAGCAAAATGATGCGAAAATTACTTTCATGAATGCAAATGATATGCAAGGGTATGGTTTACGAAGGTTCGGAACTTCCCCCCATCCTCACATGTAGGCTCTAAATGGTGAAATCTCCTAAGAAGAGGTCCTTAGAATCATAGACCTCACATGGAATTAGGGTTGTCTATGGACATACGTCGACATGACTTCAATTAATTCCACGTGAAAATCTCCTCTAAGCGGGGTTGGGCATCCTACCTCACGGACATACGTCAACGCGGGCTTCCGCACACAACCTCCTTCTAACTTAGTTTTTTTCTCAAGCTCGGGTAGAGAGTCTCACACGTCCGGCATTAACCCGAACAATGTGGAGTAACATCACTCAAGTAACCCCCGCATTTGATATATATATGATATGAATATAAAGCAAAATAAAGCAAATATAAACATAAAGCATGGATATGACATGTATGAATAAAAATAAAAGCATGGCGCGCAAAGAAAATAAAAATAATTGGCTTTAAAAGCCAAATAGGTTAGGCTTGACTCGCTAATGGGAAAAGGTTCCCCAGCGGAGTCGCCAGCTGTGCGCACCTCGTTTAAAAAACGCGCAAATCCTCCGAGGTCGTTCGTAAACGCTCGGAGGGCCTTGTGAAGTCGCCACCAAAGTTTTTTGTGTAAAGGGAACGTTGATAAACCCTTAAGTTTTTTTTTGTTTAAAGGGAAACGATAATAAAACCCTTTGACGATGAGGAAAGGATGGTCATCGCAACCATTGTCGGGTTCGGGAGTCGGTTACACAAGGGGAAGGTATTAGCACCCCTCACGTCCGTTGTACTCAACGGGAACCTTCTATTCGGCTAAAGCTTAAATTATTTTTAAATGTTTTGCGCGCATGCTTATCTATGTCAAAAGAAAATATACTAAAAGGGGGGAAAAGAGATAAAAACAAACGAAAGAGAAAAAAAGTTTTTTATTATTGCGCTTGACAAGATGTCGATCTTGCTCCTACGTATCTCCCGGTAGTCGGAGAATTCAAAGCGTACGTAGTTCTTTGGTAGAAAACGTACATGTGTTGGTTAATTTTAAATGGACGATGTTTTAACCGAATTCTTGCGATTCAACGTAGCTTGTATGCTCGCGCATGGGAGACTTATTAAGCGACTTGCTTGTATGCTCGCGCATGGGGAGACTTATTAAGCGTTTGTTTACGAATCGCGTTAGAATTGTTAAAAGGTACATCCGTTGGGTTAAAAGGGTTGAGTTGGTCGCTATGGGACCAAAAGAGGCGCAATGGACTCAAACGAGTCAATCATTGACCGAGGGGACTCCAACGAGTCGGTGGGTTGTTCGATTGATCCACTGGGATCAAGAACGGGTACAATGGACTCGGACGAGTCGAACATTGACCGAGTGACTTAAACAAGTCGAGGGATCGAATCTAGTGGCCACGGGGGACCAAAAGGTTCGGATTGACCACAAGGGGCCAAGATTTGGTTTGGTTATGGTCGGGTACGTTGAAAATGGAATGACGATTGTCCGAACGACGAGACATACGTCACGCATTCGTACAATCGGGGCAATGGAGAGACATACGTCACACCATCCCTTTTTCATTCATGTTTTTGGGTAGAATTCTTAGAAATCCCAAAGTATAATCAAAACATTTGGTTTGAAAACCCAAAATGGAAGAGATTTTAGCAATTTGTTAGAAAACGCACAAGTTCGGCTCATTTTGCGAACGGTTTTGAAAAGCGAACAAATTCGGCGTATGTTCACGCTTTGGTTTTGAAAATCATGAACAACGTTTATTGCTCAAGTTTGGATTTGAAATGATGAACATAGCTGGTTTGTTCATGCTGTTTTGAAAGATTGGGAACATAACTTGTTTTACAAGTTATCCACAAAATGTCACCCGAACTTGCGAATTCTCCAATATTATGCAAAATCCTTGAACTGGTTTGAAGAACATGAGTTTTAAAACTCCTAGGTTCTGAGCTCTTGGGCTGGAACCTCAAAAATTGGCCATTTGGGCACCTAAACTCAGATTCTGAGTTCTGTCATGGTCGCACTGCGACCATGGCTTCGCACTGCGAACAATGCGAATTTTTGAGTTCAGAAGCTGTTTCTGAACTTTTGTTCAGAAACAACTTCTGAACACACTCAGGACCTTTTAGGAGGGTGAAAAACTTTGAGTTTTTGAGATGAAAAGGTTTGGACAAACCAGTTTTGATGTTTTGAAAACCTTGGGATTTCTTTGAAATTCAAAAGGGGTTTTTTAGAACCAAAAGGTTTGGACCAAAATGGCTATGCAAGCACAAATGAAAATGCAAAACAAAGGCTCAGAAACTTACAAAGATCCTTAGCAAAGCTCCAGCTGCAATGGATTTGAATTGGTTGAAGATTCTTGCAAAGGTTTTGAGTATTGGGATGAACTTTGAACTTGGTAAGGCTTTGTGTTTGATTGGTTTTTTCTGGTTGTTTGAGTAGTGTTTCTGTTGTGTGTAATGTCTTTGAATTGCTGTATTTTCTGCTCTTTCTTATGCTATGCAATGCTGCATTTCCCCTTGCCTTGCATCCCTATTTATAGGCCAAAACCAAATCAATTTCATCATTAGAAATCCCCCAAATCCAGCTGATTTGTGGGCTAGGATCAGGCTGAATCCCTTTGCCTTTAATGCTAATGGATAGAGGTAACCTTGCCTTGTGCCAAGGGTCAAGACTCAGCCTGATTTCAGCCACAAATTCAAAGGTTTTTGGATAGAAATGATGATGAAATAGTGCTGGATTGCAATTGGCCAAGCTTGGGGATCAATCCTTGCAATCTCAATGGTTGATCAATAAAAACGTGCACTATGATGTGCAGAGATTGGGGAATGCAAAAGGCTATAATTGGCTGGTGTGAGAGGGTGAAAAGCTGTTGCAAAACAGGGTAGGCACTCATGGCTTTTTCAAGTGAAAAATCCAGCTGGTTTGACTGGTTTTTGGGGAACAAGCAGGAGGAAATTCATCAAGCAGGTGGCTGGCAACCTTGGGGTGGTTTACAGGTCACTTGGGAGGGACAAGAGCTGCCCAAGCCCACTTGCTTGTCACATGCTAGGTTGGAAGAAAAAGCTTCCAACCTTGGCATTAATGGCAAGTCTCTCATTTCTGGTTTTGCTTGGCCCAAATAGCCATGAATGCTGATTAAAATAAATATGGAAATGAGATGCAACAAAATCTGGAATTAAATCAAAAACACCAAAAATCTGCAGAAAAATCGCAGACTTCGCAGTGCGAAGTGAGCTTCGCAGTGCGAAGTCATCATTTTTGAAATGTTGACTTTTCTGTTGACTTTTGTTGACTTTGACTTTTTCTCCCTCTTTGATTTTTTTTTATTTTTGTTTTAAAAGGCTTAGGACAAAATTGGGGTACTACACACACGGCTCAACAAAATCCTAAAAGATGAAACCCAAAAAAAGACTCAATTCAATAATATTGAATTGGTGAATAAAACTGACATCACTTACATTTAATTTATCAAATTTATTGAAAAGTGTGTCCACCTTAGCAGCAAGATGATCAAGGGCAGAAACTTCGTACATACCTGCCTCTTTCTTAGAGGGAGACGGAGCAACAGTTGTGATGGCTCTTTCACTCGTCCACTGATAGTGGTTTTGAGCCATGTCCTCTGTGAGGTTGTATACTTCCGTGTAGTTCTTATTCATGAGTGCTCCCCCTGCAGCTGCATCAACAGTCAATTTGGTTGCATATAAAAGACCGTTATAAAAGGTAAGGATTATCAACCATTTCTCCAAACCATGGCGGGGGAAAAGCCTAAGCATTTCTTTGAAACGCTCTCACGCATCGTATAGAGATTCCCCATCTTTCTGAGTGAATCTAGTAATTTAATCCCTCAGTTGAGCTGTTTTGCTCTTGGGGGGGGGGGGGGGCGATCGGGCTAAGAAAGCAGCCCTTAGTTGATCCCATGTTGTTATAGAAGCATTAGGCAAGGAGTGAAGTCAGGCGCTTTCTCGATCCCTTAGTGAAAAAGGAAAGAGATGCAACTTTATAGCCTCCTGGGTCACTCCGTTATTTTTCAAAGTTCCACTGAGTCTTCAGAAGTTTGAAAGATGTAAATTCGGATCCTCAGTGGGTGATCCGGAAAACTGGTTCTACTGCACCAAGTTAAGTAGTGCAGGTTTTATTTCAAAATTATTGGCTTCAACGGCCAGATACACGATAACAGCATGAGGCTCATTCATAGATGGCGTAACACACCCTTTAAGAGTACGTTCCACAGCCATGGCGTTACCTAGTGCTTCTCTTCTTCTTTAGTGGAGGAACCTTTCGATCTCGGGAATGAAATCACCAAGACTTCGGGTTCTTCGCATTCAAAGAATGAGAGAATCCAACAGTTGAAATAAGAAAAAGAAAAAGTCAAGTCTAGCTGTTCCTGAAAAGCAAATCAATATTACAAAAACTCCCCGGCAACAGCGCCAAAAACTTGATACGTTACCGCAAGTGCATGGTTAATATCGCGTAATAAAAATATCGATCCACAGGGAGTTTAATAAGTACCGATTATATATTCAGAGTATGTTAGCTGAACAAGTTAAAATTTTAAGTTGGAAAATATTTTGTTTTGATTCAATAAAATAAAAAGCATCTTGGGATTTATTGGTATATCTAATGACAGAACATAATCGGTCAAGCTTATTCTCTTCTATATTGGGTCCATTTTCCAAAGACACGACTCTCTAAGGTAATTCATGGTCTCTTTCGAGCTACATGAATGTATCTCAATAGCAACCACGCCTATTCTCATGGTTGATTGTTATATGAGACCCATTAAGTACGAGTCTTATGGCCTCAAGGCTTCACAAAGCTATTCATTTGGTCTTTTTGCCATCAATCTTTGTGACACCTTGTTTAATCTCATTTGATCCAATATCAAGCTTCTTCGTTCGATTCTTCACTTGATATTTGAAATGATGAAATAGTAGTTGTTGAACTTCTCCGTTTGGTACTTCGTTCAACACTTGTTATTGAGTTTAGAAAACGATGAGATTAGATAGGAAAATGGTTTTTATATAAAATAGAGTCTAGGCTTGGTTTGAATAGGATCTAGTCATTAGACTTTTCCAACAATCCCAAGACTAGACAAGTCTACTCACAAGAGTTCATTGTAGACACTTGACAAAATATAAATTGCATGAATTGTAAAGACAAGAATGTAAATGACAGGAATTGTAAAATTACGGAAAAGTAAAGTGCAGAAATGTAAAGAACAATAAAATAAATTGCAAGGAATTGTAAAAGTGCAGGAATTTTATAAATGTTTGAGCTTAGAACAAGATAGAGTTACTGTCATACCCCAATTTTTGACCTAAGATTCTTTTTTACTCGTCTCTGGGTTCAAAATTTTTTCCTCGTTTCAGACGGAATTTCGGCAGGGAGGTATTTTAAAATACCTCATTTTTTGGTTCCGAAAGCGACGTTTTCTATTATTATTTTTATTTGTCTTTTTTACTTTTATTTCTTTTTATTTTTAGCTTTATTATTTTCCTTTTTTATTATTATCTTTTTTTTATTATTTATTTTATTTTTCGTTTTTTTCTATTATTTTTTTTTTAAAAGTCTGACTTTTGGTTTTAATGTGTTTTAAGGACCATTTTAATGGTTACCTTTTTGATGTTTTTGCTGATTAATCAGTTTTATTGGCCATCATTGGCTCTTAAATGACATTAATCAACATTGCATAATAAAAAGGCAAGGCATCAGTCAGAACAAAAAAAACGAAAAAAGCCAATTACCAACAGAAAAACTCATCAGAAAAACAACAATTCATCGGAACCACAAATCCTAACCACAATCAGACACACTCACGCAACCCTCACCCCCAAAAGCCGTACAGCCTTCCTCCCTCTCCACCACCCACTACCACAAACCACTAACAACCCCCAATCACCTCTCACGGCCACCACACGTAAACCACCCCCCATAAACAATAACACCAAACCGTAAACCACTCAAAACCCACTTCCTCACTCATCCACTCCCAACAATATTCCTCACTCACACCATACACGACCCATCCACCTACGGCTTTCTCCCACACACCACACGGTATCCTCCATCACCCACATACTAAACAAAACCGCCCCCCATCACTCACCAACACACACGAACACAAAACAAAACCCAAACCCGCACAGCCCAAACTATCCACTCACACGACCTTATCCCTCAATCTCCTTCCACCACCAACAAACCACCACCCAAAAATCCAATTCACGCAAATCATCAACCCAAAACCGTGAACCACATTCTCCCCCACACCCATACAACAACACACCCAAAGCCGAAAAAAACAAGAAGGAGAAGAGGTAGATTTTTTTTTCTAACTTAAATCTAGGCTTGGTGCGAATTTTTCTTTAAAAACTAAGTTATTTTTTGAAAAGAGGAGAAAAAAGGATTCTAGAAACTGAAATTTTTTTCTAAAAAAAGGGGTTTCTGTTTCCGGCACGGTGGCGCCGCCGTCTAAGGCCGGCAGCCACCGCGCCGGCAAATACCAGTTGGCCAGGCAGAAGTAGAGAGAGAAGAGAGAATTTTGGGGGAAGAAATTAGGAAGAGAGAGGAAGTAAAGAGTAAAATGAGTTATTTTTCAGAAAAAACAATGTTTATAGTGACCCAAGGCCCAGACCCAGCACAAGGCCCGCGCTGCCTTCTCTTTTCCCTTTCTCTTTCTGCTATCCGCACCCCCCACTTTTCCTGCTGCACCCCCTTTCTTCTCTATTTCATTTTCTTTTATTTTTCTTTCTTTTTATTTCTTTTCTTGCATTTTATTTTAGTCCTTTTATTCTCACGCATTTTATTTTTATGCTTTTATCTTTAACACATCATGCATTTTTATTTTTTTTATTTTCCTTTTATTTCATGCATTTTCATTTTATTTTTATTCTTATCATATTTACTTGTTCTTAGTGCATTTTTAATTTTTATTTTTATTTATTATTTTGCCATCTTTTAGAATATATTTAGGTACAATGTAAATATAAATGAGAATATGCACTGACGCCCACACTCTATTTATTTTGCTTTATGTCTTTTATTTTTATTTTGTTTTGCTTTACAGACAAAAAACATACAAAAAATATTAGGATAGTTTATTTTCAAAAGGATTTCGTGGTGATCCAACGTCACCACGGAAATTCCTCGCATTTAACTTTTATTACGTTTTAGTCTTATTTAGTTATTATAAAATAAAACAACAAAAACATGCAAATAACCAAAAATCACAAAAAATCTTTTCTTAAATAAACCTTGATTTTCAATCAAGTGTCCCTTTTTCTCTTTTATTTTCTTAAATAACCATTAATCCACTTTAATAATACTTGAATCATTTTCAAAATTAAAAAAACACAAACCAATCTTTTTTTGCCACTTGGCTTTTATTTTTAAAACTTTTTTAAAAACCAATAAAAAACACAAAACAAATCAAACGTCATTTTTACCCCGAACTACGAGGTTTTTATCCCTCACGGGTACGTAGGCAGAGGACTCTGTCCTTCCAAATCATAAAAAATACAAAAAACTTTTTCCTTTTTCTTTTCCTTCCTCACTATTCTAATTCATTCTTTTCTTTTAAAAAAATAATAAATAAGCAAGTTATAGTCAAAATAAATAAATAAAATCGAGAGGTTCTCGTAGAGTACTACGAACGTTTAGGGTGCTAACACCTTCCCTAAACGTAACTAACCCCCGAACCCTAATCTTTTAAAATTGTGGTAATTTAGAACTTTTTTCCACCTTTCTTTTAAAAAATTAAAAGTTCAGTCGTGAATTAAAACAAGCGAGTCAACGCTACTCAATAGCTTGATCTCCAAAAATCACCGCGACAGAAATGGCGACTTCACTGGGGATTCCCTAAGAGGGTTGAGCCTAACTTGAATTTATTTAATTATTTTGTGCTATAACTTGCTTAAAATAAAAATGAAAGTGTAAATATGTGCATATGTGTTTTTTTCCTTTTTACGTGAGTGGTGAGATAAGTCCTACACCCGGACTTGAGGGAAACATAAGATAGGATGGTGGTATAATCATAGTGTCTTTCCGAGAGTGAGTTTCGGATGTGGCACATGTGATAACCCCGCTCAATGGAGGTGTCGCGTCGAATTTCGGATGTCAAGCTATGGGGAAGCATTGAATCACTATGGACATACGTCGACATGACTTCAATTAATTCCATATGAAAATCTCGTCTAGGCGGGGTTGGGCATCCTACCTCACGGACATACGTCAACGCGGGCTTCCGCACACAACCTCCTTCTAACTTAGTTTTCTCTCGAGCTCGGGTAGAGAGCCTCACACGTCCGGCATTAACCCGAACAATGTGGAGTAACATCGCTCAAGTAAACCCCCACAATTGAGATATATATGAATATGAAGCACAAATGATATATATGTATGTAGAGTATAAAGAATAAACAAGTAAATGACAAGAAAATATAAACACGTAAGTAAAATGAAGCAAATTAGCCTAAAAGTCGACTGAGATAGGCTTGACTCGTTTATGCACAAACAAAGTGTTTAATGCACTGTCCCCAGTGAAGTCACCATTTCTGTCGCGTCGAATTTCGGATGTCAAGCTATGGACTAGCATTGAATCACTAATTCTAAATTACGACTGAACTTTTAATTTTTCGGGGAAAAAAGGAAAAAAAGTTCTAAATTACCTTGAGAAAAGATTTTGGGTTCGAAAGTCGATTATGCGAGGGGAAGGTATTAGCACCCCTCACATCCGTTGTACTCAACGGGAACCTCTTAGTCGGCTTAGGCTTAAAATGCTTCGATGTTTTACTTACGTGTTTATACATGTATAAAAGGAAATATATAAAAACATAATGCGAGATGAAGAAAGAGATAAAAACAAACGAAAGGGAAAAACAGGTTTTTTATTAATGGGCTTGACAAGATGTCGATCTTGCTCCTACGTATCTCCCGGTAGTCGGAGAATTCAAAACGTACGTAGTTCTTTGGTAGAAAACGTTTGTATGTTGGTTCGTTTTAGTTAAAAAAGATTTGATCGCGTCCGGGCGAAAAAGTTTTGAAAAAAAGAAAAAAAGTAATGAAAGTAAATGTCAACTGTTCGGGTTGCTGCCGAACTGGCCATTGACGACAAGAAAATAAAAGTAAATGTCAGCTGTTCGGGTTGTTGCCGAACTGGCCACTGACGACAATGCATAAAAGTAAATGATTTGATGAAAAAAGTTTTCCACTCGGACTTGAACAAAGGTTTTAAAAACGTACGAAGACGTACAAAGTTTTAAAATGGTGAAAGATGGACGCTAGGCGATAAGCTCGCGCAAGGCGTGAATGTTTTAAAAGGAATAAAAGACAAACGCACTGAGGCGAAAAACTTGCGCAAGGCGTAAAAAGGTAAAAAAAATAAACGCGCAAGGCGCGAAAGGTTCGGATTGACCACGAGGGCCAAGAAAAAGGATAAAAATGGCCACAAGGGGGCCAAGGGAAGGTTTAGCGTGCTAGACGCGTCAAGGGTGGAATGACGATTGCCCGAGCGACGAGACATACGTCACGCATTCGTACAACCGAGGTTTGGGGAGACATACGTCAAGCCATTCCCGTTTCATTCAAGTTTGGTTTTGTCACTCGGAGAAACCTCAAAGGGAACCAAAGCTTTAAAAGGAAAGTTGTAAAAGAAAAGAAAACACGAACAAATTTGTTGTTCGATCTTATTAAAAATCATGAACGTTACTTGTTGCTTAAGTTATTGAAACTCAAGAACAAGTTTAGTTCAAGTTTGAATGACAAACACAATCATAAAACATGCACAAAATTGGAAAGTTCACAAGTTTGCTCGATTCGAGCTTGATTTTAAAAAGAGTGAGCAAGCTCGGCTTAAATTCGCGTTTGGATTGAAAATCATGAACAACATGGTTGTTCAAGTTTGTTTTGAAATAGACGAACTTAGCTTGTTGCTTAAACTTGGTTTTGAAAATATTAAGAACATAACTTGTTTCACAAGTTACTCAAAATTTGTCGCACGAACTTGTGAAATCTTCAAAGTTGTGCATGATTATGAATTGGGTTTGGACCAAAATGGTTTTAACCCTCTTTAGGTTCTGAATCAAGGGCTAGAATCCCAAAAATTTGACATTTGAATGCCTGATTCATGTTCTGAGTTTCATATACTTCGCAGAGCAACCAGAACTTGGCTCTGCGAAGTCAGGTTCTGGTGTGTTCGCAGTGCGAGCAATACTTTGCTCTGCGAAGTATGCGAATTTTCAAACTCAGAAGCTGTTTCTGAACAGAAGTTCAGAAACTGCTTCTAAGCAAGATTCAGAACCTAAAGGAGGTTAAAAAGCTTGACAAAATGGAAGAAAAAGGGGTGGAAAATCACAGTTTTAAAGCTTGGCCCCTTTGAGGTCCTTTTTGAGGTTCAAAAGGGGTTTTTGTTCACAAAGCAAAATTGGACAAAACAAAGGATGAAAGCAGCAAACACAATGCAAAATAAGGATTAAAGGAGACTTACAGAACTCCTAGCAATGCTTCAGTAGTAGTTTTGGAGTGGCTTGCTTGCTTGATTGATGGTTAAGAACAAGGTTCTAGTTGATTTTGGCTTTGTGTATGAACTGATTTTGTTGTTGCAATGTGGGAGATTTGGTATGAATTTCGTGTGTATTGGCTCTCTGAATTGGTCTGTTTTTTGTGATTTTAACTGGTGCTTAATCCTTGGGCCTTGGCATTCCTTTTATAGGCCAAAATGCAAATCTTTGTAATGATGAACAATGATGAACAACACTAGCTGATTTGGGCTAAATTCA
This sequence comes from Medicago ruthenica, assembly GCA_018208015.1. Taxonomy (NCBI): domain Eukaryota; kingdom Viridiplantae; phylum Streptophyta; class Magnoliopsida; order Fabales; family Fabaceae; genus Medicago; species Medicago ruthenica. Next base: position 1,461 of record WNNG01000516.1, on the reverse strand, counting down.
GGCTAGAATACTTTGCATTTAATGCTAATGGATAGAACTTGCTTTGCCTTGTGCCAAGGGGCAAGGTCTTGACTGATCTCAGCCACAAATGCCATTAATTCTAGAAGGTAATGATGGTAAAAACTGTAAAACAGGGCAGCTGCAAAAGGGATGATTCTTGGGATCAATCCTTGCAATCTTGGAAGGTCAAGCAATCAAAACGTGTAGTGCCATGTACAGGGAGATTGGGGGAAGCAAAATGAGCATGTGGGCTTATGTGTGGGAGGAGAAATCCAAGTCAAAACAGGGCACATCAAACAGCCTTTTTGCAACAAAAACCACTTGTGATTGACTGGTTTTGGCAGGGAAAAAGGGAAGGAAAGGGATCAAGCAGCTGGCTGGCAAGCTTAGGTTGGGTGAGGGGTCAATTTGGAGGGACAAAAGCTGACCAAGGATAGCCAATTTGTTTGATCACATGAGAGGTTGGAAGAAAATCCTTCTTTCCTTTTACCTTTAATGTCACACATTAATTCTTGCCTTGCTGCACCAAATCAGTCACAAAATAGCAAGAATAAAAGTAATAATGCTAATAACAACAATTGTAGTTGAAAGCAAAAAGGATAAACCTATATATAAAATTCTGCATAAAATTTCGCAGAGGTCGCAGTGCGAAGGTGATTTCGCACTGCGAACTCCCCTTTTTTTGATTTTTTGTAATTAAAAGGTGAAAAATGAGTAAAAATAAATAATAATGATAATGATAAATGCAAAAATGCAATTGATAATGAAAATAAATAAAAATAGTAAATGACAATAATAATAATAAAAATGATGATAATAAATAAAACTTAATAATATTAAAAGATAAAACTAATAGTAATAAAATAATAATGATATTATTAAAGAAAAATAGAATAACAATAACATTAATAATATTAAGGATAATGATGATGATGATAGTAATGCTTAATAATGAAAATGATAAAATGCAAATAAAATATTATAGCAATAATAAAATAATAAAAGGTAAAAATAAATAATGAGATAATAACAAATAAAACACATAAAAAATATAAGTCAAAAAATGGGGTATGACAGGAGGGATCTTGGAAGTATTACTATGTTGGCATGAGTAGTCGTGTTCGGCATTGATATTTTCAAGTGACCTATGAAGTTGAGGACCTTTAGTTACCTTTAACCCATCTTGGCCTTTTAGGACGTAGTGCGGTGGCTAATCAAGAGTAGTCTTGAATTGGTTGATACGCGATACTACACTCAAACGAGACTTTCCTACGAATGTCGTTGGACCGGGAGTCAGTCCCGTAATCCGACAATATTCGGAAGTGGTCAATGACTTTTGGAACTTGGTAGAACCCGTGATACAGGTACATGCGAATCCATAGTCCTTACCAATTGGCGTGTTTACCCTCGACTCCAACATTATGGACTTAACCTCACCATGTTTTCTCCCCGTCTTTAGCA
>WNNG01000515.1:0-85070 GCA_018208015.1 Medicago ruthenica | reverse complement strand
CTATTTCAAAACCACTATTTTAGTCCCCATATTTTACATTTTTTGGTTTTTTTAATCCCCCACCAATTTTAGTGATTTGTCAATGTCATTAATGTTGCGGCGGCGTGTCAGTGTGTGTTGGCTAATTAAGTTTCAATGTCATTAACATAAATAATTAATTACATACAAAATGTAATAACTAATTGATTAATAATTAAAAAAACAAAAATTAAATTAAATTATAATAAGAAAATGAATCAGATTTGATAACATCAACCTTAATTTCTAAATTCCATAATTTCTTCAATCTCCATCTACTTTTTCTTTCTCACTCCACACAATCTTTTGGTGCTCTCTTACTTTTAAATAAGTTAAACCGGTTGAAGTGATCAGATTTTGATCTGAAGCAATATGTTGAGGTATGTGTTCTACTGCTTATAATTATAAGCTGATTTTTTTATTAATTGGTGTTTGTATGGATATACACTATTAATTTGGTTCATGCTCCTCCTCCTCCTCCTTCCTCCTCCTCCTCCTCCTCCTCCTCCTCCTCCTCCTCCTCCTCTTCGTCTTCTTCTTCTTCTTCTTCTTCTTCTTCTTCTTCTTCTTCTTCTTCTTCTTCTTCTTCTTCTTCTTCTTCTTCTTCTTCTTCTTCTTCTTCTTCTTCTTCTTCTTCTTCTTCTTCTTCTTCTTCTTGTCAATGAAAAAGGAAAGTCAATGATAGCAATTATATGTAAACAAACCATTTTTTTAACCCAAAAAAACAACTTTTTTTTAGGTTACAATTATATGTAATTAATTGTATATATATGACATTAAAATTTCATTATCCCAACCAAGGTTAAATGCATCGATTCATTATCATTAATTTACCATTAACAAAAAAACGTATAATTCATATGATTATCTCTATCTCTATCTCTATCTCTATATACATGTATTCTAAACTACATTTTGCTTATGTGTCACCTCACCAAAACTCCCCCTTTTTAACTAATCTTTCATACTAATGCCATGTGGCTTTCTCTCTTCTTCTTTTAATCACTCTTTCATAACTCTTTTTAATTATAAAATAAAAATGGTTGATTTAATTCTCACAACTATATGAAGAAAAAAAATTATTACCCAACTCCATGAACTATATGTAACTGCCAAAAGTTAAGGATTTTTAAAGTCTCAGTTATGAAGGGTTTTGTGCACTAATTTTGGTTCTATAAAAATATCATTTGGTTTTCATAAAGTTTATACAATGAAAAAGTTTTCCTTCAAAAAAAAAAAATACAATGAAAAAGTTTTAGTATTTAGTGTGACATAAATAATTTTATTACTCGGCAAGTTATGAAAAAGTTACAACATATATGTAACTGCTAATTGGCATATATGTAACTGCAAGTTGTGATTTGTGACTCCTTCCACTGCCAATTCTTTAATTTCCTTCAACTACACATGGTTTATTACTCGGACTAAACAACACAGCTATATTCTTTCTGTCTTAAACCAATTCTTCATCAAGCTCATATTAGTGTCTTTCTTGGTATCCGTTTCCTCCTTTGCCAATATCAGAAAATAGTTCAAGCATTATTTGCTCATACCACTGTCCACCTGGACTAAACAACATCCTGTTTTTTTTTCTTCCTTCCATCTTCTTGCTACATTCTATCTTTTCTATTTCTATCTCTATATACATGCATTCTAAGATGCACTTGAATGATATGTGACCTCACCAAAATTTCCCCATTCTAACTAATCTAAGGTACACCATCCAACTTATAAATATATAATTCTTATTTCAATACTATATTAAATCAGGTGCTAAATATTTTTAGTATATAGAAGTTTTTGTTTTGAGTTATCATCACATTCTCCATTCACCTATTGAATGATACTCTTTAATTTTTATTGCATAGAAATTTTCACAAATATTTTAGACTATTCATTGATTTTTGTGGCAAAACATAGACTCAAGTTACTCAATAATATAGATTGGTCAAATTCTTATGACCCTGCTTTTTTCATCTTTCATTAACATTTTATTTATTCTATTTGTTGTGTATATATCTATCTTTCTCAAGTAAATGCGGATAAGAGGATAAATGACGCTTACATTTTTGTTTTTGACTCATCATTGCTACTTGCGAAGTCTCTAAGAAATGTTTGTAAAATGGCCGGTCCTGTAAGTATATGCCTTAACCCTAATATATGCATCAATTAAATTAAAAATTATTGAATTTATATGGAGACTAATTTATACAATTGTTGATATATGTAATGTGTAATACTTTTTATTTTTGTGAGATAAATTAATTGTGTTTCAAAATTAGTTTATACTAAATAGTGCTAATTGTTATCATCTATTATATTTTTATTTTCATCCTTCTATATTGACTATCTTTTAAATTTTATCTAATCGTGTGTGTGAGCATATGTAACCTAAAATTATTTATTCAATTATTGTTCTTATTGGTTTTAAGTTACATGTAGTGCCTTGGTGCTTTGGTGACTTGGAGAAAGAGGATATCGGAGGCATTCAATCATAGAGGAATATTTGATTAATCTACGAATTTAAAATGTGTCTCATTTGTAAGAGATGTAACTCAACTTAGATAAGTTTGGATGTTGACCAATGCCCCTCCTTTTATAACTAATCTCCCATACTTATGTCATGTGGCTCTCTTTTTGTTTTTGATTCTTTACTAGCAATTCCTTACTATCTATCTTCTATTTCCCATGAGTTGTAAAAACACTCATTTACTTCATTTCATGCAAGTTGCACAATGAATGCATTATAATCCATTTTATTAATATTGAAGTTACATTTTAAAATTATTCATGTTCTTATTCAATCCTCTTACACACAAGTTTACTACAAAGCTCCTCATTTTTTGTTGTTGTTGTTGTTGTTTATGTTATCCTTTTCATTTCTTCTTCCATTCCATTTTTTATAGTTTTGATTTTCTCTTCAAGCTTCGTATATATATATATATATATATATATATATATATATATATATATATATATATATATATATATATATATATATATATATATATATATCTATAATTTTTTGTATTCTCTAATGGATATCCTTTCTTTGATTTCACATACACATATTTTGGAAAAAGGGATGGTTTTGTTGAAAGGGCACTTCTTATATGAAAAAGGTGGTTGTATTTTTTCATTGACATTAAAGTATTTTTTTTCATTACTATTTTTTATTTAACATTGTCATGAGATCAAGAGTTCAATAAACATGTGGAAGGAAACATATTAAAAATGCATAAAAAATGAATATTTTTTTATTCATTTTCATTCCAAGCCAGCATGTGGTTGTTTCTATAACTATTAGAGATTTTTCCTTCTCAACTAATTGTCATAAGATGGAGGCAGATTTGGATGGAGCTTACAAGAAACTCAAAACTCTCAACACCAAAAATCCAAAAGGGTCGAACAAGAGAAAGTAAGAATCTATATCCATAGGTGTTAGTTTAATTTGATCAAGTATCCATGTCTTTGCAATAAGTGAAAGTACTCTTATTATGTTTTTAATTGAATAGTTTCTTATAAGAGTTATTAACATCAAGGCCTAGGTAAACAATTGTAGAAACATACATCTACTCAAAATTTTAATGGAATGTTCTTGATTTTTCTGAAATTGGAGAGACAAAATCAAGTTTTGATGATTTGAACACAACATGGAAATTTAACCCTTCACGATGGAATTGGCTAACCTTCATACTTTACATCAATTGAGACAATACCTCCTATTAAAAGTCCAGGGTTCAAGTCATTGCAAGAAGAAAAATACTAATATAACAATGAACATACTAACATTTTCCGTTAAAAAAAAAGCTTGAATCTTGATTCATATTTTTGCTTTCAGGTTTTAACTTATTTGGTGTGTCTTCTATATATTTTGTACTTATTTTTTAAAATAATTTTTTTTAAAACAATAATCGTGTGAATTGTGGCTTTGAATAATTGATGATGATATAGATAAAATTTCCCTTTTTTCCCCATTTTTTAATGTAAAATTATTCCACATTTATTGTCAAATGAATATGATATAAATCCGTTGCTATTTGTTATAATATATAGATTGAACTACTCGTCATTTTATTTTTTTACCTTTTCTTGATGAAACACATCACTTTTTTTTTGGTCAAGAAACACATCACTTTTTAATTACAAATAAGTTTTATAATAAAAGTTAGTCTTAAAATGCATTTTTTGGTCCTTATTTTAAAAATCAATTTTTTGTTCCTCTTATATAAACTTTTTTTTTTTTTTTTCAGAATTTTAGTCCCTCATTTTATTTTGGATTTTTTTATGACGCGGTTTATTCATTTATGACGTGATATCATTTATTAGACTTTTTTTTTGCTAATATGACTATTCAGTGTGACCTACCAAATCCTTCATTTTTAACTTATTTCTTAAGCACTTTTTTTAACAAACCAAAATAACATATATGAACCAAACAAGGAGTTCTATCCATTAGAAGGAGTGCAATGATAGAAATCAAGAGTGCAAACAATTAATTACAAGACCAAAACAAACAACCAAAAACCCAACATAATCGGATTAAGCCAACCAAGATGAAGATCAAAGTTAAGTTTAGAGTGAATGATTAGGAGCCTTGGAAACAATTTCGGTTACAATGTATTAGTCTTAATAAATAGAAATGTAACATTTTATTATGGGTATAAATGTATTAGTCATAATTTATTTTTATTTATGTTAATATTTTATTGCACTAAAAACAATTTACTACAAGAACATTTGCATTCTTTTAACTTCCTGGTCTACATCAATTAATCATGATTTTTTTTTTGTGGGGAAACCGAAAATTTGAACATCAATGCAATAAGTAGATGTCTATTTTAATCAACTTCATGACTAATCATACATAAATAAATTTAACAAGATCTGAAGCAATATCCATTAAAAAAAAATATCATAAGCAATATATAAATATTTTTGGAAAAATATTGTTTAAGAAGGATAAATCCGAAGTTATGCTTACCTTACTATCAAACTTTGGATTATCAGATGATTAAGAAACAAAAAATCTAAAGCAATATAATAAGATATAGGGGTAGATTTCACAAATGGGAGAGATGAAGAACATAGGGTGTACACACTTCTTTGAGCTTGATATTGTATTTGGCGTTTGTCAAAATTCAAGATAAATTGACGTAATTTTTAATAAATTAGAGACCAAGAAAAAAAAAAGTTGACGTAATTTTAAAACTCATTCGATCACAAAACTATATGTGATTATACTTGATAAAAATATTATTTTTGCTAATTGTACAAAAATTATAAAATATATATTTTAATGAAACCCGTGCAACACATAGGTTATATACTCTCATGAATTATAGGTTGTGGTATGATATGATCTCCAACTTTCACATCTACATTATGCTTCGCATCTTGCTAAAATTACATTCTATGAAGCCTGAATACGTAGTACGGGTGCGAGTACGATACGATATGGGTACGTAGATACGTGAAATTTTAAAATTTAGGATACGATACGGCTAAGATACGTTAACAAAATATTTATATTAAAATTTATATGCATGTAAAATCCTTGAAAAAAAATAAGCATTGATTACTCTTCAATAATATATAATCATAAAAGTCACAATTTACAAAAAAAATAACACATATGATCAAAATAAAAAATGAAACCTTTTTGATATAAATCATATTCTATTTTCATTCATATGTTAGAATATCAACAAATGCATCAATAAAAGAACTCAAAACAAAGTTTGTTTAATGTTGCAAGTTCAAGTTCAAATTTAGTCTTTGTGATCTTTAAGAGCAACCAAAACAAAAAGCCATATAGCCAAAATAAGAAAGCTACTATGCAACCAAAATAGGGAGCTAGTATGGCGACAAAAAAACAACCCAGCGGAATAAAATGGTATGTTATTTTGAAGTTTTTTCCTGAGTCTTTCTTTTTATTGTTTATCGGATGACTGAGAACATATTGACGTTTTTTTACATTCCTAATTTTAATTGTATGACACAGGTAATTGAACAATTTTTTTATTTCTAGAATTTTCAGGTGTGAATCACATATTCTATCATAAAAAAGAAAGATGTTGAAGCACATTTGCTTATAAGTTAAGTTTTTGAATCACAAAGCCAGTCATGTGCGTAGTTTAAATAATCTGAGAGAAAGAAGAAAAAAAATTGACAAATTTGTGAAACTTTTTGCAAGCTTCCTTTTTTTCTATATTGATGTTATAGTGTAACAAATTTGTGAAACTAATGTTTTAGTTTGTCACAAGTGAATCTAAACTTATTTCATGAGACTTGTCCTAATATTTTCAAGGGAGACAGACCGGTCCTAATATATGTGACTATCTTTTGTGTTTGGTCATATATGTATTGGTAAAATATTTCTGAAGCAACTATTAATTCAAAACTCAAATTTTGATAAAAGCTCAAATTATGATAATCTATCGGTCGTTTTTTTTTATACTTTAATATAAAATTTATAAAATGAAATTAATCTTAAAGTATAGTTCAATTTATGCACCCTGAAAAAACGAACTTATATTTAAATTGTATATGCACAAAAAAAATTCAAATTACTTGATGGCCATGGCTTTAATTAAACAATCATAGGTTGAGAAAAAATGCTTGAAAACTATTTCGATAAACCTTTAACTTATCTGATAAAATTATTTATATATTGTTAAATATTAAGTCAAAATCTCATTTGGTAGAATTTAATAAATTTCATATTTAATTTTCAGTTAAATTTATTTCATCACAACAATGATGGTATTCGATGTCAATAAATGTGTCCGAATAACTTTTTTGTATCTTTTTTCAAAATGATAGTCAATTCAAAATAATTGTTTTTTTTTAAAAAAGACATATAAGAAAAAAATATTATTAATGACAATGATACTGATGATTATTTTACAACTATCTCCAATGCAATTTGAACTACGTCCCTTAAACTTACAAAATCAAGCTACAACCACTAATCTAACACTTCTTACAAATAACAGTGTTGTTTTTGTACAAAAAGTAATAGTGTATTTCTAATGATGTACCTAATTAATAGAATAGAATTTTGGACCTCAATGCATGACTTTTATGAATAAAATAAATGTGTGACTCTTAAAATATTTTAATAATGATAATTGAAGTTACAAATGTTAATAATTGTGTAAAAAAACAAAAGATAATGGTAATGCTAACTGGATGTTATGCAGATTAATATAACATTTGAGAGGTGAGAATAAGAAGAATCAAATTAAAGGATGAATGTATTCTATAAATAAAAATTAGTATAACCAAGTGATTGTTTAATGAGATCCAACAAAGGATGAATCATTTGGGAGTACGATCAATTTCGATTTCTGGATGAAATAATTATTGTACAGACTTTATTTACCTCCTGGCAGAACTCTAAATTATTAGGTTCCCTTCCCCTAGAAACCAGAGGGTTAACACAATTTAATTTTATTTTTTATAGAATGATATGTATCCTAAAAAATGATAGAACGACACAATAGCAAAAATATTAAAATTTAGTAGGATTTAAGAAATTATTCTAATAAGTGGATAATTGTTTATATTTTAGTGATTAATGATTAATGATAAATGTTAAATAGATGATTTTTTAATCAATCAATATGTTAAAGAAGTGATAAATTGTAATGTTTGGAGTTCTCAAGGAGCCTACAATGGGTTGAATCATCACATTTGACTAAGGGAATCCCCACAAATGAGACTGACACCACATCTTCACAAAAAATTCTAAGAGAGATGTTTGTTTGTTTCTTTCATGAGAAGAGATAAAGTAAATTAGTAAAGGAAAGCAGATGAAAAATGAATTCGAACTTGAGAGAAATGATAAGAGAAAAATATAAGGAGAGTGCGTTTTATTTGTGAGAGTGTAGAAAATAGAATGAATTTGCTATTAATTTTATGGATTTGTTGAAAGAGTTGAAAATCATAAGGTAATTATGCTACCAAAATATTAGACTCATTAAAAAAATGTCACAACAATTAAAATGTCTAATAAACATGTATCTTGTCAATTCATCATAACACATCTACATTTTTTCATCGTAAGATCCCACAAAATAACAAAACTGAAGGCACTTGAAATAATTGAGGTTCAATAAAAATATTTGCATTAAAGCGAAATGACATCCAAAAACTAGCAAAACAAATCACCATGATGTTTGGAATTCCGTGGGAGCCTATGTTGAGTTGTATTATCACATAAGACTAAGAGCAATCACACAAATGAGATTGACATCACATATTCTTTCAAAGTCTTGAGGTATTTTGTATATGAGTCATCTTACTTATATGTTGCTCACATCTACTCTTGTATACAAAGTGGAATTTTAACTTACAATTCACACATTAATATGTCTCGATTAAGTGTCAGGAACTCCGTGTTTGTGATACACCACCAAGAACTACTTCCGCTACCCCCACAATGTTGAACCGAGATGTGATACCGCGGTTGGACTTTCTGGGGGAGCCTACACTTATGTAGATCGACAATTTGGAGAAAGAACAATCACACAAGTGAGAATGACACCACCACATCTTCATCTAAAATTTTCAAGCTTAATTAAGTGATTTTTGTTAACTGACACTAGATACATTACAATATTTTCTTCTTCAAATATGACGACATTCTAGCTCATGCTTAACACGGGTGTCCATACTAGTTATTTTACAAATCACTCACAAATATTTATTTATCATTATCAAACATTTGATTAAAGAAAATAGAGAAAAATGCTGTGTAGTACCTCCTATGGTTGGAGTACTCTTTTTACATATCTATTCTTTATTGTTTTATATTTAAAATAAAAGGTTTAATCCTATGATCAAGATGTGTCTGCAGAACTTTTCCGTGTTTCAACAACTTTAGTTCATTATTGACTAGCTTTTTCAAAGAACAACGATTGCAAGAATAAAAAGATCGATTCACTTGCTACGATAAATTTGATCACAAAACAATACACGATTCTGTTGTCTAGTACACAAGTTTCATTGACAAATTCCTTTTTAGAAAATAAAAGGACAACTAATTAAAGAATAAAATATTAAAAAAAAAACACAAATTTCCTCTTTAGACAGTGATATATTGAGGGGTTCTGGCCCTAATTTTTTATTGATCGGCTGTGGTTGGGTGTTCCTCATTGCAGTTCAGTTAGATTTTTGGTGTTGTTTTAGTTTTCACTCTTATTTTTCAGTAGGAGGGTTTTTTGTTTTTGTTATTATTTAACCGGAGTACTTCTTGTACTTAAACTTTTATTTATGATTGTACTATTGTAGGAGATTTTTATTTTTTACCATTTGAAAAAAAATAAATTAAAAAAACAAAAAGAAAAGATAAAAGAAAATGTTAGCTGAAAATCACTATTTTCTAATTTCTGTAGAGACAATGATTATATGTAACCAAAAAAAAAAAGACAATGATTATATCTTAAAAATAAATGCATATCATTAAACATTATTCTTTAATAAATGTTCCCAAAGTCATTTTAATAAAGTTATATTTAATTATGTCTATTTTAATAGTGTTTTTTTGTTAAAGAATTCACATAAAGTTGTTGAAATGTAAAAATTATTAACACGGGCAAACATAAAAACAAAAACCACTTCTTCAAGAAAAAAAAAAAGCACATCGTGGATCAATATCCAACACTTTTCATCCAAATAATGAAGTACATAAAAATATACTCATTATCTTACCAGTTGATCAATTTATTCCATTCCCCTCTTGATTTTGTCATTTGAGCTTAATGACTTGAAGTACATAGTACATACTACTAATTAAAAACTTAATTAACAAAAACAAAGACAAAAAAGATTACACCCCCACCAATACTTTAATTATACCCCCTCCAAAGTAAAGTTACAATTCACATTGGCTTTAAAAGTAAAAAAAAAAAAAAGTTAATAAAAACCTAATGCTACTACCTATGTTGGTCTCCCAATACACTTGCATCATTTTTTATTATCATGGAGAATTTATATTGTCAAGAATATCAGCAGGAGGAATGAAATGATCCATGGAGAGTCCAGGTACATTAAACATAACATCATCAATGGTCCAAATCTCTTCCATTCTGGTTCTACTATGCTGCATTGAGAGTTCACCGAATCGAAACACCGTCGCGATGGACCGTCCTTGATGTGCAATCAAGATCCCATCAACGTCTCTATAATCACCAATGCTACTACCTATGGTGGTTTCCCAATAAACTGCATCACTTTCTTGTGTTGGAACCCTTGTGAGATGTGAGTCTTCTAAGTATATGAGGAGTCCACTTTTTTGGCAAAAGTAGCCATATAGAATGTGCCTTATAACCTCTGCTGGTCCCTCACTTCTTTCTACCACAGTCTCACGATCTGCACATACCTTTAGCACGAAGCAATCAACGTTCCCGATTCGATTTTCACCTAAGCATTGTGCATTTGTGAATAAGCTTGCTGTGCTCTTTGGGTCCAAACCCTAATATGTGCACCATCAAAATACAAGTTGTTAAATGCATGTTCTTTTTACATTAATCAAATTTCTTTCTAATAAAAAGAAAATAGAGAACACGTGTTTGTTTCTATTTGGGACATTTAGACGAATGCACTTGATATCTATCTTTTTTAAGAAAATACTAACGAATGTTTCGAGGCATTCTTTAAAGATCTTAAATATTTGACATTTTTAACGAATAATTTTTAAATATGAAATTTTAAAGTGTGTCATGGGAGAGTAGTTAGCAAGACTTTTTTTTTAATAAGGATGTTATTCTAACCAAACTCCATATTATATTATAAATGTAGTTTAAAAAAAATGGCTGCTCCTATAGGTAATGAAACGTTGTCCTAGGCCAAACATTGTTAAAAAAAAAGAAACAAGTACAAATATTAAAGGGAATATGAAGGTATGAAAGCAGGGACAATAATGTAGTGGACGAAAGACTATTCATTAAAGTGCTAAAAGAAAAAGCAAAAGCAAAAGGATAATTCATTCTTCAGGGGTACCCTTATACTAGGCTACCCTGCAATAGGCAGCAATCCCAAGATCATGACTCACTAACTATGTACAATAATCAGAGCTGACGTAAGATTGACAATCACGTGGCATTGTAATTTCCAAATAAAGTTTCACATTTGTAGTGTAAAGTAAGGGACAGTTTCTCTATCATTGTCAGCTCGAAATATACCCTTCAATATTCATTGGGATTTTATTGTATTTAAATTTAAATTTGCTTTTCAATCTCTTTCTTTGTTTTGTACAATCTACTTTGAACACCAGTGCTTTGTCCCCCTAAGCCTCAAATGAAATCTACCACCCACCAACCAATAAACCAAACACAAATATAGAATATGCAAAACTATAGTCCAAATTTTGTTTGGTTTCTAAGATAATATAGACCAAAAGTCCTTTCTTGCTTTTATTAAATATAAAATTATCTTTTAAATAAGACAAGTTTTAACCTAAGTTAATATCTTTTTCTTGGTTTGCTTATCCATATGTTACCACATCTTTTAAGACAAAAAGAAAAAGTTCATTTAAGTGCTTCCACTATTGGAATTCAACAAGCACACATTCATTCTAAGTGAATAAACAATTTTGTCATTGAAATTGTAATCGGTCAAATTATTCTCTTAATTTTACACATTAGCAATTCTATTTTATCATATGAAAACTATAACATGTGAATCAAAACCACCTTTATTTTTTTCAATCATCAAAGAGCAGGATTTGAACATTATATAAAGATAGGACATTAGACATTAGACATTAGACATGAACATCGCATCATCATACGTCTCTAGAGAAGGAGGTGTCATAACGTGATTTTCTATTATATATATGTTAGCGTAAAAAAATTGGTAATGCAACTCCTACTCATTTACCTAACAAAAATTGAAGGCAATTTCATCCTTAGAAATGTTTCACTATCTTCAAAATCTGCAATGTTAAACACTAACTAAGATTTATCGATTAAAAAAAAGGTAATATATGATTAGAGTAGTGCTAACAACACTCACTTTTAAACACTCTCTCTAATACTCACTCTTCTATTAGTTTAAATCATTATGGGTCTACACTTTAGAAATAGAATCCACACAAAGTGGTCAAATATATATTAGTTTTATTTAATAAAAGAGTGAGTGTTAATATACCTGAATAATGCGACGTAATGGTCGTTGTGGGCCTTTAGCAGCATGAGTACCTAACCAAGGTGTATGTCTCCACACAGTCTTACCATTACTACCAGCAACAATCTTATGGCCACCAACAACCAATTCAAGAGACCACATTCCTGGCAACATTTGCCAAAGTACAAAGCAACCATTTTCACTGCTTCTTGTCCCCAAACACTTTACATTCTTCCCTGATGATATCTCCGTTTCACAACAAATCATCTTCACCATCCCAGTTGCATACATGTTTTTATTCCCCTTTTGTTGTTTTAAACATCCTGTTGCAGCTAAATATTGTTGTATGATGTACTTGGCTGTTGATGTTTCCTGTTTGAAATTATACTAAGTCGTTAAAAAAAAATGTTACCAAATTAACCAACCATATCTTACAATATAGGATAATACATAAAATAAATAACTAATATTAAAAAAGATTACTATAACTCACCTATATTACCAAAATAAATGTTAAAAAATGCAACATTATGATTAGTGAAGAGAGCTTACAAATGGGGTATCTTTGATGTGATTGTGATGAATACTTAAAGCAGGATCATGATCTGAAGGAATAGGAGCCAAGGGACAACCTAAGACACCAAGCAATAACCTCAAATCTTGTGTCTTAGCATGAATGGTTCCATACAATGATTGTGATGAAATGTTTCCACCAGGTGAAATTTTCTGAGCTTTGAACCATTCCCTTATAGCTTCCCAAGAGCTTTCTTTTTTTCCTCCTTCTTCTTGCATTTCAGGGTCAGGACCTTCCATTAATGGTGTTAATGATTGTGGTGCCCAACTTTGGCGCCAACGTGCTGATCTTGAAGCCATTCGTGTGGAAGACGATTAAATGTAGGTGGTGATGATTGTGTGATGAGAATGAAAGAATAAGAATGAAATGAAGAGGTTTTAGAAAGTGGATGGTTAGGGAGTTTAAAAGAGTGTGTGTGTGAAAGAGTGAGAGTTACAACTTCTCTTACTTACCATAATATATAATCTAGTCCGTACCACAAAAATTATCATAATAGGTCATTTCATACTTACTCCTTTTGATATTATTTTTTTTGTTAACTTGCTCATTCTCATTCTCAGGATGAGAAATGAATTATGGTAACTCGAAGTTTGAAGGTAAGTATAGTTTTACCAAAAATTATTTCAATAAAAAATTAAACTCAGTTTCTCTTAAATGATTTATCATTTAGTATAACTCATTAACCATTTAAATTCAATTGTTTGGTCTACTCCTTTCTAAAAAGTAAAAATATGTCACAAATCTTGGTGACTATTATAAATAAATGATAACTACTTTTCAACAATTTAATGTTAATGTTAGTATTCTTGATACACCTTTAATTTAATTCAAAAATATTTGATGTGGATAGTTGAAAGAGTATTTTTTTTATTAAATATGAAGGAGGATACCTTAATGAGTTTAAATTATGTTTTAACTAAAATCGAGAAAATAAACTGCACTTAACCAACTTTTTTAAACACAATAAAATTAACTTTTTTTTCGTTTATAATAGTGACCAGAACCAGAAAAATTATAAATAAAAAATATAACAATTTTAGTTTGATTCTCGTCATCATAAATTTAAAGTAGAAATTAATAATTGGAGAGTGATACACATACTAATAGTTAGATGATATAATTGGAACAAAGTAATTAATGTTATATTAAAAAATTAAAAATAGCAATCATTTAAGTGCAAAGTTTTTCGGCCACGTGACAATTATCATGGGACAGAGTGACTAACAACAATTCATTCTAGAAAACAATTGTCTCACTTTATAAATCATTTTCCTATCATATTATATCCTTAAGTATATATTTTTTGTCAAGTATCTAATAACTAAAATTTCACCCTTAAAGACGAATATGTAGCAAATTTTGGATTCAAACTTTGGCCGATGTCTATTGCAATGTTTATATCAATTGAGTTATGTTCGTGAGAATTATCTTTAAATACGTATTACTCTCTCATTATTAATACTTGTAATTTCATATCGTACTTTTAATAAAAGACAATTTTGAAAAGTAAGTCATAATTTTTAGAACATAATAAATTTAACTACTACTCCTAATCTTAAATATATCACCCTCTTGTGAGTTTCCTTTATCCATTTTATGTGACACTCAATATAAAATTAAGTATTAGTCTATTTATAATGTTAATTGTTTTATGGATGTTTTAATTAAACATACACTTTTCAGAATAAATTTGTTTAAATGTGATTTTTCATCTTTTAAAACATATAGTAATATTAATTTCGGGGAGTTATTCGGTTAACCACCTTCGTAAGTGGTCCATACCATGGACAAAGACCTAAAATTATTAGAAATTTCAATGACGGTTGTCGATACTATTAAAAAATGCAAAACCATAATCTTCTCATATTTGAGGTTTAGATGATGATTTGATTGATGTCGGTCCAATACAAACTACATATTTCGTTTCCGTTGTATAATCAAAAAATTTCAATTAAGTCCATGTTTCAATCATAAAAATAAAGAGAAATATTAACATTTATCACTAAAAGACAATGTATGTTGTCGTACGAGTCTTAAACATTTTTTTTATAAGCCAAGAAATAGGTTGGGCATCAGGGAGAATCAGGAACATCCCAACTAGGTTGACACCTAACTGACTCACCCATCCTCTACCTCCTATTTCATAAATTTTATTAAAAAAAGGGAAAAATATATACAAGAAGGGGGACTAGAACAAGACTCTCAAAGGAAAAAAAACAACCTAAGGAAACCGAAAGTCAGGTAAACAAATGGTGTGGATCGTATGAATAATTGCAGCTACGAAAACATCTCGCAACTGAGAACTACAATGCACCAGAATTCTCTCAAGAATAGATAAAACCGACGATAACTGAATACCACAGTTCAGCCTCGACCCCAACCAATGCCATAAATGAACCGCAAAGTCACAAGACAAAAACAAATGGGAGGAAGTTTCATCATTATCATAGCACAACACACAAATAGAAACCAGTGTACACCCCCAAATCTTCAAATTCTCATATGTGGGAAGCTTACGATGCAACAACCGCCAAGTAACAAAAGAATTGGAAGGAGGGATACAAGACCTCCAGATAGAAGACGCCCACCACAAGGAAGGATGATGGCGATGTAAGAACTGAAAAGCTTGCTTAGCAGACAGACCCCCATTTGTAGAATGAATCCAAACACGCCTGTCAATAAGAGTAGTTATCGGAAGCCTGATATTTGGAATGGAAGCAGCAACCACGGGGTTGGCGAGAAGACTGGGTGGAAAACGCCACCTGCCATCAACAATTACAGACGAAAGCTTGGCGGTATAGAACCTATTATTAGCTGGCTGAATATTCAAAATAGAAACGAGAGAGGAGCCCAACCAATTATCAAGCCACAAATTAATATTTTCTCCATTGCCAATCAGCCATAAAGTGTTCCCAAGAACAATATTCATGTGCAATTTGACGCCAGGCCAAATAGAAGACTTGAAGTAACGGCTACGCGACATACCATTACAAAGAAACCGACCTCTTGAGTGACCTCGACCTCTTGAGTGAGGAGCTTCCAACTCAAATGTAATAATAGTGAGTCATTAATAAGACAGGTAGGTTTGAGGTCCAATCCACCAGAATCCCAAGGCAGGCGAACCTGTTTCCAAGCGACGGTGCAAATTTTACGAGAGGAAATATCCCCACTCCAAACAAAATTGTTAATCCAACGATCCAACATAGACAAAAGCTTGACCGGCCAACGATAGATATAAAATAAGTAAACCAACATGCCATGAATAATCGATTTTACCAACTGAACTCTCCATATAATATACAAAAGAGCTCCTTTCCAAGTAGCAAGCTGAACCTTAATACGATCCACGATAGACTGAAAATGAATACACTTAGGTTTACCTTGAAAAATAGGACAACCTAAGTAATGAAAAGGGATGGAACCAGCCACAAAGCCTGACATCTGTGCAAGCATATGTCTGCGCGTAGTAGTCGTAGCACCTGTAAACAATTTGCTTTTATCAAAATTCACCAACTGACCTGAAGCCTCTTGATAGGATTTAAAACTCACAGTAAGCAGCGGATATTCTTCTTCGTCCCAATACAACAAATAAGAACATCATCCGTATAAAGAATATGCGTTGGCAAAGATATACCGCAACAATAAGACATATGAACCAAAGAACCAGAAACACGCTCCAATTCAAGGGCATGACTCAAGACCTCCTCGGCAAGACAAAAAAGAAGGGGAGAAAGAGGGTCTCCCCTCTTTCAAGAGAAAATCCGACAACATTACCATTCACCAAAATAGAAAGATGGGTTGAGTGCAAAATAGCAGAAATCCAATCATAGAATCGAGAATCAAAACCAAAATGATTCAACATTAATAACAAAAAATTCCAATCCAGAGTGTCAAAAGCTTTTCTAATGTCAACCTTGATAGCTATATTACCTCCATATTGTTTCTTGGGAAGTAAATTAATTGCCTCCGAAGCAAGAATAACACAATTTGAAATGTCACGATCTCAAACAAAGCCTCTCTGTTGAGGAGAAATAATGCGCATACAAATGCCTGCTAGCCTATCCGCAAGAATCTTTGTAACAATTTTGAATTGAAAGTTTGCAAGGGCAATCAGCCTAAAATCCCTCATGGAACAAGCATCTGGGACCTTTGGAATAAGAACAATAATATTGACATTCAAGTTAGGGATCAAAACCCCCGAGCAGAAAAAGTCTTGAACCGAGCACACCACATCATGCGCGACAATATCCCAATAAAGCTGAAAGAAATGCCCCTCAAACCCATCCGGTCCAGGAGCACCGTCCCTATTCAAATCAAACACAACTTCCTTAACCTCATCAATCGAAGGAACCGAGGTCAACTTGTTGTTCTCCTCTTCAAAAACTATGGAAGGAATAACTTTATCAACTAGTTCGTTACATAAACAATTATTTTTGCCACCAAAAATGCTTTGAAAATAATCAACCACATGGTTTTCAATTTCACTAGGATCAGACAAGCGGGTATCTCCATCCTGTAAAATAAGAATAGGCTTAGAGGAAGATTTAATCTTTGCCACCCGATGAAAATAAGCCGTATCACGGTCACCAAAATAAACTTTTGATGTCTAGCCTTCTCTCTCCAAAACTGATCTTGGAAATTCATAGCCTTTGTTAAAATCAGTTGTGCTTGTAATTTTTGCGCATGCAAGTTATCATCGAAGCCGGACTCATCATTTAATCTCTGGATGCGACTGACTTCCTCCACGGCCAACTGAACTTGTCGCTGAACATCCCCAAAAACCGACTTATTCCATAGTTTGAACGCAACTTTAACACGATTCAACTTCATCTGTAAACAATGCATACTAGAGCCAAGTGCTGCCTTCTTCCAAGTATCTGTAACTAGGCGACAACAATCATCATGAGTCGTCCAAGCCTTAAAAAACTTGAAAGATGTCCGCTTCAGGATCAGTGCCACAAAATCAGAATTAAGCCTGCCATTATACCAACTGAAGTGAACACCGTACATGCTCAAATGAAGGAGAAGGTTAACATTAGTCCAAGTGAGGAAGTCATTGCAAGAAATAGAGGAAGCCTGTTTCCCCTCTTTTCATGAGAACCTAACACCGTATTAAAATCACCAACAAAGATCCAAGGTACCGAATAAAAGTTTTGTAACGACGTCAAATTACCCCAAAGTTGTCCTCTGCAGATAAGAAGTGCTTGCAATATTAGAAGGTCATCTTAAACAATTTTTAAATATTAGCTCACAATAGATCATTTATGAAGGTGTTCTATATTAGAATTTCTCTATTAAATATATATACTCCCTCTAGTCCTTATTATAAGAAGAAAAACAAAAAAACATAAAAATTAATACATTCATTAATTAATATAACTTTTTTAATATTTTTACAACTATACCCTCATAAAAAATTGTGAAGCATTAAATACATTCACAAATATAAAAAAGACAAACATTAAATTAGGGGTAGAAAAGTCTTTTAAACAATAACTACACCTTAAAAGTTGTGACATTTTCTTATAAATAGGACAAAAAAAATTTAAAATTTTTTCTTATATATAGGACCGGAGGGAGTATATACATAGAAAAGTTTTTTTTTTGACAAAAGCATATATATTTAAAAAAGTTAATAATTGTATCAAACAATTTAAAATGTGACTTATATTTAAAGATAATTTTTTTCTCAATATTATATTTAGAAACACTTGTAGTAGGTCGAAGAGGAAGAAACAAAAGAGACAGATTATCTGTTGAACGGCAAAAGAAAATGACATATTGTAATAATCCAAACTCGCATGTTGGGCTGTCTATTGCTTTATTCCACTTGCTTTGGGACTCACTCTTGTCGTTATTTGTTTATTTTTATTTTATTCTCTCCATCGAGCTGATCAGCTATCTATTTCCCATGCCACCACCACACCACTGGTCCCATGGGGATTGGCCTACCACCTTTGATCCATTACTATCTATTTTTTCATTATTAGTAAAGTTTACCCCTTTATAAATTTGATTTTTAAAAGAACATCTGGTAACTCTTCTAAGATTGATATTTAAAATAAAGATGAAGTAGAGGAGATGTCCCAGTTCAATATAACTAGTAACTAGACATAAAATGGATGAACATGATTCTTGTCTTTTTGTTAGAGTTGTTAGGGTCAGCAAATATTACATGAACACAATTCCAAATTAAAAATGATGATGTGTACAGACACAAAGAAAAACTAAAAGAAAAATTATTTAGTCAAATCATTTAATTTTAGTCTTTTTAATATTTTTGACAAGTTAATATATATATATATATATATATATATATATATATATATATTTATATATTGATCTGTCCTGTAAGAGACCGATGTAAACAATGGTGGCGGAAAGTGCTCCGGTACGGTGGCAATGAGTCTTCGCGGTGGAAAGATAGGTGCACGCATGCACGTTAGCACTCCAACGCTCAAGTCAGTATTGAAACCGAGAAAAAGTGGAAAAAGTGTGGGAAAAGTGAATCGTCCCTTAAGGGTGAAGCTAAGTCACCCTTATATAGGCGTGTGTGAGAATAACTGCTTCTGTGATATGCGACATGTGATTAGGAGGCAGTTAAAGGACACATGTATGGCGTCTGATGCATGAAGGCATGCTCTAGTGAGGCGGTGTGCACTGATATTTGCATGTTCCTTCAGGCGACGTGTCGTAGTCTGGTGGACGTTTAGTCCACATGTCATAGTTGGATTGGTCTTCTGGCCGGTCCAGAACAGTTGCCCTCCAAGTCGTTGATGCCTTTATTGCGCAACGACTTAATCATGCGAGGCGTTCTGCCGAGGCGCTCTCAAATGTTGGCGTCTTCAAGAGTTTAGGGAGAACATTTTTTGTGTTCCGTGCTGGAGATGTGGCGCCCTAGACTAGTGAGTGGGAGTAGTTAACATTTAATGCCTTTGAACTGAAATGTTTCAGATATGGCTGTTCAGTTTGCTTTCCACGTGTCAGCTCCGCGTGTCACACGCGCATTGGGAAAATGCCTCACACGTGTGCTACTTGAGTACAGTTCGCTTTTCGAAGCTGTTTTGCAGCAGTTGGATTGCGACTTTCTAGTTTTCGCTCATCTAGACCGTTGATTTGGATGATTCAGAGCCTATTTAAGGTGGGAAACTTCTTTCTTTATCTCTTCACACTTAAAACCTTTTCGATATGTTTGAGGGATTTCTTCTTCTTCCTCTAAACTTTCCCTAAATCCTTTGCTATTTGGTTTTCCCTTGTCTCCTTTCCCTTTCGCATCTTCCCCTTTGTTCTTTTTCGGTCGAGGGAAAAGATGGGTGTTTGTTCTGTGAATTCTGGGAATCCAACGGATTCGTCATCAGGGGACCTTCAACATCCTAGTTGTTATCATAGTACTGATTATGGTGGATGTTGTCGTTGTTTTGGAGTTGGTCCTGGCTTTCCTTTGATAACTTTGGGGAACCACTCTACGATTACTAACCTTGATGTTGATACTCCATTCTTTGAGACAAAAATCCGTTTTTGCCAAGTTGCTCATCGTAGAGGCTTTGCCATGTGTGTCTGATGGGGAGATACACGTTGGGACTGAGAAAACTAGGCTGGCCAAGAAACTTGCCATGATTAAGGAAGAACATGGGCTTATGGTTGAGGCTGCTGATTTGAGGCAAGTTCAATTGCGTTTTGCCTGCCAAGATTGCGTTCGCGCGCGACCATCAAGGAAGATAAGTCCCAGAGCCTGTGAAGATTCGAGGGAAGTTGCTTTAAGATTCAGTACCTAGAATCATTCAGTTTGCTCTTAATGTTAACAATTATGTCTATTTACAGTCAGACATAGCTCTCGTTCTGCGATGATCAAGGTTGATTTGCTGGAGCAAGCGTGCTCATTTTTTTGCCTTTATTTGTATATGTAAACTCCGCTGCGGCGACTCCTCTTGTAACGATTTGAACGTTTTAATGAAAAGAGGCCTTTTTGCTTTATCTACTGTCTTGACTTGTTTTTTTGACGTCGCATTTGCATTTTCTTTCATGCCACGTTCGCCTTTTCTTCGTGCCCGGGGGAACATGACCAACCAAGGTTTAGTTCCCCCTTTAGAGGGCGTTTAGGGGGCAAGACGCTCTACTTGAAGGGTGGCTAGCCCCAGGCGGGTCTGCAACGGTTATTTAAGGTCCCTCCCAATTTGGGGCCAGTTTCCCTTCTCTGGTGTTTCGCCTGCCTATATCTGCGCACCTTAGGATGAGATATCCAATGCTAAAGTCCCTCGACCTCACCTTTTGATTGTATTTAGTTGTCCTGGCCTGATTGACGGCGGCTTCAGTTAAGGCAGCGAAATTCCTTGACTCATCAATGAAATCTAGTTCTTCCAACATTGCTTTACTATTGGTAACCTGGTTGAGGGGGTGTGCCATCCTCAGCCTCAATTCTTTTACCTCGACCGGTATCACTGCCTCGGTTCCGTAAGTGAGCCGAAAAGGCATTACTCCGATGGTAGAATGTGGCGTGGTTTGGTACGCCCACAAGACATGTAGAAGTTCTTCCATCCAACTTCCCTTTTCTTTTTCCAATCTTTTGAGCCTCCTCAATACGACCTTGTTGGCAGACTCTGCTTGTCCGTTCATTTGGGGGTGCTCCACTGAAGTGAAATGTTTCTTGATATTTGGCATTCTAAGAGCGCCCTTGTCTTTTTATCGCAAACTGGCTGCCGTTGTCAGTTACCACCGAATGAGGTACGCCGAATTTGGATAAGATGTTCTTTTTAAAGAACTTGATAATGTTTGCCGCCGTTATATGAGCCAGCGTCTCTGCTTTGATCCACTTGGTGAAGTAGACTATGACGACGATCAAGAATTTGACTTGGCCAACCCTCTTCTTGAAAGGTCCTAAGAGATCCATCCCCCATCTTGCAAAGGGCTAAGGTGTAGTGAGGGCGTCGAGTTCCGAGGAGGGAGCATTGAAGATGTCTCCATGTCTTTAGCATTTGTCACATTTCTTCACGTATTCCATGGCGTCACTTTTCATCGTGGGCAAGAAGTAACCCGCTCTAAGAACTTTCTTTGCCAGAGAGTGCCCCCCAAGATGTTGGCCAGCGATGCCTTCGTGGACTTCAGCCAACGCATAGGCGGCCTTCACTAGGATCGAGGAACTTCAGAAGTGGAGTAGAGAACCCTCTTTTGAACAATCTTCTTTCAATGATAGTGTGCTTCCAAGCTCTTCCCTTGACCGCTTTAGCCTCAACGGGGTCCGTCGGGAGTTTGCCTTCCTCGATGTATGCTTTGATGGGTTTTATCCACGTCGTCTGGGCGACTTCACTTACTGCTAGCACAATTTTTACATTTCACTCATAGCTAGGCTTCTCAAGTGTTTATTGTATGAAAGAATGATTTACTCCTGTTGATCGTGTGCTGGCCAGTTTGGATAAGACATCTACCCTGGTGTTTTGGTCTTTGGAGATGTGAATGATTTATACGGAGTCAAACCCGTTGATCCATTCATTGACGGTTACCAAGTATTTTTGCAGCAATATATCCACTTCTGCCTCTTCTTTACTTGGGATACAACTAGTTGGGAATTCGTCTTTATCTAGATTTCTTTGGCGCCAAGATCTTGGGCGAGACTTAGTCCCGCTATCACCGCCTCGTACTCCGCCTGGTTGTTGGTGAGAAGTCAAATCGGAGGAATAACTCTACTACCAATCCTTCTGTACTTTCGAGAATGACTCTTGCTCCCCACCTAGCGTGTTAAAGGATTCGTCCGTGAAGACGGTCCATTTCGAGCATGGTTCGGAGGTTGGCGGGGTAAATTCTGCTAGGAAGTCTGAAAATACCTGAGCCTTCAAGGTCCTTCTTGCTGCAAATGCTATATCGAACTCAGATAGCTCAATGGACCACTTAGTTATCCTTCCAATCAAATCAGGACGAAAGAGGACGTGCTTTAGTGGTTGTTCCGTCCGAACTATGATATAATGGGCTAGGAAGTATCTCCTTAACTTTCTGGCCGCCACCATAAGTGCGAGCACCACTTTCTCATTTTTTTTGTAACGAGTCTCTGGGCCGGCTAAAGCTGCTGAACAAAAGTAGACTGGATTCTGATTTGTGCCTATCTCCCTTGCCAAGACGGCACTGACGGCTTTTTCCGACTAAATATAAGAAAAGAGTCTCCCCTACCATGGGTCTCGACAAGACGGGCGGTTGTGCCAGTATGTCTTTCGATTTGTTAAATGCTTCTTCGCATTCGGGGGTCCATTCAAAATTTTCCTCTTTCCTCAGAAGTCTGAAAAAGGCAAGGCGTGTTGAGCGGGTATAGAAATAAACCTGCTCAGTGCTGTCAGCATCCCATTCAATTCATGATCCGTTCCTTTCTTGAAGGGGCTTCCATCTCAAGGACGGCCCTGCACTTCTCGGGGTTTGCCTCGATTCCCCTCTCAGTAAGGTAAAAACCCAAGAACTTCCCTGCTTTGACTCAAAAGGTGCATTTCTCTGGGTTCAGGCGCATGTTGTACTAGCGTATGCGAGCGAACACTACCTCCAGGTGGCCTCTTTGTTGGTGTTCCTCCGCTGATTTCACGACATATCGTCCAAGTATACCTCTAGCATGCCCCTATTTCGTTGCGGAAAACCTTGTTCATCATTCTCTGGCAAGTGGCGCCTGTGTTCCTCAACCCAAAGGGCATGACGTTGTACATGTAGTTTGTTCATTCGGTCATGAACGTCGTTGTTTTCCAATCATCTTTGTCCATGGGGATCTGGTTGTAGCCGGAGTAGGCGTCCATGAAAGATAGTAACTTGTATCCAGATGAGTTATCTACCAATTTGTCGATGTTGGGAAGGGGATATGCATCCTTAGAGCATGCTTTGTTCAAATCTGTGTAGTCGATGCACATCCGTCACTTCCTGCTTGATTTCTTCACGAGGACCATATTGGATAGCCACTGTGTGTAGTTGATCTCTGAAATAAATTTGGCTTGGAGGAGGCCTTCCACAATCTTCTTGGTAGCTTGAGCTTTTTCTGGGGACTGTTGGCGCCTCTTCTGGCTTACGAACTTGCCTCTATATTTACATTCAGCCGTGGCAGGCGACACTGGGGTCTATTCCTGGCACTTCTTCTGGGGAGCAAGCTGAAAAGATATGCGTTGGCCTGGAGGCACTTTATGAGTTCTTCCTCGATCGGTGGTGGCAAGTTTGCTCCATATTTACCTTCCTTGCAGGGTTGTCATCCAGCTAGATAGACTTGAAGTCCCCATCGGGTGTGGGTCGCTCGAAGGGGAGTTTTGCCTCCAACGGGAATGGCATTTCCTGCCCTTTTTTCGCCCCTCAGGTGTCTTTCTCCTTGACGCTCATCTAGATCCGCCTAGCTACAATAAAAAATTTGCTGCTTTAAAGTGCTAGTGGATCCTTTCAAGATAGAGGCGGACTCATGTCCAGGTAATTTCTCCTAGGCTCTATGGCCATCTTTTAGCATTGTTCAATATCTGCATGGATGGTAACTACGTCTCCGCTCTCGTCGTGGTACTTAAAATAGACCGTTGAAGTGACGACGTCCAGAGTGGCAAAGGTCGGGCATCCCAACATGCAGTTGTATACGGATGTGACAGGAACTACCAGGAAAGATGTCTCCAGCGTCCGCTCGCCCATTCCTTCGCTGAAAGTCACGCTCAAATGGATGTACCCCCATGGACGTGTACTTGTCCCGTTGAAGCTTTGAAGCTCGGTGCCATCATAGGATTTCAAATCCTCTTTCCTCAGGCCAAACTTCTTGAAAGCGTCTTGGTACAGAATGTCCACGGAGCTGCCTTCGTCTATCAAACACCTGGCGATGTGGTGACCACAAATGCCGGTGACGATGACGAGCGGAAGATCTTCATTGGAGCCCCTATTGACCTTTTCATCATCAGTGAACCCCATTATAGGTCTCGTCTTGGCAGCTTTCGAGGCTTGGCACTGCAACATGTATCACCATTAGTTCATATACCTCCCTCTTAGCCATGACCGTAGAACTGTCCCTAGGGGCATTGAATCCTCTCATGATGGCTCCAAGAAAGACTCGGTTTCCTTTCTGTTCGCCGTCATTATCTTGGCTTACCTCTCCCCCTTCAACGACGCTCAAAACCTTCCTCAGGGGCGAGCCTTCGCGCTCTCGGAATTGACTCCTCTACAGGGAATCGCTGCGGCGCAAAGCCTTGCACAGTGAATCCCTTCGTTGTTTGTCCTTGTTCCTTTGGGCGCCCGTAGTGAAATGGTTCAGCTTCCCCATCCATGATCAATTCTTCAATTGTGTCCGTGAGTTGATGAAAATCGTTGGTATCATGACCGTGGCACCGGTGGAAGCGGCAATACTTTGACTTGTCATCCTCGTGGACTCCCTTCGTGGTTGGGTCGGCTTGATACCAACTTCTTTGAATTCTGCATTTAGGCATTTGTGGAGGATAACTTCTCGTGTGGAATTCAGTAGGGCTGTAGTCGGCGAAATGTGCATGCTGATTCTTCACCTTTTCGTTGTCGCTTCGGCGTTTGTCTTCATTCCCCTTTCCCGATTGGTTATTTTTTAGAGCTGCTGCAGCCAGTCTCTTCTCTTCGTAGGTGATGTACAGTTGGATATGGGTCAGCAGGTAGCTTATGTCCCTTGCCGCCCTGAGGCCCAACTCTTCTTTGAACTCACAGTCATCGCGCATGTTGTTTTGCGAAGATAAAACATTTCAGACTGTCTTGCACACCATGATCCTCCACGCCTGCGCGTGTAAACCTCTCGACGTACTCCCTCAGGGTTTCCCTTTTTCCTTGGACGATGGAGTTCAACACGACCATGGTTTTTTGTTGCTTTCGCGTCGCAGTGAAGTGAGGCAAACTCTTCGCACAGTTCTCCCCAAGAGTCGAGAAAATTGTCTTCTAGCCCTCTGAACCACGTCATTGTGGCGCCCTTCAACGTCAGGATGAAAAATTTGCACTTCATCGCTCCTCGAGCCTGGTGGTAATCGAGGACGGTATCCATGTGCTCCATGTGCCTCGTCGGGGTTTGTAGTACCGTCGTATGTTTCCAGCTTAGGGCGGCTTTCCGAAAAGGCGCGGGATGAGGGTACTTCGCTATCTTCCAGGTGAAAGGACTTTTCTGGCGGCTCCTTTAGTGACGCACTGGAGAGTAAACATCCTATTTTTGGTGGTTTCGGTGTGGAGAAGAGTCTCTCCCTCCATGGTGACATGATGGTTTCTCGCAAGCATGGACGACGAGGAGAGTGACTACTGCTTCCTCTGTCATAATCATCTAGAGGTTTTCCACCGCCTCTGTGGTGGTTTGCAGGACTGAAACGACATCATTCACAACCACCAGTGTTCCGTGGCATTGATTTCGCTGAGCAACTTCGATTTGTGTAGCGATTTCCATCAGAATCTTCTCTTGATTCTCCTCAACGCCTTTGAGCCTATCGTTCTGTTGCTGGAGTAGATCCACTAGATTCGTCAAGAGCTTGTTCGTTTCAGGCGGTGCAAGAAGAGGAGCATCCTCCATGCGCGGAAGAGGATAGAGGAACTTACTTCGTGCGCGGAGGAGGTGGAGGAAGAAGCGTCACTTCCATCGCTACGGAAGGACGAGTGTTGATCGTTGCATCGAGAACAACGTCGTTCGCGTTTCCGTCTTGATTCAACGATTCAAGAACTGGAATCGCTTGATCTTGGATTATTTGAATCGCAGGACGTGATTCCTACACGGTGGAAGAACGACTCACTGGTGGTTCTCCTACGAATTCCTGCCATTTCTTCAGAAGATGGAGCAGTAACTATAGACTGTTGTGGTGGAGGAACGTGTAACTGAAAACGGCTACGACAGAGGAACGCGTAACAGAAAACAGTTACGGTGGAGGATCGTTAGACCGTGGCGGTTAGCGAATGATCCCCTCCTTCTAGCGCCAAATGATTTTTCCGGTAAGAGACTAATGTAGGCAATAGTGGCAGAAAGTGCTCCGGTACGGTGGCGACGAGTCTTCGCCGTGGAACCAAACGTGCCTGCATGCACGTTAGCACTCCAACGCTCAAGTTAGTATTGGAACTGAGAAAGAGTGTGTAAAAAGTGAATTGTCCCTTGAGGGTGAATCTAAGTCACCCTTATATAGGCGTGTGTGAGAATAACTGCTTCCGTGAGATGTGGCGTGTGATTAGGAGGCAGTTAAAGGACACATGTATGGCGTCTGATGCACGGATGCGTGCTCCAGTGAGGCGGTGTGCATTGATATTGGCGTATTCCTTTAGGCAACGCACCGTAGTCTGGTGGACGTTCAGTCCACGTGTCATAGTTGGATTGGCCTTCTGGGCCGGTCCAGAACATATATATATATATATATATAGGCTTTATGAAAAGAGAAATTAAAAGTTATACGGAGTTTGGAATGAGATAGAAATACCAGATATGTTCATAGGGTAAAAAAATCAAATCAACAACAAAAATGATTTTATCCCTCGTAGTTGGAGAAAATTATTTGATGACAAATATAGAGGCAATTGTTGATCATGTGGTGAACCATTTTACTAACCTTTTTAATTCTCAATATGTTATTTTGCAGGATGATGACATAGTTGAGGAAGTCATTCTTAATCTTATTTTAGGTACCACTGACAATATGCTCACAATGTTACCTATTCAAGAGGAGATCAAAAGTGTTGTGTTTGCAATGAACAAGCATAGTGCCCCTGGACTAATGGTTTTGGAATAACGTTTTTCAAAACATTATGGGAAATCATCAAAGATGAAGTGATTAATGTTGTGATGAAATTTTTCAATACAAGTTGGCTTCTTCCAAATTTTAATGCTAATTCTATGGTCTTGATTTCCAATATTCCAAATGTTGATATTGTTGATCAATTCAGGTGCGTTGCAATGACAAATTTTCAATTTAAGATTATTTTAAAAGTCATTGCAGAAAGATTAGCAATTGTGATGCCTTATGTTGATATTGTTCTATCCGCTTAAGGGTTTTTCTGGTTCGGTAAACATTGATAGTAGGGTACTTGCCTTTGATAGCTGTCGTTTTCCCTTTGAAAGTCAGTACCGTACTGATTTTGGCTTTCAGTTGTTGTGGAATTTTTGCAATTTGCTTTGTTAATTCTTCAACAATGTTCGTTTGGAGCTAGCTTTGTGCGAGTAGAGGAACGTTAGTCTCAAGCTCTAAAACGTCGACCTTCTTTGTATGATGACCTCGACTATACCCTGACATTTTATCATTGATAACCATAGATTTTATGATTTTAATGGCATTAGCATAGCTTTTTACCACGAGTGCGTCTCCTGCTGATGCATCAAGCAAAAGTTTATGTTGCTGCTGAAGATTGTCTCTAAAGATATGAATCTGAGTGATATCATCAAATTTATGGCCTGGACATTTGCGTAGCATGGATTTGAATCGTTCTCATGCCTCATGATGGACAATTTCGACAAGTGTACCAAATCATTATCAAGTAATAATATGATAAGTGACATACATATCCACAAGGATTTCGTTCCAACTAGATGACTAGCGTTACTAATTTAAAAGATAAAATGGAATAAAAATGCTAAATAAAAGAGATAAATGTGGGGAGTTTTTGTATGTGAAGTCTGATTGCGCAGAGCGGTAGTGAAGTAGTAACTTGGTGCAGAATGTTGGGGGCGGTTAGGATTCTTCGAATCCCCTTTATTTATATGTTGGATTAAAGTTACATCCAATTATTCAGGGATTGGTTAAATGGTACCCATTTTAGTGATGAGTTTGTGGGGTTTTTACACCCCTCTAGCTATTGAGTTGCAATGGATTCACACGTCGGTTAAGGTGATATGTGGTTTTAGGGTCGTCAATCCTAAAGTGATTACGCATGCAATCACTAGTTTGTAGTGTGCGGTCTTACTCTTTCAGATGTAATTGAAACAGAGAAGAAGAATTCCTAAATTGTCATCTAAAGGCTCTTTTCGGGTGTCAATCCAAGCGTGAGGCGCGTGCACATTCGGGAGAAAACAAGTTTTTGTTGTTTTTCTCCGGTGGGTTTTATGAAAAATCCAAATTTTTCATCCCAAACCGATGGTCGAATTTAGGCAAATGTTCCAAATCATTTACCAAGTAATAAAGTGATAAGTAGAGTATCGTATCCACAGAGATTGTCGTTTCAACTAAACAATTCGCATTACTTATCTTGCAATTTAACTGTTTGCAACAGAGAAAAGTTTACCTGTTTTGATTGCAGAAGGTTAACGGCGGTTAGGATTCTTCGAATCCCGTCTACTTAATTGTTGGAATTACGAAACTGTCAAGTCTTATTCATGCTATTAATTGTTATCTATCTAAGTGATGAGTTCGTGGGGTTTTACTACCTATCAACTGTCGAATTGCACCTGCTGATCACACTTGTAGGTACGCGTGGGGTTTTAATCTCTCAGAGATATGGGTTCATTCCCCTCTAGCTGTCAGTTGCAACCATTACACCGGAGTTCCTATAGAGAGATACACTTATGCACGAAGTTTTACATGTAGGTTCTTACTTTCTCAGAGGTATTTGAAACAATGATGGATAATAGGGTTCCTAAATTCAAAGTATCCTAAAGGTTCCCTCGCCTATTGAATCTTAGAAACACATAGCACACTCTCCCTCTCGATAGTTCTACAAACAGGCAACCCTATCACCGTCTACCTTACCAAGGCTTAAGGAGAATGAAGTTACTGGACTGATTTAAATCGTGAAGTCACATGTTTCCATAATTACTATGTAGTTACTTCCTGGTTGGAGTAGGTTTGCACCAATATTAGGTATGTCACCTTCCTAAGTACCTTTTGAAGGGATTTAAGAGGGGTTTTTCAAAAAATTTAATCCTCTTAGCGGAACAAATCCCATTGAAACGGATCTTGATTAAATCATTAATCACAAATCAAACACATACTTAAACACTTTAAGGATTCATGTGTTTACCTCTTGAAGAGCAGAACCTTTGTGGCAGAATTGTTTCTGATCATGAGCAAAGCAACGTAGCGATGCCTCTATTCAGTCCACACGAACAGACCTTCTCCGATGACCGGTGCTAGCCAATTTCAACGGAGATTCAGAGAGAATAGGGTTTAGAGAGCGGCGGCTAGGTTTCACACCTTTTGTGAATTAGGTTAAGTGTTTCAACAAAAGTCTGTAATGTTTTACCACAAGGGTTCTATTTATAGAACCACTTGCGTGGTCAACAAGTCAAGCACTTAAATACACCGTACCTTACGGTGCACCATATTTCACTTAAACACACCGTACCTTACGATGGACCGCGTTTCTCTATTTCATAAATTAAATAATAAGTCATACTTAATTATTTAATTACTAATAAATCCTACTTATTATTTTATAAATAAGTCTTACTTATTTATTTCTCTCATCTATCTGTCCTTTGTGTGTGACCCCTATAGGTTCCCGTAACGTTGGCAATAATATTAAATCACCTATTTAATATTATAAACAGTGAGCGGTATCTAGCAACACATCACTGCTACCCAAGTGACGAGAATGTCATGTGATCTGACGAAACCTTTATGTGATAATGATCATGTGTATAATTACCCTTTTGCCCTCATGTCTATATTGAACACAAGGCATAGACCGTGTCATCCTTGTCTAGTTCAATATTGGGCCCATAGACATTTCTCCTGTTATGTAGGAGGGGCAAATTCCATCTAGGTCACTCATGTCCCTCAGCATGATTCATGGAATACCCATCAACCAACTTTATAGTCATCCTATTAAAGACAACGTTTGAATGGTGATAAAGCACTCGACTCCTACATCTAGGGTACATAGTGGTTTCAGGTCAAAGGGTGGAATACACCACTATCACTATGAGAATATCTTATGACACTTTTCATAACTTTTACTATGTAGTATTCTCATGGTGGGTCAATCCAGTATAAATATTACTCCTAATATTTATACCTAACTCTTTATCTGTGATCCGTGAGATGTGATCGTCAGTCTACCCACATAATAGTCTCTATGCTTTAATGTTATCCCATTTCACAATAAAGCTTGACTACGGATACTTTAAGAATAATGTCCTTTCGTTTAATGGGTCTCACGATTAAGTCACACTTAATGCTCCATTAAATGGACTAATTATTCTAGGGAATTTATTATTTTGAAACTGAACAAAAGAATAAATAAAATGCCTTATATATATATATATATTCATAAATATATATCAAATTCATGATACAAAGCCAAATCCAATCAAAATAGATTGGCTATTAGGGCTTATTCCAACAATCTCCCACTAGCACTAAAAGCCAATCAAATATTATCTCAATATCTATTGGTCAAGTGTTAGCATCAAGCACACTATGGGCAAGATACTATTCTAGTAGATAAGGAACCTTTCCTATGTTGGTAGGTTATACTTATTTCAATTTCCACTTTTGATCTTCTATCAAAAGGAAATTGAAGTGTCAACATATATATTTGAATCATTGGTGAGATCTAGTTTTCATTGCTCGCAAGATTAAACGGATTTCACCTCAGACAGGATCATTGGTATCCGCAACGCAATAAACACATGTTTTCGCTCAGTTATGAGCTAAACAATCCAAATCATATATTTGACATCTTTAATAGAAACAACAACTATCTGAAGCTTGTACTTTTACAAATTTCATAGTTGATATCCAAGCATAACATTTATTCCAGATTGCGATCTGGATATACTGTACACTGATATGAAAGTTGTCATCATTGTAACTCTTTTATGATGTTCCTTTTCATCAGTGTTCAAAAACAATCCTAAGTCCTTTAAGACATCCAAGATATTCTTGAAAGTATGCTAGTGTCGAACACTATAATCAATTTCGGTACAAATCAGAAATAATTTTCTAACCATGTCTCTCATGTGTAGATAAATTGTTTTGGTGACTAGTATGTCATCCACATACTCCACCAAACTAATATCAAAGCTCCCACTAATCTCCTTGTGTGCACAAGATTTAAATTTGTTCTTTTATTAATCTAAGTTTTCATAAAACTCTATTAATAAAATAAACAATTCAACTTCGAGAAGTTTGCTCCATTCCATACATGAATTTTGTAATATATGTACCTTTCTAGCATCCGATTAACGAAACCCTACATATATGTCAAATACATATATAAGGTCATTCCAATTAAGGAATGCAACCTCGTTATCCATCCTCCAGAATGTGTATTATAAAACAATGGCAAATGGAATCGTTAGATTTAAGAAGTATCATGATGTAATGGTTTCATCACGATTTGCATCCTGATTTTGCATGAAACCGTCTACGATCAATCATATCTTAAAGGTATTCATAATACCATCCATGTTAGTTTTGTATAAGAAAACTCACATTCATCTTATGAGTCGTACTCATTGGATGATATAACCAATATCCATATATGGTTTGTGTACATGGACTCTATATAAGATCCCATGGCATCTAGCCACTTCTCATAATTCAGGCCATTTACGGCCTTCTAGTAAGTCAGGCGCCCATCTTCCATTAGCATCATATCACCTTGTTGAGCCATGACAAAATCATTTTTCTCGTCCAAGTGATATGACATGTCAGACTCATCTAGATCTTGTGCTACTCGAACTGGTGATTTAACAACAACCCTTTGTTGAATCAGTTCATGTTCCATTCTTAGAGAAACATGTATTTTGTGGTACTTAACTTAATTCAAGTTCTACATCACTCCCATTGGCTCCTGCAGAGATATACCACTTCAAGAGGAATACTCCAGTTCTAGCGACAGACACCTTTTGTCATGTGATGTAGAATTAGTATCCTTTAGCTTCCTAAGGATACCTCCACAAGTATATATTCATCTAGTTTGGAATTTTGTTTATCTAATAAACATCATAACCCCAAATTTTCATAAAGTCAAAATAGGTGTTTTTCATCCATATCTAATATGGTGTCTTTATGATTACCTCGATTGGAACTTATTGTGAGTGAAGAATAACTGTAATTTAATCAATTTCAAGAGTCAAGGAGTTATAATCAAACTATTTTAGATCGAGTCATGTCAAACATGAAGCGATATAAATTATCAATATACTCCTTAATTAAGTATTAACCATCACAACATACTCGTATGGTCTTTATACTTTTCAAAATTATTCCTTTACTCCATCGTTGAACTCTTTGAACCAATTCAAAGATTTCTAACTTGTGTCAAACACACATTTACATTTACTAATCTAATCAGTAATGTAAATGAAGTAAGAGAAATAAATATCTCTAACAAAAGTTTTGGCGATCCATATACATCATATGTACATTGATTCGAATAAATCGGATGTTCTCTAACACTGAAATATTTTAAAGGTGGAACTCACATCCTTCAAATGATATAATATCAAATGAGTCCAATAGTCCATATTCATGGAATCTGGAATTGTGAATCACACTTCTTTGCAACAATAATGCCGATGATATACAAAAGGTTCAAATCTCATTTGATCCTTTCCTCATATGTTATAGACCAGCTTATCAAGATCATGGAACTTAAATCCATTACTTGATTAGCACATTTGTATAGAAAACATTATTTGGATAATAGGACAACGTTTGTCTTTTATTCAAGTACACAATCATTCTCTTGTCGATACAAGATATATGATTTAATGCTTCTATTTTATAGAATTTAATAACAATTATTTGGTTCCATATCAAGTTAAATTTAAGTCCAAACATTAGCTTCTATGTCAATGAAACAATTTGTTCCATTCTAGACATAGGTGGACTTCACTTATAGTTAATGTCTTATTTCCTTAAAAACTCTATATTTCAACAAATATGAGATCAATCATCAAGTATCATATACTTATGATGAAGAAGTAGAAATTTAACCTTATATAACCATATGGGCAAAGAAAAAGTCTTACCTCTTTCTTATATTTTGACTCTTTTCAAAACATTAACAGTTTTTCTTGTACTTGAGAACAATTCTCAATTCTTGTACCAATTTAGAAACTCCTTTATGAAGATTTTGTTCTTTATAAGAACATTTAACAGTATAATAAAACGTATATGCCAAAGAAATTTTAAATACAGAAAATAAATAAAATAAATGTATCATGATTTAAAACATATTTAATTAGGTCTTTGATTAATATGCTCCCACTATTTTACTCAAAACAAATGACCTTCAACATTTGATTCGGAAAATCTCATTGGAAGATTTTCTAGTGGGTTGAAATCCATATTTCACTTCGTTTTGAGTCAGCGAGGGATGATCCACCAAAACTTAGCTATTTAGGTAGGAACTCCTTCCAATTGTATCTCATACAACTTTCAAACCATTTGGTTGAGTAACTCCTTACTTTAATCTATCATATAGATGTTCCCAAACATTGCTTCTAAATATATTTTAATCTTATTAAAATAATTTAGTTAAGTTAGACTCAAATAATAACAGTCGGGTAAATGGAATTACCTCACCGCAACTTACTAGTATAGAAAGTGCACTTCGCTAGGGCGAACCCACACTATTCGAGACTAGTCTTGAAGGGTGCTATCCTTTGGAAAGCAATTACCTTAATATTCTATTTGAAGTTAATATATTTTTAATCTTATTAAAATAACTTAGTTAAGTTAGACCCAAAGAATAACAGTCGGGTAAATAGAATTACCGCACCTCAACTTACTAGTATAGAAAGTGCACTTCGCAGAGGCGAACCCACACATTTCAATATTAGTCTTGAAGGGTGTTATACTTTGAAAATCAATTAACTTCAATTCTATTTGAAGGATTTTTACTAAGTTTGATCTCATCGACATGTGTATCTCATACACATGTCTCTTAAGATGCATGGCATTCATGCTCATGGATAGCAAGTATATAAAAACATTTAAAACATACATGCTAACATTTATCTAAAACATGTTAAGCATACATCTCATACATGCGCTAACTAAACATACATTTCATGCATCACATACATAAAATAAATTAGGTAGTATGGTTATGACCTCCTAACGCGTAAGAATTAAATAAACTACTTTATTACAATTCTTTGACCCACGAGCAAGCTTCAATAGTTTCTCCATCAGAATCATCTTTTGGCGTCGTCTTCTCTTCAACTCTTGAAGCAATTACAATATTTAACTCTTAAATAAAATAATAAATGAAACGACATGTAATATCCCGCTTAAACATGACTTTTAACAGTGCTACAGGAATTAAACGAACGCAATGGCAATGTTGTAATTTTGGAATGGCAAAGTTGTAAATAGAGAGAAAAGTGGCTAATAGGATAAATATGAAATTTTCATGTTTATCACTCACTTCTCCTCTCTCAAAATCTGATCCTCTCCCTCCCTCTCTCTTGTCTCACGCCCCCATCATCATCAATCATCACCACCATCTTCCTTATCTCCATCCAAACTTGAGGAATATTGGTTAGAAGCTTAGTTTAAGGAGTTGGAAACAAGAAGAGGTTAAAGGAAAGGCAAGGAAAGATCAAGTGAGCAAGTGAAGGTTAAGCTAGGGTTTTGAGGAAAGTTGGGAAGCAAGCTAACCAGCACCAAATCAAGTATAAGGTGAGCTCCCTAGGGGTTTAGAACCCACTATGTTGAGTTTTGTTGAATACTTGTATATTGATCAAAGTTATGAATTTTAGTACCCTAATCCTATGTTGTGAGTAATTCTTGATCATTACATGTTGAAATCTGTTGTTATGCATTAGAATTTGTCCCTTAAAGCTGTATGATGTTTGGGTGTGTTGGAAGAGCCAAAAATGGTAGGAAACATGTTTAAAACTTGCCCTATGCTGTCCAACTGCAGGTAAAATCGTGTCACGATTTTACAACCGTGTCACGATTTTACAGGCAGGAACAAGCACGATTTCTGAGTAGGAAATCGTGACACGATTCCCAAATCATGTCACGATTTTACAGGGGACATGAATATGTTGTTTTTCGTCAAATCTTGCACCATTCTGGCTATCCAATACTGCTGCAGACACAAGGTACAATATGTAATGATTAAGAGTCGCTTATAAACACCATAAGACCTATCCTTAAAGAATGTATAGATGAGTTTATAGATGAGGATAGATACAATATTAAGAGAGGGATACCTTAACCCACAAGCTATCATAGAAATGTTAAGGAGCTAGTATAGGGTTCAACCCTTACCAGGAAAAGTTATGGACTCGATTCAGTATACACGAATCCAAGAATGATATAATAGTCAAGTTGGAACCTATTTTAGGTAAACATGATTATAGATGTATTCAATTTAGAATACAAGGGAAATAGGAATGCTTTGGCAATCATAATTACAGATAAGTTATAGTGTTGGTTCTCCAACGGTTATAGGTGGCCTATGAGAACGATAAGCCAAGAATCATAGGTTATAGGTTATACGTTATAGGATTGTTATATGATTACAGTAACAGATTATATGCTCATATGTTAAAGTTAAAGAATTAAATCAAAGATATTGGCGTGCTTGCACGTTTCACAGTCATAGGGCGTGTTCAGCAAACTCCGGGATTCGCCGGATGGGACTTTTCCGAGAGGGTTGTCCACACGTTTCATAGGGAGTCCGGTGTTAGCCTGATTGATAGGAATTTCACCGGGTCATAGGGAGATGTACTTCGGGGTTACTCCACCCGGATGCACTCCGTAAAATGAACTCAGATTAATTGCTTGTTCAACGCTAACAGCTAACATAAAACACCTAAAACATCTTTATTTGTTTTATGTTTCACAGTTATAGTCAAAGTTACAGTTACAGTTATAGTTACAGGAAGTTACAGTTATAGTTATAGATAGTTAACAGAAAGTGGTCCTAGGTTTCCCCTCGATCACTAAGTTATAGTTACAGGCAGAATTACAGTTACAGATAGATTCATAGTTATAGACAGAGATGTACCCTTTGTGGATAAAGATAAAGACTTGGCGATCATAGGAAATCCCCAAGATTGCCAAGGTAGGCATGGCGACCCTAGGTCCCCTGTGGTTGCCAACAGTCGGTTGGGCTGGAGCTCACTGAGACGTTATGTCTGTTGAGTCTTTTGTGTTGGCTGCATGTTTTGGCAAAACCAAAGTATTGAATAGAAGCATCTCCATATTTGAAACATTTCTTCAGTTGCAAGTTTTGTGTTTTGAAGCCATTCAGAAGCAGAAAATGTCATCAGAAGCTGAATGCACTGTAGCAGTTCAGAAGCTGATTTCAGGTTCTGAAGCCAGCGTTGACTTTTGTTGACCACATCAGAAGCTGGGTTTTCAGATTAGTATTTGCGCGTATCTTGGGAGATTTAGCAAGGAATTATCTTTGTATAATTGCTTCTAGAATGCTGAATTATTTGGAGAAGATTTTATTGAAGATTTGGTTCAAAGATATGAAATTCGTATTTTCCTGTTATGATCTTTTAAAGATTCAATACAGTTTTATTTGTTACATTATTGGACCAATCTTATTTCAGTAACAAATCAATTCAGAAGATTAGTTTGTTATTTATGTTGCAAGACTGAAGACTATATAAGGAGGAGTGATGATGCTTTCAAGACTTACGATTTAGAGAGTTAAAAAATTCAGAAAATTGAGTCTGTGTTTGTTTTTAAGCTGTTAGCTTTGTTTTGTGCACCACTCATATGTTTTGAGTTGGTTTAGTGTTTTCATTGAGTTGTAATTCATTCTAAGCCTTTAGGTACGAATGAAGTGTTGTCATTGAAATTGTGTTCAAAAACAGGGGATTGTTAAGGGTTGTTCAAGTAGCTGGGTTTAGTTGCTTGAATAGGAAGTTAGAGGATTCTAATACTCAGAGTTGGGTAGAAGTCTGACTAGGAGGAGTTTAA
The DNA here is from genome assembly GCA_018208015.1 of Medicago ruthenica. NCBI lineage: Eukaryota > Viridiplantae > Streptophyta > Magnoliopsida > Fabales > Fabaceae > Medicago > Medicago ruthenica. The sequence continues at coordinate 47,552 of WNNG01000515.1, read as the reverse complement.
TTGCTAAGGCTGGGAACTGGGAGTTAGTGTCTTGAGTCTTTGGGTTAAATCCTATAGTGGATTTCCTTCCTGGATTGGTATCCCCCAGAGTAAGAGGTGTTTACTCCGAACTGGGTTAACAAACCTTGTGTGTTTTTAGCTTTCCTGCACTTTACTTTTCTGCTGTTTATCTGCTTTTATATTGTGCTAAGTTCTGTTCAGAACCTGTTGGTTCAGAACCTGCGTTTATCTCTTAAGTATTGCCTGGCCAGAATTACAATTGGCATCAGAGCAGGCACCCTGCCTGTAATTTGGGTGAGATCCAGAGGAGTTTATTTCTGGCAAGCATGGATAGAGAAGGAGGCTATGTCAATAGACCACCCCTACTAGATGGCACAAACTATGAGTATTGGAAGTCAAGGATGTGTGCTTTTCTAAAGTCTATTGACAGCAGGACTTGGAAAGCTGTGATAAAAGGCTGGGAACATCCTGAGGTTTTGGACAAAGATGGTAACAAAACTGGAGTTTTGAAGCCTGAAGAGGAGTGGACCAGAGCTGAAGATGACTTGTCTCTGGGAAATTCAAAAGCTTTGAATGCAATCTTTAATGGTGTGGACCAGAACATGTTCAGACTTATCAAACAATGTACTGTGGCTAAGGATGCTTGGGAAATTCTAAAAACCACTCATGAAGGAACTTCTAAGGTGAAGATGTCCAGATTGCAGCTGCTGACCACCAAATTTGAGAACCTGAAGATGAAGGAAGATAAATCTATTCAGGATTTTTACATGAATGTGATGGACATGGCAAATTCTTTTGATTCACTTGGAGAAAAGATGACTGATGAGAAGTTAGTCAGAAAAATCCTCAGGTCCCTGCCCAGAAGATTTGACATGAAGGTCACTGCAATTGAGGAGGCTCATGATATTTCTGCTATGAAGGTTGAGGAGCTGATTGGGTCTTTGTTAAATTTTGAGACTGCATTCTGCAAACAGCCTGATAAGAAAGGGAAAGGTATAGCTTTTACTGTGAATGCTGAAGCTGATGATCAACAAGAGTCTGATGAGGATGACTTATCAGAAGCTCTAGTGTTGCTGGGAAAACAATTCAACAAGATTCTGAAGAATGTTAACAGAAAAGCCAAAGCAAAAGGTCAGAATTTCAGATTCAATAACAAAAAGCAACAAACTGATGAGAAGAAGACCGAGTCTGAGGAGAAAAGTAACCAAGCCAAAGGTGTGCAGTGCTATGAGTGTGAGGGCTATGGGCATATCAAATCTGAATGTCCTACTTTTCTTAAGAAACAGAAGAAGAGCCTAGCTGTTGCATGGTCTGATGATGGTTCTGAAGAAGATGATGATAGTGAATCTGGTATGTGTGATTCTGGTCTGGTAGTAAGGTCAGGAGCTATCTTGAAGAAGGAAGCTGTTTTAGAGTCTGAGACTTTTTCAGAGTCTGACTCAGAGTCTGAAGCTTCTTCTGTGTCTGAAGCTGCTAAAACCTCATATGATGAACTAGCTGATAACTACAAGAAGCTGTATACCAGAAGTGCTGAGGTTTGCAAACAAGTTTTGGATCAGAAGGAGACTATTCTTCAACTGGAGGCTGAAAAAGGGAACAACATCTACTCTGTATGAATTGTGGAAAGGGGGGAAGCCAACTGTGAAATACTTCCATGTTTTTGGGAGCAGATGCTATATCTTGGCTGACAGAGAGAATAGAAGAAAAATGGATCCTAAGTCTGATGAGGGCATATTCCTGGGTTATTCAGTGAACAGCAGAGCTTACAGGGTGTTTAATTCCAGAACCAAGGTTGTGATGGAGTCCATAAATGTGGTTATTGATGATTTGTCTGCTGAGAATGAAAAGAATGAGCCTGAAGTTGTTCCAGAGTCTGAAGCCTCAGAAGAACAAACTTCAGAAGCAGAAAAGCATTCAGAGTCTGAAGAAGCAGAAGATCAACCAGATCAAGTTCCAAATGGTAAAGGGCCATCAATTAGAGTTCAGAAGGATCATCCTAAAGACTTAATCATTGGAAGCTTAGATCAAGGTGTCAGAACCAGGAGATCAGATGCTGCTGCTACTGATTCATGCTTTGTGTTAAAGGTTGAGCCTAAAAATGTGAAAGAAGCCCTAACTGATGAATTTTGGATTGAAGCAATGCAAGATGAGTTGAATCAATTCAAAAGGAGTGAAGTGTGGGATCTAGTTCCAAGACCTGAAGGGCTGAATGTGATTGGGACTAAGTGGATATTCAAGAATAAAACAGATGAAAATGGAACTGTAGTCAGAAACAAGGCAAGGTTGGTTGCTCAGGGTTATACTCAAGTTGAGGGACTTGATTTTGATGAGACCTTTGCACCTGTGGCCAGACTAGAGTCCATAAGACTGCTGTTGGGTGTTTCTTGCATTCTCAAGTTCAAATTATTCCAGATGGATGTGAAGAGTGCATTTCTGAATGGATATTTGCAAGAAGAAGTATATGTTGAACAGCCTAAAGGTTTTGTGGATCCTAAGTTTCCAGAACATGTGTACAAGTTGAAGAAGGCTTTATATGGATTGAAGCAAGCACCAAGGGCATGGTATGACAGGCTGACTCAGTTTCTTGTGGCTCAAGGTTACAGAAAAGGAGGTTCTGATAAATCTTTGTTTGTGAAAGATGAAAATGGGAGTCTGATGATTGCTCAGATTTATGTGGATGATATAGTGTTTGGAGGGATGTCTCAGAAGATGGTCAAATTGTTTGTTCAACAGATGCAGTCAGAATTTGAAATGAGCTTAGTTGGTGAACTTACTTACTTTCTTGGACTACAAGTCAAGCAAATGGAAGATACAATCTTCATTTCTCAGAGTAAATATGCCAAGAACATAGTGAAGAAGTTTGGAATGGAATCAGCTGCTCTTAAGAGGACACCAGCTGCTACTCATCTGAAGCTAACCAAAGATGAACATGGAGTATCAGTTGATCAAAGTCAATACAAAAGCATGATTGGGAGCTTATTGTATTTAACTGCAAGCAGACCTGATATCATTTATGTTGTTGGAGTATGTGCAAGATATCAAGCTGATCCTAAGATGAGTCATCTGACACAAGTTAAAAGGATCCTGAAGTATGTGAATAGCACAAGTGACTATGGAATCATGTATTCACACAGTTCAAGTTCTGAATTGATGGGATTTTGTGATGCTGACTGGGCTGGAAGTGCTGATGACAGAAAGAGCACTTCAGGAGGTTGTTTCTTCTTAGGAAATAACTTGATTTCATGGTTCAGCAAGAAACAAAACTGTGTGTCATTGTCAACTGCTGAGGCTGAGTATATTGCTGCTGGAAGTAGTTGTCACAATTGGTGTGGATGAAGCAGATGCTGGAGGAGTACAACATTGAACAAGGAACTATGACATTGTTGTGTGACAATTTGAGTGCCATCAACATCTCTAAGAATCCAATTCAGCACAGCAGAACCAAACAATAGACATCAGACATCATTTTATCAGAAACCTTGTGGAGGATAAAGTCATTCAGCTGGAACATGTAGCTACTGAAGAACAAGTTGCTGACATTTTCACAAAGGCCTTGGATGCTAAACAGTTTGAAAACTTAAGGAGCAAGTTAGGTGTGTGCTTATATGAAGAATTCTAGCAATTAAAGCAAATTGGATGTGAGGAAGATAGAGTACCTGCCAGCTTTGTTAGTGCTAAGTGTGATGCTGTCTCTGATACTAAGTCTGAAGTTCAAACTGGGACAGTAGTTGAAGATGTTTGTGCAGTTTTCCTTCCCTATTTGAAGTCTGAGATTTGTCAGAATTTTGTGGCTAAAAAGGGGGAGAAAATCTTATGCACTGTGTTGGCTCTGATACCAAGAATTAGAAGATGTGTTGCTGCATTTCAGATGTTAAGCTGTCAGTGTGGTTCAGAAAGTGTGCCATTAATTCAGAAGGTGACTAGTTTTGCTCTGATACCAAGCAATATATGTCCAGATATGATCAAGGGGGAATATGTATCTCAGGGGGAGTACAAGATTGTTATGATCCTGAGTGTTTCTGTTGTCCTGAAGTGTGCTTCTGATATGCTCTAATAACATTTCTCTGTAGTTCAGTAGTAAGGGGGAGTTTGTATGAGAAGCTGAGTTGCAGGGGGAGTGTTGTGAAGCTGGAGTGTTTGTTTTTTGTTTGAGAAGCTTCAGGGGGAGTATTTGTGAAGATCAGGAGTTGATCAGTAGCAAGATCAAGAGTTGATCAGTAGCTCTGATACCATGATTGTGATGATCAGAAGCTGAAGCTGGTGTTTAACATAGCTGAATCCGCTGCCTAAACTAATTGCTATGATGTATTATTGTGGAGTTTTTCATTGCTGAGCTGATTATAATGAAGTTTAAAGGACTTGGATGGTTTTAGCCAAAAATTTGCCAAAGGGGGAGATTGTTGAGTCTTTTGTGTTGGCTGCATGTTTTGGCAAAACCAAAGTATTGAATAGAAGCATCTCCATATTTGAAACATTTCTTCAGTTGCAAGTTTTGTGTTTTGAAGCCATTCAGAAGCAGAAAATGTCATCAGAAGCTGAATGCACTGTAGCAGTTCAGACGCTGATTTCAGGTTCTGAAGCCAGCGTTGACTTTTGTTGACCACATCAGAAGCTGGGTTTTCAGATTAGTATTTGCGCGTATCTTGGGAGATTTAGCAAGGAATTATCTTTGTATAATTGCTTCTAGAATGCTGAATTATTTGGAGAAGATTTTATTGAAGATTTGGTTCAAAGATATGAAATTCGTATTTTACTGTTATGATCTTTCAAAGATTCAATACAGTTTTATTTGTTACATTATTGGACCAATCTTATTTCAGTAACAAATCAATTCAGAAGATTAGTTTGTTATTTATGTTGCAAGACTGAAGACTATATAAGGAGGAGTGATGCTGCTTTCAAGACTTACGATTTAGAGAGTTAAAAAATTCAGAAAATTGAGTCTGTGTTTGTTTTTAAGCTGTTAGCTTTGTTTTGTGCACCACTCATATGTTTTGAGTTGGTTTAGTGTTTTCATTGAGTTGTAATTCATTCTAAGCCTTTAGGTACGAATGAAGTGTTGTCATTGAAATTGTGTTCAAAAACAGGGGATTGTTAAGGGTTGTTCAAGTAGCTGGGTTTAGTTGCTTGAATAGGAAGTTAGAGGATTCTAATACTCAGAGTTGGGTAGAAGTCTGACTAGGAGGAGTTTAATTGCTAAGTCTGGGAACTGGGAGTCAGTGTCTTGAGTCTTTGGGTTAAATCCTATAGTGGATTTCCTTCCTGGATTGGTATCCCCCAGAGTAGGAGGTGTTTACTCCGAACTGGGTTAACAAACCTTGTGTGTTTTTAGCTTTCCTGCACTTTACTTTTCTGCTGTTTATCTGCTTTTATATTGTGCTAAGTTCTGTTCAGAACCTGTTGGTTCAGAACCTGCGTTTATCTCTTAAGTATTGCCTGGCCAGAATAACAATGTCTCATCCCATTCCTTCTGGTGCAGGTTCGCAGGTAAGTCAGAGGTTCGTGATGGTGATCTTCACAGAGGTACTGGATGGAGTGCAGTTGCCCGTTGTGTACCAGCTCAGGAGCTTAATGGTTTTGTATGAGTATTGTAATAGTATTTGGATTCTTCTTGTACACACGAGTAAACTTGTATTCTTTCATTTGTGTTGTATTATTATTATTATTGAAATTTTTAAATGTATCCAGTATCAGTTTAACGCACATGCTAATATACTAGTTAAAGTTAGTATGGGTGTTACACGACACGCAGGTCGTATTTAAATAAAATAAATCACGACACGCAAGCCGTATTTAAATAAAATAAATCACGACACGCATGCCGTATTTAAATAAAATAAATCATGACACGCATGTCATATTTTATTTAAATGAATAAACGCCAAAATAAACTAAGGTCATAACCATATACCTTAAACTTAATGTTAAATAATAATAACTATTTATTATTATCATTAAACAATTATAAAGTCAATCATGTTTTGGAATAATATTTTGACCGAGATATATGCCATATAAAATTGATTCATATATATATTTATATATTTGAAACTATTTCAAAATCAATCTGGTCATAAATAAAATTAAAATATGTAAATTTTAGGACCAAATCTAAAAGATCATATCCGACATTGAAACTTTTTCAAAATCATGATTCTTTTAAATTAGAAACAAATTATGTAAAAATCATGCAAATCTTTTAAATAAATTCAAAATCATACATGCCATTGAAACTATTTCAAATCATGACATTTTACATTTACTATCAAATAAGGATCGTTTACTACCATTTCAAACAACTTTTGAAAAACAATCCAAAAAGGTAGATTTTTTTTTATTTAGTTATAGTAATATTGACACTCAATAATTATTATAATTAAATCTATTTTATTTAGGCAATCAATCTGTTTCCAAAACAAATTATGGTGCTAAAATTATGCAAATATTTTACTACCAAATTCAAAAGATCATATCTGATATCGAAACTTTTCAAAATCATGATCCTTTTAAATTGGAAATGAATTAAATTAAAGATATGAAAATCTTTAATTACCAAATTCAAAAGACCATACCTGATATTGAAACTCTTTCAAAATCATGATCTTTTAAATCTACATTTCTCCAATTGAATTAATTAAATAAACATTATGATCGATCACACTACGCAGATCACACTACATCAATAGCTTCAAGGATTGTTTGTTTAGCATGAACAATCGGATCTTTGATACTTCACCAGATTCGGATATCGAAGCTCAATCTCACGAATTGTTCAAATTCACAACAATCTTTTGAAAATAATTGATTAAATGATACAACCATAATAATACAACTCTTATAGTTAGGTAACCTAATATGACGATCAAACATCAATAGTTTTAATAATTGTTTGTTCAGTATGGACAACCGGATCTTTGATGCTTCACCAGAATCGGATATCGAAGCTCAATCTCACGAATTGTCTACAAATTCACAATCAATCATATAAAACCTATTGAACGAATGACACAATCAATATATCACATATACTGATGTCGTATCATAATCATATATCACATATATGATATCGATCAATCAATTTTAATTAATATTTAGTAAAATAATTTTACAAGATTAATTTCAAAATAAATATGAAACATTTATTTATACATATCACATATATACAAAATATGTTCTGATTTTATTTCAAAATTAAATAAATAACCCTTATCGATTTTAATTAGTTTGACTCATGCGCTGAATTTAGTGATATCCAATATCACGTTTCCTTTCAAAAACGAAACTATATGCTAATCAATTTCAATCATATTAAAACCAATAAAGCATCAAATCATGTTACGGAACCAACATATTTGAATTCAATGATTTAATCAGAACCAAAAGCTCTGATACCACTGAAGGAATTTAAGAGGGGTTTTTCAAAAAATTTAATCCTCTTAACGGAACAAATCCCATTGAAACGGATCTTGATTAAATCATTAATCACAAATCAAACACATACTTAAACACTTTAAGGATTCATGTGTTTACCTCTTGAAGAGCAGAACCTTTGTGGCAGAATTGTTTCTGATCACAAGCAAAGCAACGTAGTGATGCCTCTATTCAGTCCACACGAACAGACCTTCTCCGATGACCGGTGCTAGCCAATTTCAACGGAGATTCAGAGAGAATAGGGTTTAGAGAGCGGCGGCTAGGTTTCACACCTTTTGTGAATTAGGTTAAGTGTTTCAACAAAAGTCTGTAATGTTTTACCACAAGGGTTCTATTTATAGAACCACTTGCGTGGTCAACAAGTCAAGCACTTAAATACACCGTACCTTACGGTGCACCATATTTCATTTAAACACACCGTACCTTACGATGGACCGCGTTTCTCTATTTCATAAATTAAATAATAAGTCATACTTAATTATTTAATTACTAATAAATCCTACTTATTATTTTATAAATAAGTCTTACTTATTTATTTCTCTCATCTATCTGTCATTTGTGTGTGACCCCTATCGGTTCCCGTAACGTTGGCAATAATATTAAATCACCTATTTAATATTATAAACAGTGAGCGGTATCTAGCAACACATGACTGCTACCCAAGTGACGAGAATGTCATGTGATCTGACGAAACCTTTATGTGATAATGATCATGTATATAATTACCCTTTTGCCCTCATGTCTATATTGAACACAAGGCATAGACCGTGTCATCCTTGTCTAGTTCAATATTGGGCCCATAGACATTTCTCCTGTTATGTAGGAGGGGCAAATTCCATCTAGGTCACTCATGTCCCTCAGCATGATTCATGGAATACCCATCAACCAACTTTATAGTCATCCTATTACAGACAACGTTTGAATGGTGATAAAGCACTCAACTTGTAATATCCCGCTTAGATGTAGCATTCATCTGTGTTAGAAACTTGAGAAACAAGCAAGAAAATTAAGAAATTAAGCGAGATGGCAATTTTGTAAATAAGGCAAAGAGGGAGATTAATTTGAATTATGGACAAGATATTTATTCAATTCATTCCCATTCCTTCACTATCACTCCCAAAATCAGATTTTGCTCTCTCCCCACCTCATCTTACACGCCCATCTCACCTTACCATCATCCCTCCAAACTTCATTCAAAATCTAGCAAGAAACTTTGCAAGGCAAGCTTGGGTAGGAAGAAAGATTAAGAGAAAGTGAAGAGGAGAAAACAAAGAGAATCAAGAGTTAGAGTTGGAGAGACTTAGGGCTTTGGAAATCAAGTGTAATCAGCACCAAATTGTGGATTAAGGTGAGCTCCACAGGGTTTTAGAACCCGTTTAAGTAAGTTTGAAGTTTACAGCTTAATTACCTAGTTTAGGGTTTTTGGTACCTAATTGCCTTTCCATGTTAATCCATGATTATTGACGATATAAACTAGCTATATGCCTTAGAAAATGACCCTTAAACATGTTATGATGTCTGGGTATGTTGGATAAGCTGAAATGGTGAAAAATCACGTTTAAAACTTGCCAAATGCTGTCTAACTGCAGGTAAAATCGTGTCACGATTTTCCAATCGTGTCACGATTTCACAGGCAGGAACAAACTGATTTTCTGGGTAGAAAATCGTGTCACGATTCCCAAATCGTGACACGATGTGAGCACTGGCAGAACTTGTTGTTTTTTTCATCTTTTCTCGCACCACTCCGGCTTTCCAACGCTACCTCGGACTTCATAACGATTAGTAGTGATTAAGTGATGCTCTTAGGCATTGAAAGACCCAACTTTTGGGGAATGTATAGATGAATTACAAGTGAGGAAAGGTACCTTGCTAAGAGAGGGTTTTCTTAATCCCTAAGTAGTCATAGTGATGACAAGGAACTAGATTAGGGTTTAACCCTTACGAAGCAATGTTATGAACTCGACTCGGTATTCACGAATCTAAGAATAATATGATGATAAACCTTTATAGGTTAAGATCTTAAGAATGATGATTAATTAAAAATGGGCTTGATGTGTCTCTCGTATGCTCGCTAGTTAGTATACGAGGGGTTCCTGTGAAGTTACCGCCTTTAATGGCAGCCGGAACGGTGAAGTTACCGCTCGTGAGGGCAGCTACACATCCAAGTCTTAAAAGTTAATGTGTCTCCTGTCTGCTCGTCAGTTAGTATACAGGGGGTCCCCGTGAAGTTACCGCCTTAAATGGCAGCTGGGACGGTGAAGTTACCGCTCGCGAGAGCAGCCACACAAAAGATAAGAGGAGTCCGGTGTTAGCCTGACATGATAGGAATTTTCACCGGTAAGAAGGGAGATGTACTTCGGGGTTACTCCACCCGGATGCACTCCATAAAATGAACCAAGATAATGTTATGTTTGTTCAACCCTAACTGCTAACTTAAGATATGAATGATGAAAAGTTTATTTATAATTGTATTGAGGAATAGGACAATTAGTTCCTAGTCACAGGAAGTGGTCATAGGTTGTCCCCAAGACCACTGAGCATGAGTTAAGTTAGCATATGATGAGATTGTTAAAGACAAGAAGCGATCCTAGGTTTTTCCCTCGATCGCGAGAGTAAGTAAAGAAAGACGGCGATCATAGGTATCCCCAAGATTGCCAAGAGTAGGCACGGCGACCCTAGGTTACCCCCATGGTTGCCAACAGTTGGTAGGGTAGGAGCTCACTGAGACGTTATGTCTCATCCCTTTCCTTCTGGTGCAGGTTCCTCGCAGGTAGCACGACGAAAAGGTAAAGAGAAAGCTACGGATTGATCGTGCTGCTTATACTTTATTATTTGGATATATGTATAAGAATGTTGTATCATGATGTATATTATGAAGAATAATTGGTATCGGATAATGATTTGTATGATAATCTTCTTCTTTGTATAATCATTACCAATCTTTCTGTATTGTATTTAATGTATCCGGTACGAAATTTTAATACTCGTAAGAGATCCTAGGCAATCTCTATATGGGTGTTACAATTTGGTATCAGAGCAGGTCGATTCAGACCGTGCCTTGGGTCATTAAAGTACAATCCAAGTTTGTGGACCTCTTGGATCCAGGACATTATTCTAACTGTTATATTCGGTTAAAACTGATCACTTTGACTTGTATATGACAGCTAGGATAAGATGTCTGGGAGAAGAAGAGGTAGACCTCGTGCTAATCAAGCTAGTGACGAAAGTGGAGGACCCAGTTTGAATTCATGGGAACAGATGATGCAACAACAGCAAGCCTGGCAGCAGCAGTACCAAGAGCAACAAGCTCAGAATGCATTACAGTATCAGCAAATGATGCTGATGATGCAACAGCAATCCCAGCAATAGGCCCAAGCTCAACAACAATGGATGGAAATGATGCAACAGGGGCAGGGTTTCCATCCACAACAACCACCTCCTCCAGTAATAGGCAATCCCGTGTTCCGGGAATATAATAGGCATCACCCTCCGGAGTTCAATGGAGAAGGTGAACCTCAAGAAGCAAGAAAGTGGATTAAGCAGATGGAGAAGATCTTTAGAATGGCTGAATGCTCAGAAGAGGACAAAGTGGTCTATGCCACAAACCAACTCAGAGGCGCAGCAGAAGACTGGTGGGAATCTGCTCAGCGCAGGATGGAAGCCAATGGTGTAGAAGTGAATTGGGAGAACTTTAAAGGAGTGATGTTGGAGAAGTATTTACCTTTGTCTTACAAGGTAAAGAAAGAGCAAGAGTTCTTGGAATTGAAGCAAGGTAGTATGTCGGTTGCTGAGTTTACAAAGAAGTTTGAAGAGTTGTCCTACTATTCCACACACAACGAGTATGCTGAGAATGAAGTGTGGAAGATGAACCAGTATAAGCGAGGTTTAAGAGGCGAGATAGACACTGCAGTAAGTCTCCAAAGAACTGCAAGTTACGATGAATTGGTACATGATAGCTTGGTGGTCGAAGCAGGACTTGCAAAGACCTCAAAAGAAAGATCGGTGGCTTTTGAAAGAAGGAAGAGCAGGATGCAGGATAAGTATCATGACAAGCTGAAGCCAAAGGGATCACCGCAAAGAGGAAAGCAATCTAGTCCGACCTCAATATATTCTGCTTGCAGGAAGTGTGGGAAGTCCCACAAAGGTGAATGTATGATGGGTATGGGTGTCTGCTACGGGTGTAAGCAACCTGGGCACTTTATACATGAATGTCCAAATAGACGTGGTAAAGGACCAGCTGAAGGAACCACCACTAGCAAAGGCAGGGTGTACTCCCTCGAAGGCGCAAAGGCTTTGGCGAATGAAGATTTAATTGCCGGTATGTGTTATCTTGGCTCATACCCAGTGAAAGTTCTTTTTGATTGTGGTGCTTCATGCTCTTTTATTTCATATAAATGCGTGGAGACGCTTCAGTTAACTTTGTCTCCGTTGAATCCTCCAATGTTAGTAACTACCGCTACTGAGGGCGGAATTGAGGCAAGTTATATTTGTGAAAACTGTCCTATCACTGTGTCCAGTAAGACTTATTATGTTGATTTAGTATGTCTCCCATGGAGCAGCTGGATGTGATATTAGGCATGGATTGGCTCTCTGCTAACCATGTGTATATTGGATGTTCAGAGAAAAGTATTTATATGCCGACCAGTGATACGGCGGAAGGTGTGGCTCTGTCTGAATTGATTAACCGCACCCATCAGTTAATTCAATTCATTTGTGCACAAGATAAGGGATTTTATGTTATGCTCACTGTGGCCTAAGAATCAGAGTTAAGCCCCAGTGATATTCCTGTTGTGAATGAATACTTAGATGTTTTTCCTTCGGAAGTAACTAGTTTGCCTCCAGAGCGTGAGGTGGAGTTTTCAATTGATTTAATTCCAGGAGCGGAGCCGGTATCTGTGGCACCGTATAGAATGTCGCCTACGGAACTTAGAGAGCTGAAATCTCAGCTGGAAGAATTGATCCAGAAGCATTTTATCAGACCCAGTGTGTCACCTTGGGGTGCTCCCGTTCTGTTGGTTAAGAAGAAAGATGGAAGTATGAGGCTGTGTATAGATTACCGCCAACTTAATAAAGTGACTATCAAGAACAAGTATCCTCTTCCAAGGATTGATGATCTCCTGGATCAGCTCAAGGGAGCAACTGTGTTTTCTAAAATTGATCTTCGGTCAGGTTACCATCAAATCCGCATTAAGTCTTCAGATGTGTCTAAGACGGCGTTTCGAACGCGTTACGGACACTATGAATTTCTGGTTATGCCTTTCGGTGTAACTAATGCTCCAGCAGTCTTTATGGATTACATGAACAGAATATTTCAACCTTACCTTGATCAATTTGTGGTGATTTTCATAGATGACATTTTGATTTATTCTAAGGATCCTCAGGAGCATGCTCAACATTTGAGAATTGTATTGGATGTCCTCAGAGACAAGCAGTTATATGCTAAATTTAGCAAGTGTGAGTTCTGGCTATCTGAGATTAAGTTATTGGGTCACGTTATTTCTCAAGGAGGAGTAGCCGTTGATCCATCCAAAGTTGAAGCTGTACTAAGTTGGGAAAGACCCAAGAATGTAGCAGAGGTCAAGAGCTTTCTAGGCTTGGCAGGTTATTATCGGAGGTTTATTATGAAATTTTCTCAGATTGCCTTACCTTTGTCACGCCTTACCAGAAAAGATGTACCCTTTATTTGGGACGAGGAATGTGAAGAGAGCTTCAGAGTTCTGAAAAGGAAGTTGACTAAAGCGCCAGTGTTGGCAATACCAGATCCTGAAAAGAGATACACCGTATTCTGCGATGCATCTTCCAAGGGACTGGGAAGTGTTCTTATGCAAGGGGAAAATGTCATAGCGTATGCGTCCAGACAGCTCAAGACACATGAAGAGAATTACTCCACCCATGATCTTGAGCTGGCAGCAATAGTTTTTGCATTGAAGATATGGAGACATCATTTGTATGGTGCACAATTTGATTTGTTTAGCGATCATAAGAGTTTGAAATACTTGTTTGATCAGCGAGACCTCAACATGAGACAAAGACGATGGATGGAATACTTGAAGGACTTTGATTTTGATCTGAAATACCATCCAGGAAAAGCAAATGTAGTAGCTGATGCCTTGAGTCGTAAAGCTTTAGTTAAAGCTGAGGTAATGATGCGTACATGTGGGTTGTATGAGAGATTCAGAGATCTTAATCTACATGTTACAGAGTTAGAAGGTGGCATTTTGTTGAACAAGATAGATATTTCGTGCGACCTACGGTTCAGGATTGCACAAGCTCAATCTGTGGATATGGACCTGATAAGTGGCAAAATATGAATAAATCCATGTCTTTTATAATGCCTTTTAATTACTTGTTGTGCAAGTTATCTTAGGAAAAGCATGGAATTTATGAATAAATGCCAATTACTCTTTGTATATCTCATTCTTCCCCATTTGTGTAGGAAAAAGCAAGCCAGGACCTGAAACTAGAAAGAATTATTGAAGAGAAGCATGAAGACAATCGCCTAGCGATCCTAGGGCGACTGATGAGCGAAACCAGGCAGAGAATTATCGCCTAGCGATATCTTGGCGACTGCTGAGCGAAGTGAGGCAGAGAATTTTCGCCTAGCGATCCTAAAGCGAAAGGTTGGCGAAGTGAGGCAGGGATTTTCTGGAACAAGGGAAGCTTGTTTTCGCCCAGCGATATTTGGATCGCTCAGCGAAATCATCATGGCGGTCTAAATGCTGAAGATGATGTGGCAGATCTCTATTGGCTGTTTTGAATTGTTCACTGAGCGATGATACGTATCGCTGAGCGAAATTGTATTTATCAGTTTAGTATTTAAGCTTTTTACAGCTTTTAGGTTAAGAACTTACTATTGTATAGCTTACATTTTTACACAAAATTTAAGAGTTTATTCCTAAGAGAGAGAGATTAGGCATAGAAGGAGAAAAACTTCAAATAGCAATTTGATTTGGATTGAAGAAGACATTGAGAAGCTTTGAGACATCAAGCTCTACTATATCTTCATCTTCCTTTCTTATTTTGCAATAGTTGTCATGACAATGATCAACTAATCTCCTTTGTTGGGATTAATAGGTAATCAATCATTCCATGTTGTAAACTTTTGATTATTCAATATATGATTCTAGCAATTTTTATATACCATTGAATTTCTTCTTGCTTTTCAATCTTATGTTTGATTTAAATGTTGTTGGAAAAGACTTTTGAATCTAGGTTTAGAATGATTTTCTATCAAGATAAGAAATTCTAGAAATGGGATTTGGTTTTGATAATTACATTATAGTATTGGATCGTAAAGCTTTTGAATCGTTTAATAGATTGAGAAATCATCGATTAAACGATACAATCGATCTCACGATGTCATTTGGGAAATCAATGTCGTTGTTGAGCAATACGTAATAATGTCATATATAAGAAAAGCTAGAATCCGTATTTGTAATCAATCGAATATAAACGATGTTTGATTGATGAACGTTAATCCTAACACCTTCTATGTCCTAGTACTCTACTATTTATTTATTATGTTTTTAAAAATGATGAGTAGTGTAGTATAAAACCAAGTTTAAACCCTAACTTAAGACGATAATCGACGTTGAACGGTTTATGATATCACATTAATCCCTGTGGAACGATATAAAAACGATACTTACTTTTGTATGATTAACAAAATGGCGCCGCTGCCGGGGATTAAAGTTATGATATTATAATCATTGCAACTTTAATTATGGTTTTAAGCAATTTTGCACAAAATTCTTTTATGTATATAACTAATATTTCTTATCCATCTTGTTTGCTAATTCTTTGTGGTCAGATTGTTGATATCGTTTATGCGAGGTCAAGTATCAGAGGACCAACTTCTTTTTGATTCCGAGATAGAGAGAACAGCTCGTAGAAACAATAGCAAGAACCGGAAAAAGAAGCAACAAGCGAAGAAAAGGCAACAAGAGGAGAGTTATGTTTCTAGTCATTCATCTAATCCTAGTCCAAGCCAAGAGTTACAAATGGCTGCAGCAGGAAATCAAGATCCTGGAGGTTCAGGAGATCGTGGGTTGCCATGTACTAATAGTCCACGCCGTTTCGCACAATTGGGGAAAACACCGAGGACTGCCAAGCAAACGGAGATGAAGACGGGGATATTACAAATCTTATATGCTAATCCATTCTCAGGATTAGACCATGAAGACCCGTTCCAACATCTCACAAAATTCTATGAGATTGCGGGAACCCTTGGTGAGACGGAGAATAACGAGGAGGCAATGTGGATGAGGATGTTTCCACATTCATTGATAGGCAAAGCTAAGGAGTGGTACTTGGACCAGCCACCAACGGTAATGACGAACTGGAACACGCTTGAGGAGAAATTCCTTGAGAGGTTCTTCCCTCAGAATCGGTTCATGGAGGCGAAGACAACTATTGCGGTGTTCTCACAAGGTACAAGTGAGACATTATGTGAAGCCTGGGAGCGTTTCAAGTCAATGCTCAGAAGATGTCCGAACCATGGATTTGATGAGTTAACACAAATTCATCTCTTCCGGAACGGGATGCAACAACAATCCAAGCTATTGCTAGACGCTGCAGCTGGTGGTTCTTTGATGGCCAAGAGCGCCGAGGATGCTGTTGCTATTATAGAGAGAATGGCGTTGAATGATCACCAAGCTCATCACAACCGAAGCCAAAGCCAAAGGAAGGCGGGAATCCTAGATTTGGGAACAAACGATGCAATCCTTGCACAAAACAAGTTGCTCACGCAACAAGTGGAAGAGTTGACAAAGAAAATGGCCAACCTTCCTCAACAAATGAAGGACATCCAGAACGAACAAAGAAGACAACACCAAGTCGCATCTTGCGAGCTTTGTTCGGGAGACCACCCAACCGGATTTTGTCCGCCCCCTACAGAAGAGGTAAGCTATGTTGGTAATCAACCAAGGCCTCAACAGTTTCAAAACCAATTCCAAAGCCATCCAAACAACTTCCCAAGAGGGAATAATCCAAATTATGGCCAAGGGTGGAGACCAGAAGCTGGGCAGTATAACCGACAACCTTACCAGAATTATAACCAATATCAACCTCCACAACAAAACCGCAACCAATCCACCGATGAAACCCTCAATCAATTCATGCAGATGTCAATGGCCAACCAGAAGAACACTGATGCGTCCATCAAAAATCTGGAGACGCAAGTGGGCCAGTTGGCACAACAACTTTCTCAAGCTACTCAACAAGGCGGAACCTTTACCGCCAACACACAAACCAACCCAAAGGATCATGCATCATCATCGAAATGACAATTAAGTCATTTTGATGAGGAAGTCCTTGCATCAAGAGACAACGAAAATTGCAAGGCAATTGCTACAAGGAGCGGGAAGGTCATTGGTAAAGGTATAGGGGACAATCTTGAAGTAGAGAGAAGGGTTGTTGAGAATGAGGTGAAGGAGAAGGATGATGATGAAGGACGTGAGGAAGAAACGGGAGATGTACATATAGAGGATGTAGTAGAAAAAAATAATAAGGATGTAGTTGAAAATGAGAACATTGTATGGAAGAAGGATGTGGTGAAGGAGAAGGGCAAGAAGCAAGAAGTAGTGAAGAATGCACCGACACCGCACCTACCTTACCCAACTACACCAGCAAAAAAAAGAGAAAGAGAGGCAGTTTGCTAGGTTCCTTGAAGTATTCAAAAGGTTACAAATCAATATACCGTTCTCGGAAGCCCTAGAGCAAATGCCGACCTACGCCAAGTTTATGAAAGAAATCCTTTCCAAGAAGAGGAGGTTTAATGAAGAAGAAACAATTCTGCTAGACGCGAATTGTAGTGAAATCATCCAGAATACATTGTCAAGAAAGAAGAGAGATCCGGGCAAAGTTACACTGCTCGTGTCCATTGGCAATGTTGATGTCGGCAAGGCACTCATTGATTTGGGTTCAAGTATCAACCTAATCCCATTATCCGTTGTCAAAAGGATTGGTGATATAGTTGTGAAGAGAACCAACTTAACCTTGCAATTGGCCGACAAATCCTACACTCGTCCATTGGGAATTGCTGAAGACGTGTTGTGAAAGTCGACAAGTTCTTGTTCCCCGTCGACTTTGTAGTGATGGACATTCCGGAGGATGATGATGTGCCACTACTTCTTGGGAGAACTTTCATGCAAACGGCACGGATGATGATTGATCTTGACGGAGGCTTAATGAAAGTCCGTGTGGACGATGAAGAAGTCAATTTCAACATCCATGAAGCAATGAAGTTTCCTAGTGATAAAGCTGCGTGCTTCAAGATGGATGCAACGGAAGAATTGATAGTTGATACGAGAAACCAGTTGCATGACTTGACACATCTTGAAAGAGTATTGACAAACGCACTAAGTATCCTAGGAGAAGAAGATGAGCAGGAGCTTGAAGAGTGTTTGAAGGAGCTCGATTCGTTGAAGGAAATTCCTCCTCACAAAGCGAAAATCGAGGAATTGACGAATGAAGCTAAGGTAGAAGAAGTGAAGCCGGAGATGAAGATCTTGCCCTCACATTTGAAGTATGTGTTTCTTGATCAAGAGGGTACCAAACCGGTAATCATTAGTAGCTCCTTGTCAAACCACGAAGAAACAAAATTGGTCGAAGTTTTGAAGTCCAACAAGGAAGCAATAGGTTGGACACTATCCGACTTAAAAGGGATAAGTCCTTCCTATTGCATGCATAAGATCATGATGGAAGAGGATTATAAGCCGGTAACACAACCTCAAAGACGGCTAAACCCAAACATGAAAGAAGTAGTCTGGAAAGAAGTAGTCAAGCTACTTGAAGCCGGCATGATATATCCGATCTCGGATAGCACTTGGGTTAGTCCGGTTCAAGTTGTCCCTAAGAAGGGAGGTATGAGGGTTATCACGAACGAGAAGAATGAGCTCATACCGACAAGAACCGTGACCGGTTGGAGGATGTGTATCGACTACCGGAGGTTGAACAAAGCAACTAGAAAGGATCATTTTCCTCTACCATTTATGGATCAAATGCTAGAGAGGCTGTCAGGACAAGCTTTTTACTGTTTCCTTGACGGGTATTCAGGTTACAATCAGATATCGGTGAATCCAGACGATCACGAGAAGACAGCATTCACATGTCCTTTTGGGGTATTTGCATATCGACGCATGCCGTTCGGATTATGTAACGCTCCAGCAACATTTCAACGATGCATGCAAGCCATCTTTGCAGACTTGATAGAGAAAAGCATTGAAGTGTTCATGGACGACTTCTCAGTTTTCGGGTCATCATTTGATTTATGCTTGAAGAATCTGGACACGGTACTGAAACGGTGCAAGGAAACCAACTTGGTGCTCAATTGGGAGAAGTGTCACTTCATGGTAACCGAGGGTATTGTCCTTGGTCACAAGATCTCCTCCAAGGGTATTGAAGTTGATAAAGCTAAGGTCGACGTGATAGGAAAACTTCCACCACCAGTCAATGTCAAAGGAATCCGAAGTTTCCTAGGCCATGCCGGGTTCTATCGGAGATTCATCAAAGACTTCTCAAAAATTGCCAAGCCATTGAGCAACTTGCTCAACAAAGATAAGTCTTTTGATTTTGATATTGACTGTTTAAATGCTTTTAATAGTTTAAAGGATAGCTTAACATCCGCACCCATAATCACCGCACCAAACTGGACATACGATTTTGAACTTATGTGCGATGCAAGTGATTATGCGGTAGGCGCGGTGTTAGGTCAACGCAAAAACAAAATTTTTCATGCTATACACTACGCAAGTAAAGTTTTAAATGACGCACAAGTCAATTATGCTACCACTGAAAAAGAATTACTTGCCATAGTGTTCGCATTAGAAAAATTTCGTTCGTATCTCATTGGTTCAAAAATTGTTATCTGGACTGACCATGCAGCTATCAAGTACTTAATTACCAAATCCGACTCAAAGCCGAGACTCATCCGTTGGATGTTGCTACTCCAAGAGTTTGATTTGGAGATTAAGGACAAGAAGGGGACTGAGAACCTAGTAGCTGATCATCTGTCAAGATTGGTGAACAATGAGATAACGAAGAATGAGAGGGACATCCTTGAAGAGTTCCCGGATGAGAAGTTGCTTATGGTGCAAGAAAGACCATGGTTCGCTGACATGGCCAATTACAAAGCAACGGGGTTCATACCGGAGGATTACACATGGCAAATGAAGAAGAGGTTGTTGAGAGACGCCACTCAATTCATTTGGGATGACCCGTATCTCTTCAAGATTGGAGCAGACCACTTATTAAGAAGATGTGTTGCAAGAGAAGAAGCCAAGGACATCATGTGGCATTGTCACAACTCGCCATATGGTGGTCATTACAGTGGAGAAAGAACTGGAGCAAAAGTTCTTCAAGCTGGCTTTTATTGGCCCACCTTGTTCAAAGACTCATATGAACATGTGAAAGAATGCGAGAGTTGCCAGAAAACCGGAGGGATTTCAAAGAGGAATGAAATGCCTCTACAAAGTATCCTTGAAGTCGAAGTCTTCGACTGTTGGGGTATTGACTTTGTAGGGCCATTTCCATCCTCTATGAACAACGAGTATATTCTGGTAGCTGTTGAATATGTGTCAAAGTGGGTAGAAGCAATAGCATCTCAAAAAGCCGATAGCAAGACGGTGGTCAAGTTTCTGAAAAGGAACATCTTTTCCCGATTTGGAACTCCAAGAGTGCTAATAAGTGATGGAGGTTCTCACTTCTGCAATCAACAGTTAGCAAAAGCACTTGAGCACTATGGAGTAAAGCACAAGGTAGCTTCACCATACCATCCACAGACCAACGGTCAAGCCGAGGTATCCAACCGTGAAATCAAACGGATACTTGAGAAGACCGTGTCATCTTCAAGAAAGGATTGGGCGATGAAACTGGACGAAGCGTTGTGGGCCTATAGGACCGCATACAAAGCTCCTACGGGTTTCACACCATTCCAATTGGTGTATGGGAAAGCATGCCACTTGCCGGTCGAGTTGGAGTGTGCGCACCTCGTTTTTTTCCTCGGGAAAAAGACGCGCAAATCCTCCGAGGTCGTTCGCAAACGCTCGGAGGGCCTTTGTGAAGCCGCCACCAAAGTTTTTGTGTAAAGGGAACGTTGATAAACCCTTAAGTTTTTTTTTGTTTTAAAGGGAAACGATAATAAAACCCTTTGACGATGAGGATAAGGATTTGGTCATCGCAACCATTGTCGGGTTCGGGAGTCGATTACGCAAGGGGAAGGTATTAGCACCCCTCACGTCCGTTGTACTCAACGGGAACCTTCTATTTGGTTAAAGCTTGAATTGTTTTTTAATACTTTGCGCGCATGTTCATTTATGTTAAAAATATAATAAAGGGGGGAAAGAGATAAAAACAAACGAAAGAAAAAGAGAAAAAAAGTTTTTTATTATTGCGCTTGACAAGATGTCGATCTTGCTCCTACGTATCTCCCGGTAGTCAGAGAATTCAAAGCGTACGTAGTTCTTTGGTAGAAAAAACGTACATGTGTTGGTTGATTTTAATTGGACGATGTTTTAACCGAATTCTTGCGATTAAAACGTAGCTTGTATGCTCGCGCTTGGAGACTTATTAAGCGTTTGTTCGTGAATCGCATTAGAATTGTTAAAAGGTACGTCCGTTAGGGTAAAGGGTTGGAATTGGTCGCTATGGGACCAAGAGAGGTACAATGGACTCATACGAGTCAATCATTGACCGAGTGGACTCAAACGAGTCGGGGGGTGAGTCTAATGGCCACGGGGGACCAAAAGTTTGGATTGACCACAAGGGGCCAAGCTTTGGTTTGGTTAGGGTTGTACATATTGAAAAAAGGAATGACGATTGTCCGAGCGACGAGACATACGTCACGCATTCGTACAATCGGGGCGATGGAGAGACATACGTCACACCATCCCTTTTTCATTCATGTTTTTGGGTTGAATCCTTTAGAAATCCCAAGGTATGTCAAGACATTTGGTTTGAAAACCCAAAATGGGAAGGTTTAGCAAATTTTGCTAGAAAACGCATAAGTTCGTCTCATTTTGCGAAAATGCGAACGTATTCGGCGTATGTTCATGTTTGAGTTTTGAAAGTCATGAACAATATTTATTGTTCAAGTTTTGATTGAAATGATGAACATAGCTTGTTTGTTCATGTGGTTTTGAAAGTTTGGGAACATAACTTGCTTTGCAAGTTATCCACAAAATGGTCATACGAACTTGTGATTTTGTCAAAATTATGCAAAATCCTTGTTATGGTTTGAAGAACATGGGTTTAAAAACTCTTAGGTTCTGAGCTCTGGGGCTAAAACCTCAAAAATTGGTCATTTTGACACAAAAACTCAGATTCTGAGTTCTGTCATGGTCGCACTGCGACCATGACTTCGCACTGCGAAGCATGCGAAATTTTGGGTTCAGAAGCTGTTTCTGAAGTTTTGTTCAGAAACAAACTTCTGAACACACTCAGGACCTTATAGGTGGGTGAAAAACTTTGAGTTTTTGGGGTGAAAAAGGCTGGACAAACCAGTTTTGATGTTTTGAAAACCTTGGGATTTCTTTGAAATTCAAAAGGGGTTTTTTAGAATCAAATGGTTTTGAACCAAAATAGCTATGCAAACACAATTGTAAATGCAAGATAAAGCCTTAGAAACTTACAGAACTCCTTAGCAAAGCTCCAGCTGCACTTGATTTGATTTGGTTGAAGGCTTTCACAAGAGGTTTTTGATATTGGTGATGGTTTTGGAACTTTGGAAAGCTTTGTGTTGGATTGATTTTTGCTGGTTATTTGTGGAGGTTTGTAGGCTAAAATGAGTAGAGTTTCTGCTCTTGAAATGCTGTTGTTAATTGTCTTTGAATCCTTGGGCATTGCCTTCTATTTATAGGCCAAAACCAAATCTTTTTCATCATTGCAAAATCCTAAAATTCAGCTGATTTGTGGCTAGGATCAAGCTGGATCCTTTTGCATTAAATGCTAATGGATAGAGGCAACCTTGCCTTGCACCAAGGGGCAAGACTCAGCCTGATTTCAGCCACAAATTCAACCAATTCTAGAAGGTAATGATGAAGAACAAAGCTGAATTGCAATTGGCTAATGCTTGGGGATCAATCCTTGCAATCTCAATGGTTGATCAATGAAAACGTGCACTGTAATGTGCAGAGATTGAGGGATGAAAAGGCTACTTATGGCTGGTGTGAGAGGGTGAAAAGCTGCTGCAAAACAGAGTAGGCACTCATGGCTTTTCAAGTGAGAAAATCCAGCTGGTTTGACTGGTTTTAGGGGGAGCAAGCAGGAGGAAAGTCCTCAAGCAGGTGGCTGGCAACCTTGTGGTGGTTAGCAGGTCACATGGGAGGGACTAGAGCTGCCCAAGGGCAAGCCCACTTGCTTGTCACATGCTAGGTTGGAAGAAAAAGCTTCCAACCTTGGCATTAATGGCAAGTCCTTCAATTCTGGTTTTGCTTGGCCCAATTAGCCATGAATGCTACTTAAAATAAACATGGAAATGATATGCAACAAATTCTGGAATTAAATCAAAGAAACCAAAAATCTGCAGAAAAATCGCAGACTTCGCAGTGCGAAGTGAGCTTCGCAGTGCGAAGTCATCATTTTTGAAATGTTGACTTTTGTTGACTTTTGACTTTTTCCCCTCTTTGATTTTTTTTTGATTTTTTGTTTTAAAATGCTTAGGACAAAATTAGGGTACTACAGCTGCCCCTACTTAATTGTGTCTTCGCATAGAGTGCGTGAGTGCCGAGGGCATCTCATGAACTCTTTGCGAAGATCAATTAAGTAAAAAGAAGGACCCGAATTTTGTCCTTCGCGAAATGCAAATGCAATGGTTGGAAAAGGTTGATCGTATCCAGCCGCTAACACTGGAGGTAGATCCACTGGGGGATGAAGGTAATCTTATCTAGGCACTGTCACTAGAGGTCGATTCCTGAGGATGGTGATTTACTCTAGGCACTGTCACTAGAGGTGGAACATTGATGGAGGTGATCTACTCTAGGATGTCACTAGAGGCAGAACATTGAGGTAGGTGATCTTATCTAGGTATTGCTTCTAGAGGTCGATACCTAAGATGGGTGATCTTATTCAGGCACTGCTTCTGAAGGTCGATACACTGGGGGAGGTGATCTACTCTAGGCACTGTCACTAGAGGTAGATACCTAAGGATAGTGGTTTACTCTAGGTACTGTCACTAGAGGTAGAACGTTGATGTAGGTGATCTTATCTAGGTACTGCTTCTAGATGTCGATACCTAAGCTAGGTGATCTTATTCAGGCACTGCTTCTGAATGTCGATTCCTAACGAGTTGCGGTCTTACCCTAAATAGGTGCCCCTGGTTGAATGTTTGATGGATGTTGGTGAATATGTGATACTCACTGAAGAATCCTTGGTGAGGATGCATGATTTGATATAAAATGCATGTGTATGAATGATTTGTATATGCATGCATGAATGAAAATGAAATGATGCTGGCTAGGTGCCGAGCAAAGTCGGTCTTGGTTATGGTTGCGCCAATGACGATTGGGCTCTCTTTTTTTGTTTGTTTTTGGTTGGTCGGTTTGGAAGGACGAGGTCCTTTGCCTACATACCCAAATGGGATCAAAACCGGTGTAGTTCGAGCCTAAGCCCGAAGATTTGTGTGGGTTTGCCAATAATGATTGGACTTTTGTTTGGGGTTGAGACTCCCTGGGGAATATCAATGAGGTTTGGCTTATGGGGATATAAGGATCATTTTGGAAGCATGATCGATATCCAGCCTTGGTTGGTGTTTGGATGTTTAGGGTGTTTACTGGGGATTTCTGCTCCTCCTAACCCTTGGGGATTGTTGCGCTCCGCGTGCCGCGAGCTACACATTTGCCTTCGCTAAGTAGCATAAGTCCTTTGGTGCAATATTTTGGTAGGAATTACCGCAATTCTTTCAGAATTCACGAAGATTCAAAATAAAGCAATGTTTGTTTGTTTCTTTTTCTTTTTCTCTTTGGAAGAAAATTCTTTTGTTTATTTCCCATGTTTTAAAACATTTTCATCATGAATAAAACAAAATTTTATGCGCTACTGAGAACATAAAATAACAAAAAAGGGAATTTATTCAATGCAGATTTGACCTCTTGAATGGGTAAAAAATACACAAAGTGAGAAGTGAGATAGAGAAAGACAAGATAAAGCAAAAAGAAAATTGTTGGTTTTGGCACAACACATGCTATTTCCTTATGACTTCGAGATTTTTGTTTGTTGGAAGACGCTGACGAGACCGATTCTTCTCCTCTTGAATCTTGTCCGGAGCTTGGATGCTGCAGTCATTGCCTTTCTTTTTCCTTTTTTTTTGTTAACCCCTAACTTTTGCCTGGACCGCTCTTTCGAGTTTTCAATCCACCGGGGTGTATTTCCTTTTTTTTGATGTCCTTAATTTTTGCCTAGACCGCCTTTTCAGGTTTTCAATCTAGCAGGACGCTCTCTATTGCCTAAACCGCCCTTTCAGGTTTTCGATTTAGCGAGCTTTTTTCTCTCTTTTTTTTCTTAGGCATAGTACCTCTTGACTGCATCGGAGTTTATTGAGAGTGGGAACTCCTCTCCGTCCATAGTGGTGATGATCAGGGCTCCGCCTGAGAAAGCTTTCTTTACCACATATGGCCCATCATAGCTGGGAGTCCACTTCCCTCGGGGATCTTTGTGGATAGGTAATATCTTCTTGAGCACTAGGTCTCCTTCTTTGAACTCTCGAGGACGGACCTTCTTGTCGAATGCTCTCTTGAGCCTCCTTTGATAGAGCTGTCCGTGACATATTGCCGTCAGACGCTTCTCCTCTATGAGATTCAGTTGGTCGAACCTTGTTTGGATCCATTCAGCTTCTTCTAGCTTGGTTTCCATCAAGACCCTTAACGAAGGAATTTCCACCTCTACGGGGAGAACAACTTCCATACCGTATACTAAGGAGAAGGGGGTTGCCCCAGTTGAAGTGCGAATGGCTGTTCTGTAGCCATGTAGCGCAAAGGGAAGCATCTCATGCCAATCTTTATATGTTGTCACCATCTTTTGGATGATCTTCTTTATGTTCTTATTGGCTGCTTCTACCGCACCGTTCATCTTTGGTCGGTAAGGGGAGGAATTATGGTGCTCAATCTTGAAATCTTTGCACAACTCCTTCATTGTCTTGTTGTTTAGGTTTGCCCCATTATCGGTGATGATTTTGTGGGGAGTACCATAACGGCAAATGATTTCCTTCTTGATGAATCGGGCTACCACTTGTTTGGTTACGTTCGCATACGAAGCTGCTTCTACCCATTTGGTGAAGTAGTCGATGGCAACGAGGATGAAGCGATGTCCATTTGACGCTTTGGGCTCGATCATTCCAATCATGTCTATGCCCCACATAGAGAAAGGCCAAGGTGAAGTCATGACGTTCAGTGGAGTTGGTGGTACATGCACCTTGTCGGCGTAAATCTGGCACTTGTGACAAGTCTTGGCGTAGTGGAAACAATCAGCTTCCATGGTTAACCAATAATAGCCCGCCCTTAAGATTTTCTTTGCCATTGCATGCCCATTAGCATGTGTTCCAAAAGATCCCTCGTGGATTTCTTTGATGAGCATGTCCGCTTCATGTTTATCCACACATCTGAGCAGGACCATGTCATAATTTCTTTTGTAGAGGGTATTTCCACTGAGGAAGAATTGAGATGCCAATCTTCTGAGGGTCCTCTTGTCGGTGTGCGAGACCTTTTCTGGATACTCTTGCTCTTCGAGGTAACGCTTGATGTCGTAGAACCAAGGTTTGTCGTCAAGTCCTTCTTCGACTGCTGCACATACAACCGGTTTGTCTCTACGATCCATCCTTATGATTGGTGCCTCGTTGTAAGAATTTACTTGGTACATTGATGATAATGTAGCCAAAGCATCCGCTACCTGATTTTCTTCTCGAGGTATGTGGTGGAAGTTGATTTCATCAAAATGCTTGATCAATTCTACAACCCGGGCTCGGTAGGGAATTAAATTGGGATGTTTTGTTTCCCATTCTCCTTTGACTTGATAGATGACCAAGGCTGAGTCACCGTATACTTCAAGGTTTTTGATCCTTAGATCAATTGCTGCTTCGAGGCCTAGGATACATGCTTCATATTCTGCCATGTTATTGGTGCAGTCAAAGCATAACCTTGCTGTGAAGGGTTGGTATCCATTTCTTGGGGAGATTAAAACTACTCCGATACCGTGTCCCATGGCATTTGAGGTGCCATCGAAAGCGAGCTTCCATTGAGCTCCTGGTTCTGGCCCTTCATCATCGCTTGTGACTTCTTCGTCATTCAAAGCTACGATATCTTCGTCCGGGAAGTCGAATTGTATGGGTTGATAATCCTCCAATGGTTGGTGAGCAAGGTGCTCGGATAAAACACTCCCTTTGATGGCTTTTTGAGCAACATATTGGATGTCGTACTCAGACAGCAACATTTGCCAACTGGCTATCTTCCCTGTGAGGGCAGGCTTTTCGAAGATGTACTTGATGGGATCCATCTTTGATATTAACCAAGTTGTATGGGTCAACATGTATTGCCTTAGACGTCGAGCAGCCCATGCTAAAGCGCAGCAAGTCTTTTCAAGTGAAGTATACCTTGTTTCACAGTCAGTAAACTTCTTGCTTAGGTAGTAGATTGCGTGCTCTTTTCTTCCCGTTTCATCTTGTTGTCCTAACACACAACCCATTGATCCTTCAAGTACGGTTAGGTATAAGATGAGGGGTTTACCCGGAACCGGAGGTATTAAAATTGGTGGTTCTTGCAGGTATTGTTTGATCTTGTTAAACGCCTCTTGGCAATCTTCATTCCAATGAACGGCTTGGTTTTTCCTTAGTAGTTTGAAGATTGGTTCGCAGGTAGCTGTCATGTGTGAGATGAACCTAGCGATGTAGTTCAATCATCCTAAGAAACCCCGGACTTCTTTCTCGGTATTTGGCGCTGGCATTTCTTGGATGGCCTTTACCTTATCGGGATCCACTTCAATGCCTCTCTGGCTGACGATGAAGCCCAATAACTTTCCGGATCTAACGCCAAATGTGCACTTGTTAGGATTTAAGCGCAGCTTGAATTTTCTTAGGCGTTCGAAAAGCTTTTGTAGATGGACTAAATGATCCTCCTCCGTTTGGGATTTGGCAATCATGTCATCGACGTAGACCTCAATTTCCTTATGGATCATGTCGTGGAAAAGAGTCACCATTGCTCTTTGGTACGTTGCCCCGGCATTTGTTAATCCGAAAGGCATTACCTTATAGCAGAATGTCCCCCATGGAGTGATGAACGTAGTTTTCTCCATGTCCTCTGGAGCCATCTTGATTTGGTTATATCCCGAGAAGCCATCCATAAAGGAAAAGACTGAGAATTGGGCTGTGTTGTCCACTAATATGTCGATGTGCGGTAGCGGGAAATCATCCTTTGGGCTTGCTCTATTCAAGTCCCGATAATCCACACACATTCTCACCTTGCCATCTTTCTTCGGAACTGGCACAATGTTGGCAACCCATGTTGGATACTTGGTTACAGCTAAGAAGCCGGCATCGAATTGCTTTTTGACCTCCTCTCTGATCTTGAGAGCCATATCGGGTCGAGTTCTTCTCAATTTCTGCTTTACTGGCGGGCATTCCGGCTTGAGTGGCAGCTTGTGTACAACGATGTTAGGGTCTAAACCCGGCATGTCTTGATACGACCAAGCGAATACGTCCACGTACTCTTGCAGAAGCTTAATCAACTTTCCTTTCACATCCTCGTGCAGGGAGGCTCCTATCTTGACCTCTTTCTTATCCTCTTCGGTCCCCAAGTTGACCTTTTCAACTGATTCTTGGTGAGGTTGTATTACCCTATCCTCTTGATTTGCAAGTCTAGACAATTCTTCAGGCGGTTCATAATCGTCCTCTTCACCATCTTCCGTTTGATTAATCGGGCAATCGAAGTCATAAGGGTTTAAGGCAGTGTTGTTTTTGGAGGGTGGATTTGTAGATCTGCATGAGTATGATTTTTTTTAGGCTTTTTGTAAAAAAAAATTTTTTTAAAACAAATGCAAAAAGAAAAAGACTCAAATGAACATAAAAGAGTGTTTTTATTCATGATTGTAAATAACTTTTAAAACATGGGGGCCCCACACGACTAATCATTTGCCTTGGGCAGAGCTAAATGATTTTTTTTTAAAAGTAAAAAAAACAAACAAACATGGTTCATTACTTGATCCTGGTAATGATCTCGGGAATTGCGATAGCCCTCCAATTGTTCAAAGCTTCATCCGAAGCGCAACGGTACACCAAATCAGGCACGTCTTCGTATACGTCTTCGAGTAGAGCCACTTGCTCTTCATGGATAAACCCCGCACTGATGAATGTTTCCGAAATGGGGAGGATCCCTTGCTTTGGAGGCTTTGAGAAAGTTTCGGCTGATGGATGATACCCCAACCCGAAGCGATTTTTCTTCTCCGGTATGTCCACTAATTTGCCCCATCCGGTGGGTCGGCTTTCTTCTAGGGCCTCTCTTATCGCCCTCCATGATGACATGGCTGTCCTAGCCTCTTCCTTGGGCTTCGAGCTCAATGTCACGACATTCGCCACTTCCAAAGACTGGAATGGGACGTCCACAGCTTCTTCATCCGTTTCTATGTAACGGAAAGATGAGAGATGGCTTACCATCATGTCCTCTTGCCCGGAAACTACAATCATTTGGTTATCAATGATGAACTTCAGCTTCTGGTGCAGGGTAGAGGTAATGGCTCCGGCCGCATGGATCCATGGTCGTCCGAGAAGACAACTGTATGTTGGATTAATATCCATGACTTGGAAGGTTATGGTAAAAACCTTAGGTCCGATTTGGACTGGTAAGTCAATCTCCCCTATAACGGCTCTTCTTGACCCATCGAAAGCTTTTACGACCAAGGCGCTGGGCTTCATTACCGTCCCTTCACATGATAGTTTGAGGAGGGTAGTCTTGGGCATGACATTCAATGATGACCCCCGTGTCCACTAGCACTCTTGAGAGGATGTGGTCCATGCATTTCACGGAGATATGTAAGGCGCGGTTATGAATGTGCCCCTCGTCGGGTAGCTCATCGCCATTGAAACCCAAGTACCTACTTGAGGTAATATTTCCGACTATCCCGTCGAATTGGTCCACCGGAATGTCCTTGGTGACATGTGCCTCACTGAGGATCCGTAGTAGTGCTTCTCGGTGTGCTTCCGAGCTTAGTAGTAAGGATAACATGGAGATCTTGGAGGGAGTTTGACCTAGCTGGTCAATGATCTTGTACTCGCTCTTCTGGATTATCCTTAGGAACTCTTCGGCCTCTTTTTGTGGGATTGTCTTTTGAGAAGGCCCCGCTTGGTTCTCTTCTTCCTCCACGCTCTTTTCTTTGAGCGGCTCCTTTGGTAGTACGGCTGGCGTCTTCCCGAGTTCTTTCGGAGCGAAGACTCTACCACTTCTAGTCATTCCTCCAACACCGGTAATGTTAGTGATGCTGGGCTCTATTTTGGCTAGTGGTTTTCCTTCCACATAGGCCACAGGTTGGTAATTCCATGGTACCCTCTTCGTGCTTTCAAAAGAGAAGGGTGCAGGTACGTGGAATGTTATGGGTTGTATTGGCATTGGTACCTCTCTCCTTTGGTATGGGATCTCGAGAGGTTTTGGGCCGTTAGACTCTAAGGTAGCAACGTCCGTGCCATCCTTTATATAACCAATTTGGATCCAACCTTGGTCCATTAACTCTTGAAGACAGCTCTTCAACTCTTTGCACTCATTCGGGTTAACCTTGCAGGCTTCGCAGTTGGCGTGCATTTCCTCGAACAATCCAAAGCCGGTTAAACGCTCCCTTATGGTTGACAGGGGAGTCTTAACATTGGATACCCTTTTGACTGGACCACAGTCCTCTTGTTCCTCCACCGCATTTACAGAGGGACCCGCATGCCCCGGCAATGGGTTGTTCTTCACATTGGGGTTCTCCTCTTTGAAGGATAACAGCTTCTTGTCAATAAGATCCTGCACCTTGTGTTTGAAAACTCTACAGTTTTCGACATTGTGCCCCACGGATCCTGCGTGGAAATCACATTTGGCGTTGGCGTCGTACCAAGGTGGATATGGTGGCGACATTGGTGGTAGTAGTCTTGTCTCGACCATACCCTTTTGGATTAGGTATGGCAAGATTTGACCATAAGACATAGGTACAGGATCAAACTGCCTATTAAAATAACTGTTCCTTGAGCTCGCTTGATTCTTTGATGGGTACCCGCCTTGTTGTTGTTGCTGTTGATTTTGCTGCGGCAACACTACTGGTTGTCGAGGTGGATTTGCGGGAATCACTTGAGGTGAGTAACGCCCTTGAGCCGTTGCTGCTGCCACATAAGGATAGTGGTAGTGAGGCATTTGATTTGGTGGTGGGTAGGATGGTCCCATTAGAACGGCATTTGTCTCCCCCTCTTTCTTTTTGTGAAAGTTGCTGGGGGGCTTTCTAGCTCCACTTTGAGCTTCTAGAGAGCCTTGGATTTTTCCTCTCTTCACTCCGTCTTCTATTCTTTCGCCGACCATGACTAGATCGGAGAAACCGGCAGACGTGCTTCCAATCATCTTGTCGTAATATGGGCCTTGAAGTGTGCCCATAAAGGTGTCGACAAGTTCTCTTTTCAATAGTGGTGGTTGCACACGAGAAACTAGTTCTCTCCACCGCTGAGCGTACTCCTTGAAGGACTCGTTGCTTCTTTGTAGGAGGTTTTGTAGTTGCATCCTATTTGGAGCCATGTCCAAATTATATTTGTATTGCTTTAGGAAGGCATCGGCTAGATCCTTCCAAGTTTGGACATGAGTACGCTCGAGCTGCATGTACCA
Organism: Medicago ruthenica; assembly: GCA_018208015.1. Lineage (NCBI taxonomy): Eukaryota > Viridiplantae > Streptophyta > Magnoliopsida > Fabales > Fabaceae > Medicago > Medicago ruthenica. The sequence goes on along the minus strand of WNNG01000515.1, from coordinate 16,308 downwards.
ATCCAAGGACGCTCCGCTTAAACTATCTTGAAACACATGCACCATGAGTTTCTCGTTCATTGCGTAAGCTGCCATCTTCCTACAGAACATCCTTAGATGATTCCGAGGGCATTGAATTCCTTTGTATTTCTCGAAGTCCGGTGCTTTGAACTTCGGAGGAATCACTACGTCGGGCACTAGGCACATGTCCAAAGCATTGTGAGCGCCGTATGAGCTGAATCCTTCGACAGCTTTCAACCTTTCTTCCAAAACTCGATACATTTGGGTGGTATCATTGTCTTGGTGGGTGGTGTCGGGAGCAGATTGCCTTAGCTGGCTATTTTCCACATCATGGGGAATTACTTCATGCTGAGTAGTGGAAGTTCCTTGAGGACGACGCTCTTCATTTCTTACGGGGATTGTGAGCGGTGGTGGAGGTGGTCCTTGACCCTCATTTTCGAAAGGTGGGGTATAGTTCGGAGGTAAACCATAAAGAGGCCATTGCACATTGGATGCATCCGTTGTTGGGCGAGGGTTACTTTCTCGTGCCGATAGAGCTTGCATTAATTCTAGCATCTGATCCATCTTTCCCTTCATTCCATCAACCTCTTCTCTCAAAGCCGCTTGAGTTTGTTCCAAATTGTCCATGATCCTTTGTTTGTTAGCTCGTGTTCCGTACGAGTGTTGAATATCTGGTTCTTGGACCGAGGGCTTTCGGGGTTTTCGGGCTATGATTGCTTTGAACTGTTTGAATGGGAATGAATGAGTTTTTTTTTTGAAAAATGCATGAAGATGCATGTGGATGCATGTATGCTATGAGTATGCAAAATATGCGTTTTTTTTTATTTTGCTTTATGGAGTTTAAAGGTGCACGATTAATATTAGCAAATTCGAAATATTAAAGACCGGGCAATTGATTATACTTCAAAATATATTTGATTAAATAACATTTGTTTACAAAGTGTAACTAATGCTATTACAAATCAAATAGCCGCTCGCTTCTCGGCTTTGCTCATCTCCTCCCTATAGAAATCTATGGTGTCCTTGCAGAACTTCATAAACTTCTGGATCTCCATAGGGATGACAAAGTAGGGCATGACCATCTCGGCCTCCGCTAGCTTCTTTGGAAGTTGGGTGATTACCAAATTTGAGAATGCAACCAATTTAGTGAAATCCTCACTTAATCGGGTGGCGTCTTGCCATACATACTCAATCACTTCCTTGCGCTGGTCTAGCTTGACTCTTGCACTTCTAATTTCATCGTGTAGTTGTGCAATGTGGTCCCTATGAGCTCTTGCAATCTTGTCGAAGTACTCTTCGAATTTCTTGATGTCTTCTTCGAGATGATTGCACTTTAGCCTCCCTTGATGAGAGAGACTCTCATGTCTTTGCCGCTGGACGCGTTCGGCTTGAAGCTGCTCTTTGTAGTCTTTCACTACTTCTTGGAGCTGTTGATTTTTCTCTTGAAATTTCAACCTCCATTTCCGTTGAGCTTCGATGGCTAGTTCGCCAAACTTCTTGAGCTCTTGGTTGGAATGTAAGATTCTTTCCAACTCTTCGTCCTTGGCCACAAGGTTGGCATCCGCACTAACCAAGCCGCCTCCTATCCAATCCCTTTTCCCTTCGGAGGTTCTTAGCCGTTTTTGGCATACTAGGAGAGAATGCGATACTTCATCACGATCTCTCTTCGTCCTAGTAATCTCTCCTAAAGCTTGGAGGTGCTTCAATTCTAAGTCTCCGTTTTTGTTTTGGAGTTCTTGAATTTTAGCCTTGAGGTCCTCCACTTCTTTGTTGGGAATGATTGCAATAGGTTTAGGTGTAGGAGATTTTGGAGGGTTTACGACCACGAAGGGTAACTTGATTGCTTTGACCCTCTCCTTCACCCATTGAGTATAAAGGGGTTTGGCGACACAGTTTCTCTTGCCGACCCTTCCCTTGCGTACTTGGCTCCATGCTCCCCGGATTCTCTCTAGCAATGCCGGGTCTTGATCGCCTTCCCTTAAGTAGAAAGCTTCCAACAAAAGGTCATTAGGTTTATCTTCCATTGAAAAACCTAGTTGTCGGAGAGAGAGGACCGGATTGTAATTAATGCATCCCTTAGTACCAATGAGGGGTACGTTAGGGAAGTCCCCGCAACTGAGGATAATTTCCGGGTCCTCTAAGTTTGGTGAAAACCAATGGATGTCCTTCTCGGCGAGGGTTGTCATCCGTTGCGGCCATTTGAGCTTGGCCCGGTTTTCCACAAAGTCTCGGTTTCTCGGCATGTGAGACATCATCCAAATTTGCACCACCGGAGTGCAACAAGTAATTTTGCGTCCCCTTGCTTGTTCATGCCTAGAATAGAGGGTATGATAAAAATCCGCCAAGATTGTGGGAACTGGATTTTTAGTCATAAACACCTCTAGAGCCGGAAAGTCTACGAAATCATCCATGTTGGGGAATAAAACAATCCCGTAGACTAAGAGGGCTAAGATGGCGTTGAATGCCATTACCTCTTTGTTGGCTAGTAAGTCCCGAGCTTTGGCTTCCAAAAACTTTCTTGAAAATCCCTTAAGGTTTCCTCTAACTTCCAAATTAGATGCCACTTCTTGGGTGTCGAGGTATAAGGATTCGGCGATGGCTTCAAATGTGGGATCCTTTCCCGGACCGAGATAGAGTTCATGACCTTTCATGCTACAACCCAAAATCTTCTCAAACTCTTCCAAAGTTGGCGCTAGTTGGAAGTCTTGAAATGTGAAGCACCGTAGAGGTGGGTCGAAAAATTGCGCCAAAGTGGTTAAGGCCGTTGAATCTATTCTTACGGGTAGAAGATCAAGGATTAGCCCATAGCTTGCCTCGAAGATGTTCTTGTGGACCGAAGAGACCCTCTTGCTTAGAGCTAATAAACTTTCCACCCTAGGAGCTTTAATTTTGAAAGCGAGCGTATTCTTGTTCCCGGAATCCATATTTCTTTTTTTTGCTAATATTTGTTCGTTCTTTTTAAACTCCTATAAAGCAAAACGATGCGAAAATTACTTTCATGAATGCAAATGTTATGCAAGGGTATGGTTTATGAAGGTTCGGAACTTCCCCCCATCCTCACATGTAGGCTCTAAATTGTGAAATCTCCTAAGAAGAGGTCCTTAGAGTCATAGACCTCACATGGAATTAGGGTTGTCTATGGACATACGTCGACATGACTTCAATTAATTCCACGCGAAAATCTCATCTAAGCGGGGTTGGACATCCTACCTCACGGACATACGTCAACGCGGGCTTCCGCACACAACCTCCTTCTAACTTAGTTTTTTTCTCAAGCTCGGGTAGAGAGCCTCACACGTCCGGCATTAACCCGAACAATGTGGAGTAACATCACTCAAGTAACCCCCGCATTTGATATATATGATATGAATATAAAGCGGATAAAGCAAATATAAACATAAAGCACAAATATAACATGTATGAATAAAATAAATAAACATGGCGCGCAAAGAAAATAAATGGCTTTAACCCAAATAGGTTAGGCTTGACTCACTATTGGGAACAGGGTCCCCAGTGAAGTCGCCAGCTGTGCGCACCTCGTTTTTTTCCTCGGGAAAAAGACGCGCAAATCCTCCGAGGTCGTTCGCAAACGCTCGGAGGGCCTTTGTGAAGCCGCCACCAAAGTTTTTGTGTAAAGGGAACGTTGATAAACCCTTAAGTTTTTTTTTGTTTTAAAGGGAAACGATAATAAAACCCTTTGACGATGAGGATAAGGATTTGGTCATCGCAACCATTGTCGGGTTCGGGAGTCGATTACGCAAGGGGAAGGTATTAGCACCCCTCACGTCCGTTGTACTCAACGGGAACCTTCTATTTGGTTAAAGCTTGAATTGTTTTTTAATACTTTGCGCGCATGTTCATTTATGTTAAAAATATAATAAAGGGGGGAAAGAGATAAAAACAAACGAAAGAAAAAGAGAAAAAAGTTTTTTATTATTGCGCTTGACAAGATGTCGATCTTGCTCCTACGTATCTCCCGGTAGTCGGAGAATTCAAAGCGTACGTAGTTCTTTGGTAGAAAAAACGTACATGTGTTGGTTGATTTTAATTGGACGATGTTTTAACCGAATTCTTGCGATTAAAACGTAGCTTGTATGCTCGCGCTTGGAGACTTATTAAGCGTTTGTTCGTGAATCGCATTAGAATTGTTAAAAGGTACGTCCGTTAGGGTAAAGGGTTGGAATTGGTCGCTATGGGACCAAGAGAGGTACAATGGACTCATACGAGTCAATCATTGACCGAGTGGACTCAAACGAGTCGGGGGGTGAGTCTAATGGCCACGGGGGACCAAAAGTTTGGATTGACCACAAGGGGCCAAGCTTTGGTTTGGTTAGGGTTGTACATATTGAAAAAAGGAATGACGATTGTCCGAGCGACGAGACATACGTCACGCATTCGTACAATCGGGGCGATGGAGAGACATACGTCACACCATCCCTTTTTCATTCATGTTTTTGGGTTGAATCCTTTAGAAATCCCAAGGTATGTCAAGACATTTGGTTTGAAAACCCAAAATGGGAAGGTTTAGCAAATTTTGCTAGAAAACGCATAAGTTCGTCTCATTTTGCGAAAATGCGAACGTATTCGGCGTATGTTCATGTTTGAGTTTTGAAAGTCATGAACAATATTTATTGTTCAAGTTTTGATTGAAATGATGAACATAGCTTGTTTGTTCATGTGGTTTTGAAAGTTTGGGAACATAACTTGCTTTGCAAGTTATCCACAAAATGGTCATACGAACTTGTGATTTTGTCAAAATTATGCAAAATCCTTGTTATGGTTTGAAGAACATGGGTTTAAAAACTCTTAGGTTCTGAGCTCTGGGGCTAGAACCTCAAAAATTGGTCATTTTGACACAAAAACTCAGATTCTGAGTTCTGTCATGGTCGCACTGCGACCATGACTTCGCACTGCGAAGCATGCGAAATTTTGGGTTCAGAAGCTGTTTCTGAACTTTTGTTCAGAAACAAACTTCTGAACACACTCAGGACCTTATAGGTGGGTGAAAAACTTTGAGTTTTTGGGGTGAAAAAGGCTGGACAAGCCAGTTTTGATGTTTTGAAAACCTTGGGATTTCTTTGAAATTCAAAAGGGGTTTTTTAGAATCAAATGGTTTTGAACCAAAATAGCTATGCAAACACAATTGTAAATGCAAGATAAAGCCTTAGAAACTTACAGAACTCCTTAGCAAAGCTCCAGCTGCACTTGATTTGATTTGGTTGAAGGCTTTCACAAGAGGTTTTTGATATTGGTGATGGTTTTGGAACTTTGGAAAGCTTTGTGTTGGATTGATTTTTGCTGGTTATTTGTGGAGGTTTGTAGGCTAAAATGAGTAGAGTTTCTGCTCTTGAAATGCTGTTGTTAATTGTCTTTGAATCCTTGGGCATTGCCTTCTATTTATAGGCCAAAACCGAATCTTTTTCATCATTGCAAAATCCTAAAATTCAGCTGATTTGTGGCTAGGATCAAGCTGGATCCTTTTGCATTAAATGCTAATGGATAGAGGCAACCTTGCCTTGCACCAAGGGGCAAGACTCAGCCTGATTTCAGCCACAAATTCAACCAATTCTAGAAGGTAATGATGAAGAACAGAGCTGAATTGCAATTGGCTAATGCTTGGGGATCAATCCTTGCAATCTCAATGGTTGATCAATGAAAACGTGCACTGTAATGTGCAGAGATTGAGGGATGAAAAGGCTACTTATGGCTGGTGTGAGAGGGTGAAAAGCTGCTGCAAAACAGAGTAGGCACTCATGGCTTTTCAAGTGAGAAAATCCAGCTGGTTTGACTGGTTTTAGGGGGAGCAAGCAGGAGGAAAGTCCTCAAGCAGGTGGCTGGCAACCTTGTGGTGGTTAGCAGGTCACATGGGAGGGACTAGAGCTGCCCAAGGGCAAGCCCACTTGCTTGTCACATGCTAGGTTGGAAGAAAAAGCTTCCAACCTTGGCATTAATGGCAAGTCCTTCAATTCTGGTTTTGCTTGGCCCAATTAGCCATGAATGCTACTTAAAATAAACATGGAAATGATATGCAACAAATTCTGGAATTAAATCAAAGAAACCAAAAATCTGCAGAAAAATCGCAGACTTCGCAGTGCGAAGTGAGCTTCGTAGTGCGAAGTCATCATTTTTGAAATGTTGACTTTTGTTGACTTTTGACTTTTTCCCCTCTTTGATTTTTTTTTGATTTTTTTGTTTTAAAATGCTTAGGACAAAATTAGGGTACTACATGGAGCACAAAGCGTTTTGGGCGCTCAAGTTTTTGAACTTTGATCAAGAGCAAGCTGGGGAGAAGAGAAAGCTTCAGATGCATGAGTTAGAGGAAATGCGTGACCAAGCCTATCAGTCAAGCAAGCTTTATAAGGAAAAGGTCAAACGGTATCATGACAAGAAGATCATGAAGAGGGAATTCAGGCCTGGTCAAATGGTGTTGCTGTTCAATGCAAGGCTACGACTATTTCCGGGTAAATTGAAGTCCAAATGGTCCGGTCCGTTCATGATCAAGGAAGTAAAACCTTATGGAGCTGTGGAACTAGAGGATCCTATCACTAAGTCAACATGGACAGTGAATGGACAGAGGCTGAAGCCATATTTTGGAGGTGAAGTTGTTCGGCACACAACGACAATTTCTCTCATCGATTCTTATGCATAAGCGAATCAGGCGTCGATCTAATGACGTTAAACAAGAGCTTGTTGGGAGGCACCCCAATTTTGTAAGTATTTTACTGCTTTGCATATTAGTTTAGGTCACTTTTCATTCAAAATCAGAAACCAGTCCAAAATTCAGAACTGAAAAATTTTACCTGTCATGGATCGCTGAGCGAATAATATGTTCGCTAAGCGACATTTATAGGTCAGTTTGACCAATTTTGACCAAAGTATTTTCGCTTAGCGATGCAACTTTCGCTCAGCGAAAATACGAAGACAGACAGTTCCTGTTTCCAAAGCCAGTCAACCCTCTCTCCACCATTATTACACCCTAACCGTTCCCCAACCACCCCAGTAAACCAAAAACACGTTTTTGCTTTCATTCTTTCATTTCTTTTCATAAAAAAACAAAACCTTACACAACCTTTCAAATTCCTCTAACAAATTTTTACCCAAAAGCAAATCCAAGCCAGATTAAGTAATCACTGCATTTCATCTCTGCATATCACTCTTAATCAACAGGTTTGATCTCTATTCTTGCTTTCTTTTAAAAAAAAATTCGAATTGGGGTTAAATGTTGGATTTGATTGAATAGGTTGCTGTTGTTATGATTTTTAGTGTTTAGAATGCTGGTTAGGGAAGAAATTAGTTTAGGTTAGATATGAACTAAAATAACAACAGCTTGCCATGCAAAAATCATGATTTTGATTCACTTTTTGAAAACAAACCCTTTTGTGTAAATGTGAAATAAACTAGGGTTTATGATGTTTTGCATGCCATAGTTGTTATTGTAATTCATTTCTGAGATTACTGGGTGTGTTGTTTAGTGATTAGAGGTAGTTCAGAGAGAATTTCACAAAATTTTTCAATTTCTGCGTATTTTCGCTTAGCGAAAGTACGATCGCCTAGGCGAAAGTTCATCTGGAAAACCCAGAAATGATGAACATTTTCGCTTAGCGATTGTTTTGATCGCTAAGCGATTTTCTCCAGAAAATTTTAAAATTTTATAATTTTTGCTCTGAGTTTTTCAATTTGATTTTATACTAACCTCTATCTATATATTTGTTCTGTGTGTTTTGTCTGTTTATTTTGCAGCATGGCACCTAAAACCAAAGCAACCGGAAGCAAAAGGAAAGCGGGAGAAGCGTCTTCTCGAGCATCCGCTCCATTCGATGCAAGTCGCTTCCGGAGCGCACACCACGCAGCAAGGTACCAGGAGCTGCTCAAGAGGAAGTTTTTGCATGAGAAACAGTTCATCATTAATCCTCAAGGGAAATACACAGGAATTTTGGGGATTTTTGAGAGTCGGAAGTGGGAGACTTTGGTTAGTCCTCCGACTAATATCAACGCCGATATTGTGAGGGAGTTCTACGCGAACGCAATACCGGATGACCCTGAGGACCCCTTTGAATTCCAAACCTTTGTCCGTGGCCATGTTGTGAAGTTTCACCGCCCAGCCATCAATGCTTACCTGGGAAACCCTCTGACTCCTGTGGAATCTGAATACTTGTGTGAGTACCACACTCAGCAAGCTCGTGGCAACTGGGACCACGAAGAGATTAAGAAGGCTATCTTCAAGGAGGGCAAGGTCTATGATCTGAATGCAGCTGGGAGGTCTTTTAGGGCATTGAAGCAGGACATGACAATGCCGGCTCAGGTGATTCTAAACTTGATCTTACACAATATCCGCCCCAAAAGCCATATGTCCTCAACCACTTTGGATGTCACCCCCCTCATTTACTGTATCCTTGCTGGGAAGAAAGTGGACGTTGCCAGAATTATTGCAAAGGAGCTTAAAACAGTTGCAATGAGTGGCATAACAACTGCTAAGTGTCCACTTGCCTTCCCCGGACTGATTATGGGCCTGTGCCAGTCAGCACGCATTGTCCTCCCACCACAAATCCACGAGCAGATAGTAAATCCGGTGGATGATGCTTATATTGCCCGACACAATGAGGGGAGGCAAGTCAGAAGAACCTCCCACCAAACACAAGATCAGCCTGAATCTTCACAAGCACAGGAGCAGCAGCCTCCACAGCCACAGCAGCCTCAGATTCACCAGTGGGACCCTAGGTATCAGAGTTATACTTGGGATGCTATGGAGGCACATTACAGAGGTCAGCTGGGTATCCAGGAGTCGCTCTACCGTATGCAGCAGCATTGGGGTGCTCCATCAGACTCTGCTCAGCAGGTTATGACTCCGGATCAGTACCGTTCCTATGTGAATTACCTTGGGGACAGGCCATTCTATTATGGAGGGGGCAGTGCAGCTGCAGGTGCTGATGGTGCTGATGATGATGTTGTAGCAGCTGAGGGTTCAGATGAGGAGACGGCAAGTGATGAGGAGATGGAGGATTGAAGTGGGAGCAAGAAAAGGACTTGAAAGCACGCACATACAGTGATATATTCCATTTAAAGCTTTCAGTCATTTATTTTTTTTTTGGATTGTCTGAACAATACCATGGCTTGTATTACTGAATTTCCGTACTTTGTTTCTGTATTTTGATTTGTACTTTGCTTCCGTACTTTTAATTCCGTATTTGAATTCTGTACTTTGAATTTTATGTACTTTTGGTACAATTTGCTTAAGTTATGTTTTATGTTAATTTTGTGTGTTATAGTTATTTATTTTAGTATCATGTTTTAGTTAGTATAGTTAATTTTCAATTGTGTGAACCCTGTTCAAATACTCAAAGCTAAATGCTTGAACTAAGCCAAAGCTGTGAGCAAAAGATCAGGTGAGTGATAATGATAAAAAGTTAGTGATAAAGCACGCAGCTAAGGTACTCGTTTCTTGTTTTTCTAGGTATATACTTGATTGTGAAATGAGTCCTTTGCACACAATTTTTATGTTACTCAGTTTTAAGTAAGCACATATTTACGTTTGAACCAATATAGAACTAGCCAAAAATGTGAGGAATCCTCAACCATTGTATATATATGCAGGAGACCAATATCATGTTTAACTCAGTTATTTTATGTTCAATCTTTTGTTGTTTTAAATTGTGTAAGAGCATTGAAATGATCAAGGCAATTTTTTGAAATTGAGTGAAATACTTGACCAAATGAACCTACCCTGTGAGATGTGTGAGTATCTGTTAACCCATCTGAGCCTGTTGAATCAGAATTGTTAACTGTGGACTGTCAATTTAATAAGCTCATCTGCTTATTTAAATTGCCGGAGTTTGTAAAAAAATTCAGTTCATAGTTAACTCTTTATTAAATTCTGATAGTTGTTTTTCTTTTGAACCCTTATCCATCGTTTTTATTGACCTTTGCCATAATGATAAAGGAACATTCGATTAGGGTATCATTGAAATAAGTTGGGGAGAAAGGGAGGTTATGTTTAAGTCAATGTAAGGGTGAATGATGATATTTGATCTTGACAACAAGAAAAACAAAAGAAAAAGAGAAAAGAAAAAAAAAAAAAAAGCAAACCAAGAAAAAGAAAAGAGAAAAATGAAAAGGTTTGCATTAATACAAAGAAAAAGTTGTCAAGATCAATCAAAAATAGAAATGTAAGAAATTCACCAAGAGTTGTATTGGAAAAAGAAGGAAGTTGTAATTAGATTGAATGTTCCTTTTGCTTGGCCATTTGAATTCAAATATCCCACATATGACAATTCTTTTGTAACCTAGCCCAATTACAACCCTTAAAGACCTTTTGATCAATGCCTTTTATGCTTTTGGAAATGATAATTAGATGGACACATAATTTAATTGGAATGTTATCATGTTTGTTGGATGAGTGTTCATAACCCTTACAAATGATTTCAACATGTTCATCTACTTTTATATAGAAGTGTGTTAGGTTGGTTCAAATTTAAATATTTTGTTTGCCAAGAATTGTGAGATATGAAATTTGTGCTTAGGACTATGTCACATTCATGGTATGTATTCAGTGGAATGAGAAACTTTACTATTGCTCGCGCTATCAAAGTTGAATCATTCACCTGAAAATCTTTTCTTCCATTTTTGAAATTTTTGCCTCATGCTTAACTTTGTCCAAAGCCTTGTTTTTCCAAAATTTTTGAATCTTTTGTTTGAGGACAAACAAAGAACTAAGTTGGGGAGTATTTGATAAGTGGCAAAATATGAATAAATCCATGTCTTTTATAATGCCTTTTAATTACTTGTTGTGCAAGTTATCTTAGGAAAAGCATGGAATTTATGAATAAATGCCAATTATTCTTTGTATATCTCATTCTTCCCCATTTGTGTAGGAAAAAGCAAGCCAGGACCTGAAACTAGAAAGAATTATTGAAGAGAAGCATGAAGACAATCGCCTAGCGATCCTAGGGCGACTGATGAGCGAAACCAGGCAGAGAATTATCGCCTAGCGATATCTTGGCGACTGCTGAGCGAAGTGAGGCAGAGAATTTTCGCCTAGCGATCCTAAAGCGAAAGGTTGACGAAGTGAGGCAGGGATTTTCTGGAACAGGGGAAGCTTGTTTTCGCCCAGCGATATTTGGATCGCTCAGCGAAATCATCAAGGCGGTCTAAATGCTGAAGATGACGTGGCAGATCTCTATTGGCTGTTTTGAATTGTTCGCTGAGCGATAATACGTATCGCTGAGCGAAATTGTATTTATCAGTTTAGTATTTAAGCTTTTTACAGCTTTTAGGTTAAGAACTTACTATTGTATTGCTTACATTTTTACACGAAATTTAAGAGTTTATTCCTAAGAGAGAGAGATTAGGCATAGAAGGAGAAAAACTTCAAATAGCAATTTGATTTGGATTGAAGAAGACATTGAGAAGCTTTGAGAAATCAAGCTCTACTATATCTTCATCTTCCTTTCTTATTTTGCAATAGTTGTCATGACAATGATCAACTAATCTCCTTTGTTGGGATTAATAGGTAATCAATCATTCCATGTTGTAAACTTTTGATTATTCAATATATGATTCTAGCAATTTTTATATACCATTGAATTTCTTCTTGCTTTTCAATCTTATGTTTGATTTAAATGTTGTTGGAAAAGACTTTTGAATCTAGGTTTAGAATGATTTTCTATCAAGATAAGAAATTCTAGAAATGGGATTTGGTTTTGATAATTACATTATAGTATTGGATCGTAAAGCTTTTGAATCGTTTAATAGATTGAGAAATCATCGATTAAACGATACAATCGATCTCACGATGTCATTTGGGAAATCAATGTCGTTGTTGAGCAATACGTAATAATGTCATATATAAGAAAAGCTAGAATCCGTATTTGTAATCAATCGAATATAAACGATGTTTGATTGATGAACGTTAATCCTAACACCTTCTATGTCCTAGTACTCTACTATTTATTTATTATGTTTTTAAAAATGATGAGTAGTGTAGTATAAAACCAAGTTTAAACCCTAACTTAAGACGATAATCGACGTTGAACGGTTTATGATATCACATTAATCCCTGTGGAACGATATCAAAACGATACTTACTTTTGTATGATTAACAGGACCTTCAGAGGAAAGTTGGCCAAGCAGGGTTTTCATGGGCACCAGATGGTGTACTACTGTTCGAAGGAAGGGTTTACGTTCCGAATGATGTGGAATTAAAAAGGTTGATTTTAGAAGAAGCGCACAAGAGCAGTTTTAGTATTCATCCAGGTACCACCAAGATGTATCAAGATTTGAAGAGAGATTATTGGTGGCCTAGTATGAAAAGAGATGTTGCGGAATTTGTGTCGCGATGCATTGTTTGTCAGCAGGTGAAGATTGAGCATCAAAGGCCTGCAGGAATGTTAGTACCTTTGGAAATTCCACAATGGAAATGGGAAGATATAACCATGGATTTTGTGACTGGATTACCTCGAACACAGCGAGGACATGATTCCATTTGGGTGATAGTGGACCGGTTAACTAAGTCAGCTCATTTCTTGCCGGTTAAGACTACTTACCGAGCTTCTCAGTATGCCGAGTTGTTTATCTCAGAGATTGTGAAACTCCATGGTGTGCCAGCTAGTATTGTGTCGGATAGAGATCCTATCTTCACATCCCACTTTTGGAAGGCTTTTCAAAAGGCTTTGGGAACAAGATTAAAGATGAGCACGTCTCATCATCCTCAAACAGATGGAAAATCCGAGAGGACTATTCAGACGTTAGAGGATATGTTACGTGCATGTATCCTAGAAGATGGAGGAAGTTGGAATGACCACCTACCATTGATTGAATTTTCTTACAACAACAGTTACCATTCTAGCATTGGAATGGCACCATATGAAGCTCTATATGGTAGGAAATGTAGGACCCCGCTTTGTTGGGCTGAAGTCGGGGATAAAAGTATATTGGGACCTGAGATAATTCAGGAGACGACCTTAAAGATTAAGTCCATTCAAGATAAAATGAGAACAGCTCAAAGTCGTCAGAAAAGTTATGCGGATGAGCGACGAAGACCCTTGGAATTTGAAGAAGGGGACCATGTATTCCTTAAAGTTACACCCAAGTTGGGGTTAAGAGGGGCATTCAGGACTAAGAAACTTTGTCCAAGATATGTTGGACCGTTTCAGATACTTCGACGTGTCGGACCAGCAGCTTATCAGTTGGCGCTGCCACCGGCCTTGTCAGGTTTACATGATGTATTCCACGTCTCTCAGCTGAGGAAGTTTATTCCCGATCCTTTCCAACCAGTGGAACTGGACAGCATTGATTTAAGATCGGACTTGACTTTTCAACCTGAACCAGATCGAATAATTGATCGTGATGTTAAGACCTTGCGGAACAAAGAAATCCCTATTGTTAAAGTTGTTTGGAAAGGTTCTCCCGACGGCGAAGCGACGTGGGAGCTGGAGTCAGAAATGCAAGAGCACTATCCACATCTATTTTCAGGTAAATTCTAAATTTCGAGGACGAAATTTCTTTAAGGGGGGGTAGATTGTAATATCCCGCTTAGATGTAGCATTCATCTGTGTTAGAAACTTGAGAAACAAGCAAGAAAATTAAGAAATTAAGCGAGATGGCAATTTTGTAAATAAGGCAAAGAGGGAGATTAATTTGAATTATGTACAAGATATTTATTCAATTCATTCCCATTCCTTCACTATCACTCCCAAAATCAGATTTTGCTCTCTCCCCACCTCATCTTACACGCCCATCTCACCTTACCATCATCCCTCCAAACTTCATTCAAAATCTAGCAAGAAACTTTGCAAGGCAAGCTTGGGTAGGAAGAAAGATTAAGAGAAAGTGAAGAGGAGAAAACAAAGAGAATCAAGAGTTAGAGTTGGAGAGACTTAGGGCTTTGGAAATCAAGTGTAATCAGCACCAAATTGTGGATTAAGGTGAGCTCCACAGGGTTTTAGAACCCGTTTAAGTAAGTTTGAAGTTTACAGCTTAATTACCTAGTTTAGGGTTTTTGGTACCTAATTGCCTTTCCATGTTAATCCATGATTATTGATGATATAAACTAGCTATATGCCTTAGAAAATGACCCTTAAACATGTTATGATGTCTGGGTATGTTGGATAAGCTGAAATGGTGAAAAATCACGTTTAAAACTTGCCAAATGCTGTCTAACTGCAGGTAAAATTGTGTCACGATTTTCCAATCGTGTCACGATTTCACAGGCAGGAACAAACTGATTTTCTGGGTAGAAAATCGTGTCACGATTCCCAAATCGTGACACGATGTGAGCACTAGCAGAACTTGTTGTTTTTTTCATCTTTTCTCGCACCACTCCGGCTTTCCAACGCTACCTCGGACTTCATAACGATTAGTAGTGATTAAGTGATGCTCTTAGGCATTGAAAGACCCAACTTTTGGGGAATGTATAGATGAATTACAAGTGAGGAAAGGTACCTTGCTAAGAGAGGGTTTTCTTAATCCCTAAGTAGTCATAGTGATGACAAGGAACTAGATTAGGGTTTAACCCTTACGAAGCAATGTTATGAACTCGATTCGGTATTCACGAATCTAAGAATAATATGATGATAAACCTTTATAGGTTAAGATCTTAAGAATGATGATTAATTAAAAATGGGCTTGATGTGTCTCTCGTATGCTCGCTAGTTAGTATACGAGGGGTTCCTGTGAAGTTACCGCCTTTAATGGCAGCCAGAACGGTGAAGTTACCGCTCGTGAGGGCAGCTACACATCCAAGTCTTAAAAGTTAATGTGTCTCCTGTCTGCTCGTCAGTTAGTATACAGGGGGTCCCCGTGAAGTTACCGCCTTAAATGGCAGCTTGGACGGTGAAGTTACCGCTCGCGAGATCAGCCACACAAAAGATAAGAGGAGTCCGGTGTTAGCCTGACATGATAGGAATTTTCACCGGTAAGAAGGGAGATGTACTTCGGGGTTACTCCACCCGGATGCACTCCATAAAATGAACCAAGATAATGTTATGTTTGTTCAACCCTAACTGCTAACTTAAGATATGAATGATGAAAAGTTTATTTATAATTGTATTGAGGAATAGGACAATTAGTTCCTAGTCACAGGAAGTGGTCATAGGTTGTCCCCAAGACCACTGAGCATGAGTTAAGTTAGCATATGATGAGATTGTTAAAGACAAGAAGCGATCCTAGGTTTTTCCCTCGATCGCGAGAGTAAGTAAAGAAAGACGGCGATCATAGGTATCCCCAAGATTGCCAAGAGTAGGCACGGCGACCCTAGGTTACCCCCGTGGTTGCCAACAGTTGGTAGGGTAGGAGCTCACTGAGACGTTATGTCTCATCCCTTTCCTTCTGGTGCAGGTTCCTCGCAGGTAGCACGACGAAAAGGTAAAGAGAAAGCTACGGATTGATCGTGCTGCTTATACTTTATTATTTGGATATATGTATAAGAATGTTGTATCATGATGTATATTATGAAGAATAATTGGTATCGGATAATGAGTTGTATGATAATCTTCTTCTTTGTATAAACATTACCAATCTTTCTGTATTGTATTTAATGTATCCGGTACGAAATTTTAATACTCGTAAGAGATCCTAGGCAATCTCTATATGGGTGTTACACAACTCCTACATCTAGGGTACATAGTGGTTTCAGGTCAACGGGTGGAATACACCACTATCACTATGAGAATATCTTATGACACTTTTCATAACTTTTACTATGTAGTATTCTCATGGTGGGTCAATCCAGTATAAATATTACTCCTAATATTTATACCTATGTGAAGACTTGATAACTCTTTATCTGTGATCCGTGAGATGTGATCATCAGTCTACCCACATAATAGTCTCTATGCTTTAATGTTATCCCATTTCACAATAAAACTTGACTGCGGATACTTTAAGAATAATGTCCTTTCGTTTAATGGGTCGCACGATTAAATCACACTTAATGCTCCATTAAATGGACTAATTATTCTAGGGAATTTATTATTTTGAAACTAAACAAAAGAATAAATAAAATATATATATATTCATAAATATATATATCAAAGTCATGATACAAAGCCAAATCCAATCAAAATAGATTGGCTATTAGGGCTTATTCCAACACCTTTATCTCAGGGTTCAGCTCTATGGCATGTTTCCCTAGTTACTAGTTAGTTACTTCCTGATTATGACAGTTATAAGCCAATATTAGGTATGTCACCTCCCTAAGTGCCTAAGTATCAGGGTTATGCTTCAGATGAGATAAATATTACGCACGATAGTAAAATTAAATAGCATAAAAAAAGTAACTGAATAAAGACTTTAAATTAAATTAATTATCCAACA
>WNNG01000514.1:0-121797 GCA_018208015.1 Medicago ruthenica | reverse complement strand
GCATTCATTTTGCTCTCCCTTTCATTTTCTCTATAACTAATAACCAATGAAAATTGTTTTTACATCTTTCTATGAAACTTATTCCAAGGATAACACAAGAAACTATACTACAAATTACTATGTTTTAGTTTTCTTAATAAGTGTGAAATAATTTTTTTGCTTATAATTTGGGACGGAGAGAGAGTATATTTAAAACAACAATGACACCAAAGAAATACCATATATATCCACCGTTCCTCCGTTAATTTTGAGGTAAGACACGTACAAAAGTTTGTACTAAAGAAACGGACAGATAAAAAAGTTAATTTGGAGACACACCGCATAATGGGTTGTTTTTGTGATTTCTCATAAGAAATATCAAGCAAAGATATAATTTGTCATTTTGTGCAAATCAAAATTAAGAGAAAAAACTGAACAACAATTATAACTTGTTCGTGCAAATTTGATGACAAATATTATCGTTCTTTTAAGCCTTTTTCTTATATATATAATATATATATATATATATATATATATATATATATATATTGCTACAATAGACCCACTCATTTTTATGAAGGTCTATTTTAGCAAGGTGTACCTTTTGCTTTAGACAAAAAAACATTTATGTTATATTTTTTGAAAAAGAACAAACTAAAGGATAAAGGATACAGTTGTAATTGACATTTAAATATTTATTGTTATTTCCGAATTCATGTTTTTTGGGTTTTGGGTCCCACTTATTCTCTTTGTTAGCTCATGTGACATGTCTATTCACGTTTCTTCTCAATTCAATTTGTAACAATTTTTTTCCTCCAACAAAAAAGAAATGAGATCTAATTTGGGACTCTAAGTTTCATGCAGAAATAAGAAAAGAGAAAGTGGTGGAATGCATGTCTCGTATAGAGAGAAAGAAGAGTGGTTCTAAGAGAGAAAAATAAGAGGAATCTACAAGTGAAAAACAAGAGAGGAGAGGAAGAGAAAGAGATTGATGGCCCGGACATATCTGTGCAGGACTGAAGGTAGAGCGAAGCGATCATGAGAGGAAAAGAAACAGAGGAGAGGGTCGACTGCGGTGGTCCATGATGATGAGCACGACGGCGCTTGGGGTGGTAGGAATTGTCACGGTGATAACCGTGGAAAGTTACTAAAAAATTACTAAGAAACTAAATAAGTGGGACCCAAAAGCATGAATTCAGAAATAAAAATAAATGTTTAAACGTCAATTACATTGTATCATTTAGTTTGTTCTTTTTTAAAAAAATAACATAAGGGTTTTTTGTCTAGAGTAAAAGATGTACCTTGCTAAAATAGACCTTCATAAAATGAATGGGTCTATTGTAGCAAAACCCCTATATGTGTGTGTGTGTGTGTGTGTATGTATATGTATATGTATAAATTTCTTTTTCTTCGGGGATAGAATTCGAGACCTTCTTTTTTAAACTCCTTCAACGTCGCTTAACTCATCAACCGTATTACTTACATAGGAAAAACAAATTATTTGATATGAAAACACCGGAGAGAATCGAATCTTAGATATTGAGAAAAACATATTCCAAATGTCAAGACAACACCATTAGATCAACCCAAACAAATTTATGTCTATCTAAATATTAGGAAATTAAACGGCATATACGACACATAACTTAAGTTTTGCGTACTAATATACAAATAATGATCACCCAAACTTCTTTTATAATGTTGTTTTTGCTTCACCATGAGAATTACAGAATTATATGGCTATTCATTTTCAGTCTTGCCACCACCCAAACCACTAGAAATAGAAATCAAACTTTTAATCTCCTTACCAATTTAATGTTTAATTCTCTCATCCTAATTACAAAACTAACTTTATATTCCTTTATATCCTTATCACTTCAATGTTTAACTCTCTCATCCTAACTACAAAACTAACTTTATATTCCTTAATAAGTTTATAATTTTAATGATGATGGACTAAAGTACACCTCATATAATAAATCACAAATTATATATTTTGCTCTGAAATATCAAAATAAGACATTTTTTTGTTGCCCTAGTCCACACGTATGTGATGTTTAGTTTTTATAGAAATATACAGAAAAAAATTAATAAAATAATGATTTCAAATTTAACTTGTAAACAAAAAAAAAATTAACTTACTTAAATCCTCTAAGAAGACTTAAATAAAAAAATTGTAAATTGCTTATTTTATGTAACTCACATATGTGAAGTAGAAATTGAATAATTGGATTCAATCTCATCTGACCAGTCCTGGCCTTTATGTGAGAATGTGAGTGGGATTTGATAGTGGGTAGGACGAAATCAATATATATAATATCGAAGAAACGTATTGGCAACCAAAAAAATCTTATTTAAGAATTTTATATATCACTCAACGATGCCTTCTTTTAAGCTTACTTTGTAAAAAGCTTAGTTGATAAAATATCTCTACAAGATATTATTTAATTGAATAACATGTAAAATTGTTTTTACACTCCATCAAATTAATCTCTATTTTGCACCAAAAATTGTACTAAAAAGAAGTTAAAAAGAAGTTATACTATATACAAAAGAGAATTATTTTATCTTTTTTTGGTTACAGAATATTTTATAAAAAAAAGAGAATATAATTTTTTAGCGTGACTTTTCCCTTTTTCATCTTATCTTTTATATAAATTATTTTATTTGCAATTTAATTCTATTTTATTTAATTAAAAATTTAACTTTTAAAATATTTAGACAAAATTACACGATCTGTCCCTTAACTTAATTTCAAATAACACTTTCGTCATTTTTTTTTTTCGATTTAATCATTATGTTATAAAATGTCAACACTGTTATCTTTTTTTATAAAAAATAAAAAAAAACTCATCATATACTCATAAACAAACCAAAATCTTCATCATCTAAACATAGAAACCCATGTTTCATTGAAAAAATCACATACAAGATGATACAATATTGATATTTTATAACATAAAAGATTAAATCAAAACAAAAAAACAAAATATAACATAAAAATGAATTGTGTAATTTTACCTTATATTCATTAACAAAACTGAAAAGACGGCTAAACACCGGTATATAACAGTGGAAGTACAACTTCATTACTACAAGTCTACAACTTCAGTTACATTCTTACACTCAGAATCCCAAACAAACAACAAAAGACAAAAGAAGAGAGAGTGAGAAGTGGTTCACTCATAAAAAATAACAGTTTCTTTTCTGTCCCTACATCTTTGGTACGCAATCTTTTTTTCTTTTCTTTTCATTTCAGTTTCAGTGATTTCAATTACATCATCTTTTATTTATTTATTTTTTTATTTTGATACGGTTGGTAATGTTCTAGCTCAGATTTGTTACATGTGAATATGATCCTCAACTCAATTCACCAATTTTCTTCTTCTTCTTCTTATTACTATTTCTAAATTCTAATGCAGCTACTCAATTTATTTTAGCCTGCATGTTGTTCATTCATCATAATCTTAGAAATAGTACATTTTTTTTTTTTATATAAATCTGCATGTTTGATTTTACTTCACTGAAAGATTTGTTGTTCTTTTTTGCAGCAGAAAGGGGAATATCAAGAGAAAATATGACTGTCCCAGGTTCTTCTAATTCTAGGCAGCCACAATTCATTTCCAGCACTGGAAACAGAAACCTTTCCAATGCTCCGCTTATTGACACCACAAATACTGATCAAATTGTTGTCCCTGATGTGAGTTTGGCTTAATTGTCATTCAATCCCTTAATTTTTGTTTGTTTTTGTTTTTCAATATTTATTTTTTTGGAAACTCAGTATATCTGGCCCAAAGACCGGCTATTGTGATCAAAATCCCACCGTCAACTAACAGGGGCCCAACTGAGTCCAGAGCTTTGTATGGACGGACTGGCCCAACACAGGAATTGTTGGCACCTGAGGGATTTGAACGAGAGCGTAGATTTGAATTTTTTGTTAGCCATGTTAAAGATGATGAGTATAACACTGACAATCATTTGCTTTACCTTCCTGCCTTTGTTTAAGATTAATTCTTTGTAATGTTATTCGCGGATAACTGAGTTTGGAATTATTTACTTCCCCTTATTTGGTATAAGGTGGGAAAAAATAATTCTAACAATATTTCTAGATATTCTAAATCTATTATTCAATATTGGATGTAGTATTCTTTGGACTATCATTTCTGGAAATGTGGTTATATATCCCGAAAGAAACCCCTCCAAAGGAATGTCGCAAGTTTTTGTTGTATTCTCATTTCTTGTAGGAGTTTCAGTGCCTCAAAAAAAAAAACTGTAGGAGTTTCAGTGTAAATGAGTTGAGTCGAGGTTTTGAAATTTATGCTTGAGTTGTTGTGAAAACTATATTCTCAAGCTTAACTCTTTCTAAACATTTTATTTGGCACAGTTCTAACATTTTGTTTTAAGTAGAGTTTAATAATGGTTCAACCTAGCTATCTACGAGCTATGATTGTAGAGTACACTATATACTTCATCCAATGTCAAGAGTTGTTTGTTTGATAACCACCATTCATTTATGTGTTTTCTATTTTGCAGAGGACAAGCTGGAAAATTTATTTGCATACATGGGGCCTGGATTTCTTGTTTCCATTGCATACATAGATCCAGGAAACTGTAAGATAAGATCACACGTTTCATGATTTTCTTCTGTAGCAACTCTAATAAACGTAAATAATAAATTGACATAATATGCTTATAGCATTCTTATAATCACTTGCAGTTGAGACGGATCTACAATCTGGGGCACAATATAAATATGAGGTGTTATGACTTATGATGTATTATTATAGTACTTATGATCACGAGGAATGACCTATGCTCAAGCCTTCATCTCTTTTTCACATTATTTTTTCAGTTACTTTGGATCATATTGGTGGCATCATGTGCTGCTCTTGTAATTCAATCGATGGCTGCCAATCTTGGAGTGGTTACTGGTACTTTATCTGATAATCAGTTTTACTTTTACTAAATAAATGTGATATGCATGTTGTGGCTGGTAAATTTCCTGATTCATTTAGTTCTATATGCTGCTTGCAGGAAAGCACTTAGCAGAGCATTGTAGAGCTGAATATTCGCGGGTGTCCAACTTTATTCTTTGGGTTATTGCTGAAATTGCCATAGTGGCCTGTGACATCCCAGAAGGTATTGAGATGAATTTAGCATTTTGAAATGTTTCAAACTTTCACAGTCAATAAGCACACTACATTTTATAGGGATTTATTTAGTGCTTAGGATTTTGAGGCCAAATTTTTATAAACCTTAAGAACACAAACCATATTTTTCCATTTTTCTTTCGGCCTCTCTTTCACTTTTGTTTATCTCTATATTGTCATTTTATTGTACATATATGCAGTGATCGGTACAGCCTTTGCGTTAAATATGCTCTTCAACGTACCTGTTTGGATTGGTGTGCTACTGACTGGACTCAGCACATTGATGCTCTTAGCATTACAACAATATGGGGTAGTTTACTGTATTCTATTCTATGGTTTGATATCATAAAGAGGTTTTTTTTTGTGTCATGAAGAGCAATATGGGCCATTTTTATATTGTTGTTGATCAGGTTAGGAAACTTGAATTCTTGATTGCCTTTCTTGTGTTTACAATTGCTGCGTGTTTTTGGGCTGAGCTTGGATATGCAAAGCCTGATGCTAAAGAAGTTGTGAAGGGTCTTTTTGTGCCACAACTAAAAGGGAGTGGTGCTACTGGTCTTGCAATTTCACTCCTTGGTGCTATGGTTATGCCGTTAGTTCTTCATCTCTTCTTTTGCCATTTTGTTTTCCTTTGCTCTTAAAATGTATTCTCATGCCATGATTCTATATGTACTTTCCTCAGCCACAATCTCTTCCTGCACTCGGCATTGGTACTTTCCAGGAAAATACCACGTTCAGTTCGTGGAATCAAGGTAATCATTTAAACTTTTGTATATACACTTATCTTTTTTCCCTTTCAACATTTATCCGTGATTGTAGTAATGTCATAAGTGTGTAAATTGTGGTAAAGCAGTATCAAATGTCATATTTAACAATTTTCTTTGACAGGAGGCTTGCAGATTTTATATGATAGAAAGTGCCTTTGCTCTTATGGTGGCTTTCCTCATAAATGTTTCTGTTATTTCTGTAAGTGGCGCCGTTTGCAATTCTTCGAATATAAATGAAGAAGATCAAATGAGCTGTCAGGATTTAGATCTCAACAAAGCTTCCTTCCTACTTAGAGTATGTGAAACCTATTACTTGTGTATATTGTAAACTTTATATACAATTGTTATTGGTATGGTAATTATAAAATTTTAGATGATAATTTCTGACATGTGCCATTACTCAGAATGTCTTGGGGAAATGGAGTTCGAAATTGTTTGGAGTTGCATTGCTTGCATCAGGTCAAAGTTCTACGATAACAGGAACCTATGCAGGGCAGTATGTCATGCAGGTAGACTATTTCATGTTTTTTTTACCATGTTCTGTGTGTCCACTTTTAAGCATTGATAACCTTTAGATGTTTCTAATTCTTCCCCTACAAATTTTTTCCTTCTTTTAGGGGTTTCTTGATTTACGACTGACGCCATGGATTCGGAATATGTTAACTCGTTGCTTAGCCATAGTTCCTAGTTTGATTGTCGCGGTCATTGGTGGTTCTGCTGGGGCTGGGAAGCTCATAATAATTGCATCTGTAAGATTTCCTTGTCATCAATTTTTTCTGTAGTTGTTTTGGTACTAAAATATCTTCGAATGCTTTTTTACTTGACAATATGTCTATTACAAACAATATGCTGTTTAATTTGTCTTGTTATCATATCACGATAATTTCTCATATATTTGTAACTCAGCTACATTGTGGTCACAACTACTCATAACTGCACTGTTGGCTTCATGTGTGTTCAAAAAGGATTAAGCAGGGCCACACACGTGGTTATATAAAGTTACATAAGCATCGACATGGCATCATTTTTATAATTCCTGTTGTTTGTGTATGCATTCATTTTTGTTTACAACATAACTGATTTCTGCTAAAGCCCTTCTTTGTCTGCTGATCAGATGATCCTATCATTTGAGCTTCCCTTTGCTCTGGTACCACTCCTCAAGTTCACTAGTAGCAAAACCAAGATGGGGGTACATGTTAACTCTACCATGGTATATTTTCTTTATTAACACAAATTTGCTAAAGCACTTCTTTGTCTGCTTTTGTAATAAGAAATTAGTGAAGTAGACTTCGAAAGAGACTTTTAAGCTTTCAAAAAGGTCAGAAATGGGCCTATGACAATGACAAGTAGTAGGTCAGACTCAGGCGTTGCAAAACATAACTTAACTTATTCCCACCTCTATGACTAATATTTTGGAAGTAAAAGACTTTTGTTCTGTATGTGTTTGTCTGACATAGTATTTACTCAATCTCAATTGCAGATATCCGCCATTACTTGGATAATCGGTTCCCTTATTATGGTTATTAATATATACTACTTAATGAATGGTTTCATCAAGCTGCTTATTCATAGTGACATAGAAATTGTGGCAAAGGTGTTTCTTGGGATATTAGGATTTTCAGGCATGGCAGTAATATTTGGCCGGTATAGCATATCTTGTGCTTCGCAAAAATAAAGAGGGTACACATCTTTGGCTCTAACAGCACCTGAAAGTCAGCAAATGACAAATGAACAAGTAAATGGATCAATCTATTCTCTTCAAAGAGAAGACATAGTAAACATGCAATTGCCTCAGAGAAGTAGTCCTGCAGATCTTGACTGAAAAAATATATGTCAATAAGATATAGATTAGCAAGATAGATAAATAAATATCATTTTGTTAATTTCTAGAGTTTACAATAGATTGCTAGGAAACTGTCTTTTGACATCACTTGGGTGAAATTGCTAACCTTTTGATTTTTCATGTGATGTCCATCATAATGGACTGATTCTAATTATTGGGAACATGTGTGAAAAGACCTGCTTTTTCTCCGCATTAATTTCTTCTAATTGACTCTTCTGAACTTATAGATATGTTTGGATTTGTGGAAGAAAATAGAGCAAATAAAATTAGGATGAAAATGGAATTGGGTTAAGTATTATGTTTTCATCTCTCTCTTTAGTCGCACAGGGACAGGCCTAAGCTAAGCCTTGTGTGGGCTAGGGCCCTCGTTGGGGAGAAAAAATTAGACTATTTCTTTTCCGACAATTCCTCTCTTCTCAGGCGCCCTACCGAATTCCGAAAATGTCATTGAGATTTTCGGATTATATAATTCAAAGAGTTTTTCCCTTATTTTTCGGAAAAATGTTTGTTTTTTCTTCACCAATTTAGATTATAAAATCCAAAAAAGAACTACTTTGGATATAATCTGAAACATCCCCTATCCACCTCTCTTGTAACAAGAACTCGAGAAAAAACAGATTTGGATTATGTAATCCGAACTCTATTAGCAGAAAGACTGAGTCTGTTCGTAATATGGACAATCATTTAAGAACCATATTAACCAAACTAATTACAATCATTGTGTTTTAGGTCATTGTTAGTTGTTCCCGCTGTGTTCCAGTCGATGGTTTATAGGCTAGTTGATCGGTTTGCTTCGAAACATGGACATAAAATCAGAAAAACCCTAAAAAGAGTTCGGATTATATAATCCAAACATGAGTATTTTCATAATTGAATAGGGTGCATGAGCTGTGAGAAGAGATTAGGGTGGGAGAAGAAATAATAAAAAAAAATTAATACTATATACTCTATAAGAAAGGACCACACATAGAAATAATATGATTTATTTAATAAGTTGTGCACACTTAAATAAATAACTCAAGCGGCAAATTCCTCCACTCTCGTAATTGTTTAGTTATTTATATAGAGTAATATTTTTATTGACTTTGAAAATGAGAAAATCATTAAATGTTACTGATATCAGAATATATTAGAGAATGGAAGAGAACATTTGTGAAGTGTATTTATGCTTTTAAAAATAAACTGATATATAAACTTAATCCTACAAATTTATATATATGTTGCCCACACTACTTAAAAGTTACGGGTCCATCTCTATAACAATTTACTATTTACTACTCCCAAAATCAAACCAACTCAGTAGAAAGCTGTAAACCGACCAAACCGAAAACTGCAAAAAAATTGTGTTCAGACCAATTTTTCACTCAGCCGCGTGGTTTGGTTCGGTTTGCGGTTTTTGTTTTGCCATCCGAACCAATCGCAGGCTACTCAGTCCAAACACTCTGCCAATGTAGCCAGGATCGAGTGATTTTTCCTCTTTATTAGTTGTTTTTCCTCTGTGTCCTTTGTTTTCTCTATTTTTTTTGCTCGTTTCCTCTGTTTTTCCTCTATTTTCTTTGTTGTTTTGCTTGGTTCCTCTGTTTTTCTTCTATTTTCTCTGTTTATATCTCTCAACTCTATCAACACCTAGCGATCCTACTTATAAACCGTGTAAGTTCCTGTTGAATGAACAAAAGTAAGTATTAGTTTTTATATCGTTCCACAGGGATTAATGTGATATCATATTCCGTTCAACTTCGATTATCGTTTTAAGTTAGGGTTTAATCGTTTGTTTTACTACACTACTCATACTTTTAAAACATAATAAATAAATGGTAGAGTAATAGGACATAGAAGGTGTTTAGGATTGACTTTCATCAATCAAACATTGGTTATATCCGATTGATTACAAATACGAATTCTAGCGTTTTCTTATATATTGCATTATTACGTATTGCTCATCAACATCATTGATTTCCCAAATGACATCGTGAGATCGATTGTATCGTTTAATCGATGATTTCTCAATCCATTAAACGATCCAAAAGCATTATGATCCAATACTATAATGTAATTATCAAAACCAAATCCCATTTCTAGAATTTCTTGTCTTGATAGAAAATCATTCTAAACCTAGATTCAAAAGCCTTTTTCAACAACATTTAAATCAAACATAAGATTGAAAAGCAAGAAGAAATTCAATGGTATATAAAAATTGCTAGAATCATATATTGAATAATCAAAAGTTTACAACATGAGTGATTGATTACCTATCAATCCCAACAAGGAGATTGGTTGATCATTATCATGACAACTCTTGCAAAATAGGAAAGAAAGATGAAGATTTGTGAGAGCTTGATGTCTCAAAGCTTCCTAAGATCTTCTTCAATCCAAATCTAATTGCTATTTGATGTTTTCCTCCTTCTATGCCTATTCTCTCTCAAAGATTATAAGTTTTCTAAGCTCTGGAAAAATAAATATTCTGATAAAAAACTATCTCTCTAAGAAATGAGCTTAAAAATCCTTAAATATGCTGAGATAATGCACGCTCGCTACAAGCGACCAGTCTGTCGCTTGTAGCGAGGACTTCAGTTGGCCAATCATAGAGCTCCACGTCACCATCAGCATTAAACCGCCCCTTTGGTCGCTATAGCGACCAGGTCTGTCGCTACTAGCGACCAGCCTTTGAAATTCCCTGCCTAGGCTCGCTTCAAGCGTCCAGTTCATCGCTACAAGCGATGAACTCTTGATAATCCCTGCCTAAGCTCGCTACTAGCGATGGATGCTGCGCTTCAAGCGATGGCTTCCTGGAAATCCCTGCCTATTCTCGCTACTAGCGATGAGTCCTGCGCTTGTAGCGATGGCATCAAGAAAACCTTCAATCTTTTGCATCAATCAGGTTCAAGCATGTATTTCCTGCATAAACACATGGGGTAAGGCTTAGGATCACATTCATTGCATTTTTAACACATTTATGCCCTAATCCTAAGATAACTTGTACAACAAGTAAACATAAGTGCCTAAATTTGTACCAAAATATAACAACATTTAAGCACTTATCAAACTCTCCCCAACTTACATTTTGGTTTGTCCTCAAACCAAAGAACAAAAGGAAATTTTTCATAGCTTTGAAAACCACAGTATTGAGCAATTTAGCAAAGGATTCAAAAGTGCGAAGAATTAAAATATCAAACGAGTGATTCAAATGTGATTGCGCAAGCTTAAGTCCAGTTTCTCATTAAACAAGATACATTCTACAAATGTGAACTAGTTCTAAACACAAGGAATTAAATCATACAATCCTAAACAAGCAACATGTTTAAATTTGAACCAAACCTAACACACTTCTATATAAAGTATATGAACAATTGAAATCATTTGTGAGGGTTATGAACACTCATCCAATAAACATGATAACATACAATCAAATTAGGTGTCTATCTAATTATCATTTCCACAAGCATAAAAGGCATTGATCAAAAGGACTTTAAGGGTTGTACTTGGGCTAGGCTACAAAAGAATTGTCATATGTGGGATATTTGAATTCAAATGGCCAAGCAAAAGGAAACATTCAGTCTAATTACAACTTCCTTCTTTCTCCAATACAACACTTGGTGAATTTCTTTCTTTTCTATTCTTGATTGATTCTTGACAACTTTTCTTTTTCTTTGAAATCTTGCAAACCTTTTCATTTTTCTCTTTTCTTTTTCTTGGTTTGCTTTTCTTTCTTTTTTTCATTTCTTTTTCTTTTCTTGTTGTCAAGATCAATTAACATCATTCACCATACATTGACTTAAATAAAACCTTCCTTTCTCCCCAACTTATTCCAATGATACCCTAATCGAATGTTCCTTTGTTATTATGGCAAAGGTCAATAAAAACGACGGATAAGGGTTCAAAAGAAAACAACTATCAGAATTTAATAAAGAGTTAACTGTGACTGAATTTTTTTACAAACTCCGGCAATTTAAATAAGCAGATGAGCTTATTAAATTGACAGTCCACAGTTAACAATTCTGATTCCATTAGGCTCAGATGGGTTAACAGATACTCACACATCTCACAGGGTAGGTTCATTTGGTCAAGTATTTCTCTCAATTTCAAAAAATTGCCTTGATCATTTCAATGCTCTTATACAAATTAAAACAACAACAGATTTAACATAATATGACTGAGTTAAACATGGTATTGGTCTCCTGCATATATATACATTGGTTGAGGATTCCTCACATTTTTGGCTAGTTCTACATTGGTTCAAAACTAAACACATGCTTGCTTAAAACTGAATAAATTAACTTGTGCGTGTAAAGAACTTATTCACATTAAAGAATATACCTAGAAAAACGAGAAAACGAGTACCTTAGCTGCGCGCTTTAACACTCATTCTTATCATTATCACTCAGATGATTCACAGTTCAAGCATTGCTTTTGAATCAATCATCTTTCTTTCAAAATTTGTTGGGATTTTCAAAAAATTTTAACATAAATACTAAAGCATAAATAAAATATAACTATACTAACATGCTATAACAAAAATTAAATAACATAAACATAATTAACTTAAACCAAAAAGAGTACATCATCCAAAGTACAAAAGAAATACTCAAAGTACATAGCATAAATCAAAATGTTAAAGTACAAAGCTGAATAAATAAAATGAAAGGGAAAACAAATCAAGATCTGCTGCTCTGCATCAATCTGAATCTGTGGCCATGTCGTCCTCAGAGTCAGTCAAGTCAGCTGCCATGCGATCAATAGAGTTTGTAGCATATGAAGAATCATCACCCAGATCAGCATCGATATCTGCGTCGTCATCACCATCGTCTCCAGCATCCTGATCATCACCAGCACCAGCTGCCCTCTGCCCCTCCTGGAAAGAATGGCCTGTCCCCAGGCCAAGCAATATGCTCGGAGAAGAACGCAGGTGTCCACGGGCTCTGGCCACTGTCGTGCAGATGGCTCTGAAGCGTAGTAAGTGCCCGATGATTTGACGCATTCTGCGCCAACAGAAGAGAGCTCACAGTAGCTGAATCCCAACTCGATAAGTCCAAAGGTGGAATGGTCGGGTGGCTAGGGTGGCTAGTAGTCTGAGGTGGTGGTGGTGGCATATGAGAAGGTCCTGCTGAGTATGACGGTCCGGCTGAGGTATGAGGTGGTGATGGTGGGGCAACAGGTGCAGGTGCAGAGCAATACCTATTGATGTATCTATCATCAATAGGATTTTTAATCTCCTCATCAACTTGTGATGGCATATGAACTCTAGCTCTCCTACATAGACCCATAATCAACCCGGGAAAAGTCAAAGGACATTTAGGTTTGGCCGGGGGGTAATAGTCCACTTTCAGCAACTATCCTCATCTCATTAGCAATCAGCCTAGCTACGTCCACTTGACGCTGAGTGAGGATGTAATGGACTAGGGGGGTCACATCTAAAGTGGTGGAGGAGGTGTGAGATTTGGGGCGGATGTTATATAAAATCAGGGTAAGGATTACCTGAGCCTCAGTGGTCATGTGCTCACGGAATGCTCGGAAAGGCTTCCCCGAAGCCCTACTCACGTCATAACTCTTCCCCGCTTGGAAGATGTCCTGTGCTATGCTGTCGTGGTCCCAGTCACCACTCCTCTGACGCTCACCGAAATCACAAAGTGCAGTGGGTGCAAGCGGATTATCTTCTTCATCATCAACTAGCTCCAACGGCTTGCCCAGATATGAGTTGATGGACATGCGGTCGAATGTGACGGTGCGCCCACGCACGTAGGTCGTGAAGGTAAACTCATCAGACGGATCGGCGGGGATCGCGTTCGCGTAAAACTCGCGCACGATCTCATAGTTGATCCTCCTAGGTGGTGTACAAAGAACACCCCACTTCCTCTCTTTTATCATGGCTGCTAATCCGCCATATTCCCCTTCTTCTGAAATCTCGAACCTTTTCTCTGACCAGATGCGTCTTGTCCTCAGTTCCTCGTATCTCTCTTGGTTCCTCCAGCTGAGGAAACGAGCTGCATCGTGTTGTGGAATATTGACCCTTGGTCTTGACGAGGAACTTTCAACGTTCCTTTGACGTTTTGAAGATGTTTTAGGTGCCGTTCAACCTCCTACGGTGATGACAAACTGGAATACACTTGAGGAGAAATTCCTTGAGAGGTTCTTCCCTCAGAATCGGTTTATGGAGGCGAAGACAACCATTGCGGTGTTTTCACAAGGTACAAGTGAAACACTATGTGAAGCCTGGGAGCGTTTCAAGTCAATGCTCAGACGATGTCCGAACCATGGATTTGATGAGTTAACACAAATTCATCTCTTCCGGAACGGAATGCAACAACAATCAAAGCTTTTGCTTGACGCTGCAGCTGGTGGTTCTTTAATGGCCAAGAGCGCGGAGGATGCTGTTGCTATTATAGATAGAATGGCGTTGAACGATCACCAAGCTCATCACAACCGGAGCCAAAGCCAAAGGAAGACAGGAATCTTAGAGTTGGGAACTAATGATGCGATCCTTGCACAAAACAAGTTGCTTACGCAACAAGTGGAAGAGTTGACAAAGAAAATGGCCAACCTTCCCCAACAAATGAAGGACATTCAGAACGAGCAAAGAAGACAACACCAAGTCGCATCTTGCGAGCTTTGTTCGGGAGATCACCCAACCGGATTCTGTCCACCCCCCACAGAAGAGGTAAGCTATGTTGGTAATCAACCAAGGCCTCAACAATTCCAAAACCAATTCCAAAGCCATCCAAACAACTTCCCAAGAGGGAATAATCCTAATTATGGCCAAGGTTGGAGAGGAGAAGCTGGGCAGTACAACCGACAACCTTACCAGAACTATAACCAATATCAACCTCCACAACAAAACCGCAACCAATCCACTGATGAAACCCTCAATCTATTCATGCAGCAGTCAATGGCCAACCAGAAGAACACTGATGCGTCCATTAAAAATCTGGAGACGCAGGTGGGTCAATTGGCACAACAACTTTCACAAGCTACTCAACAAGGCGGAACCTTTACCGCCAACACACAAACCAACCCGAAGGATCATGCATCATCATCGAAATGACAATTAAGTCATTTTGATGAGGAAGTCCTTGCAACAAGAGACAACGAAAATTGCAAGGCAATAGCTACAAGGAGCGGGAAGGTAATTGGCAAAGGTATCGGGGATAATTTAGAAGTAGAGAGAAAGGTGGTTGAGAATGAGGTGAGAGAGAAGGATGAAGATGAAGGGCGTGAGGAAGAAACGGAGGATGTACATATAGAGGATGTAGAAGTAGAAAAAAATAATAAGGATGTAGTTGAAAATGAAAACATTGTATGGAAGAAGGATGTGGTGAAGGAGAAGAGCAAGAAGCAAGATATAGTGAAGAATGCACCAACACCGCACCTACCTTACCCAACTACACCAGCCAAAAAAGAGAAGGAGAGGCAGTTTGCTAGGTTCCTTGAAGTTTTCAAGAGGTTACAAATCAACATACCATTCTCGGAAGCCTTAGAGCAAATGCCTACCTATGCCAAGTTCATGAAGGAAATCCTTTCCAAGAAGAGAAGGTTCAATGAAGAAGAAACAATTTTGCTAGATGCAAATTGTAGTGAGATCATCCAGAACACATTGGCAAGAAAGAAGAGAGATCCGGGCAAAGTTACATTGCTCGTGTCCATTGGCAATGTGGATGTCGGCAAGGCACTTATTGATTTGGGTTCAAGCATCAACCTAATACCACTATCCGTTGTCAAAAGGATAGGTCATATAGTTGTGAAGAGAACCAACTTAACCTTGCAATTGGCCGACAAATCCTACACTCGTCCATTGGGAATTGCTGAAGACGTGTTGGTGAAAGTCGACAAGTTCTTGTTCCCCGTCGATTTTGTAGTGATGGATATTCCGGAGGATGATGATGTGCCACTACTTCTTGGAAGAACTTTCATGCAAACGGCACGGATGATGATTGATCTTGACGGAGGCTTAATGAAGGTCCGTGTGGACGATGAAGAAGTCAATTTCAACATCCATGAAGCCATGAGATTCCCTAGTGATAAAGCTGCGTGTCTCAAGATGGATGCAACGGAAGAATTGATAGTTGATACGAGAAACCAGTTGCACGATTTGACGCATCTTGAGAGAGTTTTGACAAACGCACTAAGTATCCTAGGAGAAGAAGATGAGCTAGAACTTGAAGAGTGTTTGAAGGAGCTTGATTCGTTGAAGGAAATTCCTCCTCATAAAGCAATAATCGAGGAATTGACGAATGATGCTAAAGTAGAAGAAGTGAAACCGGAGATGAAGATATTACCCTCACATTTGAAGTATGTGTTTCTTGATCAAGAGGGTACCAAACCGGTGATCATTAGTAGCTCCTTATCAAACCATGAAGAAACAAGATTGGTCGAAGTTTTGAAGTCCAACAAGGAAGCAATAGGTTGGACACTATCCGACTTAAAAGGGATAAGTCCTTCCTATTGTATGCACAAGATCATGATGGAAGAGGATTATAAGCCGGTGGCACAACCTCAAAGACGGCTAAACCCAAACATGAAAGAAGTAGTCCGGAAAGAAGTAGTGAAGCTACTAGAAGCCGGCATGATATATCCGATTTCGGATAGTACATGGGTTAGTCCGGTTCAAGTTGTCCCTAAGAAGGGAGGTATGACGGTTATCACAAATGAGAAGAATGAGCTCATACCGACTAGAACCGTGACCGGTTGGAGGATGTGTATTGACTACCGGAGGTTGAACAAAGCAACGAGAAAGGATCATTTTCCTCTACCATTTATGGATCAAATGCTAGAGAGGCTGTCAGGACAAGCTTTTTACTGTTTCCTTGACGGGTATTCAGGTTACAATCAGATATCGGTGAATCCAGACGATCACGAGAAGACTGCTTTCACATGTCCTTTTGGGGTATTCGCATATCGACGCATGCCGTTCGGTTTATGTAACGCTCCAGCAACATTTCAAAGATGCATGCAAGCTATATTTGCCGACTTGATAGAGAAAAGCATTGAAGTGTTCATGGACGACTTCTCAGTTTTCGGGTCATCATTTGATTTGTGCTTGGAAAATCTGGACACGGTACTGAAAAGGTGCAAGGAAACCAACTTGGTGCTCAATTGGGAGAAGTGTCACTTCATGGTAACCGAGGGTATTGTCCTTGGTCACAAGATCTCCTCCAAGGGTATCGAAGTTGATAAAGCTAAGGTCGACGTGATAGGGAAACTTCCACCACCAGTCAATGTCAAAGGAATCCGAAGCTTCCTAGGACATGCCGGGTTCTATCGGAGATTCATCAAAGACTTCTCAAAAATCGCAAAGCCATTGAGCAACTTGCTCAACAAAGATAAGTCTTTTGATTTTGATATTGATTGTTTAAATGCATTTAATAGTTTAAAGGATAGCTTAACATCCGCACCCATAATCACCGCACCAAACTGGATATACGATTTTGAACTTATGTGCGATGCAAGTGATTATGCGGTAGGCGCGGTGTTAGGTCAACGCAAAAACAAAATTTTTCATGCTATACACTACGCAAGTAAAGTTTTAAATGACGCACAAGTCAATTATGCTACTACTGAAAAAGAATTACTTGCCATAGTGTTTGCATTAGAAAAATTTCGTTCATATCTCATAGGTTCGAAAATTGTTATCTGGACTGACCATGCAGCTATCAAGTACTTGATTACCAAACCCGACTCAAAGCCGAGACTCATCCGTTGGATGTTGCTACTCCAAGAGTTTGATTTGGAGATTAAGGACAAGAAGGGGACTGAGAACCTAGTAGCTGATCATCTGTCCAGATTGGTGAACAAAGAGATAACGAAGAATGAAAGGGACATCCTTGAAGAGTTCCCGGATGAGCAGTTGCTTACGGTGCAAGAAAGACCATGGTTCGCGGACATGGCCAATTACAAAGCAACGGGATTCATTCCGGAGGATTACACATGGCAAATGAAGAAGAGGTTGTTGAGAGACGCCACTCAATTCATTTGGGATGACCCATACTTATTCAAGATTGGAGTAGACCACTTAATAAGAAGATGTGTTGCTAGAGAAGAAGCCAAGGACATCATGTGGCATTGTCACAACTCGCCATATGGTGGTCACTACAGTGGAGAAAGAACTGGAGCTAAAGTTCTTCAAGCTGGCTTTTATTGGCCCTCGTTGTTCAAAGATTGTTATGAACATGTGAAAGAATGCGAGAGTTGCCAGAAGACCGGAGGGATTTCAAAGAGGAATGAAATGCCTCTACAAAGTATCCTTGAAGTCGAAGTCTTCGATTGTTGGGGTATTGACTTTGTAGGGCCATTTCCATCTTCTTTGAACAACGAGTATATTCTGGTGGCTGTTGATTACGTTTCAAAGTGGGTTGAAGCAATAGCATCTCAGAAAGCCGACAGCAAAACGGTGGTCAAGTTTCTGAAAAGAAACATCTTCTCCCGATTTGGAACTCCAAGAGTGCTAATAAGTGATGGAGGTTCTCACTTCTGCAATCAGCAGTTAGCAAAAGCACTTGAGCACTATGGAGTAAAGCACAAGGTAGCTTCACCATACCATCCACAGACGAACGGTCAAGCCGAGGTATCCAACCGTGAAATCAAGCGGATTCTTGAGAAGACCGTGTCATCTTCAAGGAAGGATTGGGCGATGAAACTGGACGAAGCGTTGTGGGCCTATAGGACCGCATACAAAGCTCCTACGGGTTTCACACCATTCCAGTTGGTGTATGGGAAGGCATGCCACTTGCCGGTCGAGTTGGAGCACAAAGCGTTTTGGGCGCTCAAGTTTTTGAACTTTGATCAAGAGCAAGCTGGGGAGAAGAGGAAACTTCAAATGCATGAGTTAGAGGAGATGCGTGACCAAGCTTATCAGTCAAGCAAGCTCTATAAGGAAAAGGTTAAACGGTATCATGACAAGAAGATCATGAAGAGGGAATTCAGACCTGGTCAAATGGTCCTGCTTTTCAATGCAAGACTGCGATTATTTCCGGGTAAATTGAAGTCCAAGTGGTCCGGTCCGTTCATGATAAAAGAAGTAAAACCTTATGGAGCTGTGGAACTTGAGGATCCTATCACCAAGTCGACATGGACAGTGAATGGACAAAGACTTAAGCCATATTTTGGAGGTGAAGTCGTTCGACACACGACGACGATTTCACTCATCGATTCATATGCATAAGTGAAACAGGCGTCGATCTAATGACGTTAAACAAGAGCTTGTTGGGAGGCACCCCAATTTTGTAAGTATGTTGTGTTTTTAGTGTTAGTTTACTTCTGTACAAGTATTTATGTATGTTGGGATATTGGCAAGAACTCTTAAATTTATTTTTCTGTTTTCTGTCATGGTCGCTACAGCGACCAACTCATCGCTGTAGCGATGGAATTTACACTTGTCGCTCGTAGCGACGCACTTGTCGCTTGTAGCGACAGTTTTTGCACTTGCGCTTGTAGCGCAACAGTACGCTTGTAGCGATGGGCTTTTTGCCTGTCGCTGTAGCGACGAATCGCGCGCTTGTAGCGAGCGTATCAAAAAACAGTTTTATTATACCAATGCCACTACTGTCGCTTCAGTAACTCCCAACTGCCTTCTTTAATGCTATAGCCGTTGTTTTCTTTTACTTTCGCACCCTTTACACTTCCATTCCCATTATCTTTCATCTCTGCATCTATCACTTTGCATTCTGACAAAAATCTGCAAAATCACACCATACTCCTGTTTAATCTCACTCATCAACTCTTCAGGTATGTATTTCGCACCCCTCTGTCAAGGATTAGTTGCTTTTTACTTCTCATTTGTGCCTGCATGCTGATTTTACATTTTAGGGTTTAGGGTTTACGAATTTTGAACTTAAATCATGCCCTTTTGTATACCCATTGTTATGCCTAGCTTAAGTTGTTATAAATGAACGAAAATCACTAGGGAAACTCTCTTTTAATCCTCTTGTTCATAGGATTTCTATTTTGAAAAAACCTTTTGTAAAAATTCAAAATAAATTAGGGTTTTTGAGGATTTAGGAAGTTTAGGTGATTGTTAGTCATTTATTTTAGCTTTAATGTTGATTTCGCATGCTACAAACAAGTTTAAATCAAGAAAAACATGAAAATCTGAAAAGGGTCTTCCTCGCTACAGTACGCTTGTAGCGAGGGAAAGAGGCATTTTCTGGGTTTCGTCGCTACAGCGACCAAGCTGTCGCTTGTAGCGAGCGTACCCAGAATTTGTTTTATTTTTGTTTTGATTGATATATGACTTGTGTCCTACCTGACTTTTATCTGTTTTAACTCATTGTGTAGGAATGGCACCCAAAACATCTTCGAAACGTCAAAGGAACGTTGAAAGTTCCTCGTCAAGACCAAGGGTCAATATTCCACAACACGATGCAGCTCGTTTCCTCAGCTGGAGGAACCAAGAGAGATACGAGGAACTGAGGACAAGAAGAATTTGGTCCGAGAAGAGGTTCGAAATTTCTGAAGAAGGGGAATATGGCGGATTAGCAGCCATAATAAACGAGAGGAAGTGGGGAATCCTTTGCACACCACCGAGGAGGATCAACTATGAGATCGTGCGCGAGTTTTACGCGAACGCGATCCCCGCCGATCCGTCTGATGAGTTTACCTTCACGACTTACGTGCGTGGGCGCACCGTCACATTCGACCGCATGTCCATCAACGCATATCTGGGCAAACCTTTGGAGCTGGTCGAGGAAGATAATCCGCTTGCACCCACTGCACTGTGTGATTTCAGTGAGCGTCAGAGGAGTGGTGATTGGGACCACGACAGCATAGCACAGGACATCTTCCAAGCGGGGAAGAGTTATGACGTGAGTAGGGCTTCGGGGAAGCCTTTCCGAGCATTCCGTGAGCACATGACCACTGAGGCTCAGGTAATCCTTACCCTGATTTTATATAACATCCGCCCCAAATCTCACACCTCCTCCACCACTTTAGATGTGACCCCCCTAGTCCATTACATCCTCACTCAGCGTCAAGTGGACGTAGCTAGGCTGATTGCTAATGAGATGAGGATAGTTGCTGAAAGTGGACTATTACCCCCGGCCAAACCTAAATGTCCTTTGACTTTTCCCGGGTTGATTATGGGTCTATGTAGGAGAGCTAGAGTTCATATGCCATCACAAGTTGATGAGGAGATTAAAAATCCTATTGATGATAGATACATCAATAGGTATTGCTCTGCACCTGCACCTGTTGCCCCACCATCACCACCTCATACCTCAGCCGGACCGTCATACTCAGCAGGACCTTCTCATATGCCACCACCACCACCTCAGACTACTAGCCACCCTAGCCACCCGACCATTCCACCTTTGGACTTATCGAGTTGGGATTCAGCTACTGTGAGCTCTCTTCTGTTGGCGCAGAATGCGTCAAATCATCGGGCACTTACTGCGCTTCAGAGCCATCTGCACGACAGTGGCCAGAGCCCGTGGACACCTGCGTTCTTCTCCGAGCATATTGCTTGGCCTGGGGACAGGCCATTCTTTCCAGGAGGGGCAGAGACAGCTGGTGCTGGTGATGATCAGGATGCTGGAGACGATGGTGATGACGACGCAGATGTCGATGCTGATCTGGGTGATGATTCTTCATATGCTACAAACTCTATTGATCGCATGGCAGCTGACTTGACTGACTCTGAGGACGACATGGCCACAGATTCAGATTGATGCAGAGCAGCAGATCTTGATTTGTTTTCCCTTTCATTTTATTTATTCAGCTTTGTACTTTAACATTTTGATTTATGCTATGTACTTTGAGTATTTCTTTTGTACTTTGGATGATGTACTCTTTTTGGTTTAAGTTAATTATGTTTATGTTATTTAATTTTTGTTATAGCATGTTAGTATAGTTATATTTTATTTATGCTTTAGTATTTATGTTAAAATTTTTTGAAAATCCCAACAAATTTTGAAAGAAAGATGATTGATTCAAAAGCAATGCTTGAACTGTGAATCATCTGAGTGATAATGATAAGAATGAGTGTTAAAGCGCGCAGCTAAGGTACTCGTTTTCTCGTTTTTCTAGGTATATTCTTTAATGTGAATAAGTTCTTTACACGCACAAGTTAATTTATTCAGTTTTAAGCAAACATGTGTTTAGTTTTGAACCAATGTAGAACTAGCCAAAAATGTGAGGAATCCTCAACCAATGTATATATATGCAGGAGACCAATACCATGTTTAACTCAGTCATATTATGTTAAATCTGTTGTTGTTTTAATTTGTATAAGAGCATTGAAATGATCAAGGCAATTTTTTGAAATTGAGAGAAATACTTGACCAAATGAACCTACCCTGTGAGATGTGTGAGTATCTGTTAACCCATCTGAGCCTAATGGAATCAGAATTGTTAACTGTGGACTGTCAATTTAATAAGCTCATCTGCTTATTTAAATTGCCGGAGTTTGTAAAAAAATTCAGTCACAGTTAACTCTTTATTAAATTCTGATAGTTGTTTTCTTTTGAACCCTTATCCGTCGTTTTTATTGACCTTTGCCATAATAACAAAGGAACATTCGATTAGGGTATCATTGGAATAAGTTGGGGAGAAAGGAAGGTTTTATTTAAGTCAATGTATGGTGAATGATGTTAATTGATCTTGACAACAAGAAAAGAAAAAGAAATGAAAAAAAGAAAGAAAAGCAAACCAAGAAAAAGAAAAGAGAAAAATGAAAAGGTTTGCAAGATTTCAAAGAAAAAGAAAAGTTGTCAAGAATCAATCAAGAATAGAAAAGAAAGAAATTCACCAAGTGTTGTATTGGAGAAAGAAGGAAGTTGTAATTAGACTGAATGTTTCCTTTTGCTTGGCCATTTGAATTCAAATATCCCACATATGACAATTCTTTTGTAGCCTAGCCCAAGTACAACCCTTAAAGTCCTTTTGATCAATGCCTTTTATGCTTGTGGAAATGATAATTAGATAGACACCTAATTTGATTGTATGTTATCATGTTTATTGGATGAGTGTTCATAACCCTCACAAATGATTTCAATTGTTCATATACTTTATATAGAAGTGTGTTAGGTTTGGTTCAAATTTAAACATGTTGCTTGTTTAGGATTGTATGATTTAATTCCTTGTGTTTAGAACTAGTTCACATTTGTAGAATGTATCTTGTTTAATGAGAAACTGGACTTAAGCTTGCGCAATCACATTTGAATCACTCGTTTGATATTTTAATTCTTCGCACTTTTGAATCCTTTGCTAAATTGCTCAATACTGTGGTTTTCAAAGCTATGAAAAATTTCCTTTTGTTCTTTGGTTTGAGGACAAACCAAAATGTAAGTTGGGGAGAGTTTGATAAGTGCTTAAATGTTGTTATATTTTGGTACAAATTTAGGCACTTATGTTTACTTGTTGTACAAGTTATCTTAGGATTAGGGCATAAATGTGTTAAAAATGCAATGAATGTGATCCTAAGCCTTACCCCATGTGTTTATGCAGGAAATACATGCTTGAACCTGATTGATGCAAAAGATTGAAGGTTTTCTTGATGCCATCGCTACAAGCGCAGGACTCATCGCTAGTAGCGAGAATAGGCAGGGATTTCCAGGAAGCCATCGCTTGAAGCGCAGCATCCATCGCTAGTAGCGAGCTTAGGCAGGGATTATCAGGAGTTCATCGCTTGTAGCGATGAACTGGACGCTTGAAGCGAGCCTAGGCAGGGAATTTCAAAGGCTGGTCGCTAGTAGCGACAAACCTGGTCGCTATAGCGACCAAAGGGGCGGTTTAATGCTGATGGTGACGTGGAGCTCTATGATTGGCCAACTGAAGTCCTCGCTACAAGCGACAGACTGGTCGCTTGTAGCGAGCGTGCATTATCTCAGCATATTTAAGGATTTTTAAGCTCATTTCTTAGAGAGATAATTTTTTATCAGAATATTTATTTTTCCAGAGCTTAGAAAACTTATAATCTTTGAGAGAGAATAGGCATAGAAGGAGGAAAACATCAAATAGCAATTAGATTTGGATTGAAGAAGATCTTAGGAAGCTTTGAGACATCAAGCTCTCACAAATCTTCATCTTTCTTTCCTATTTTGCAAGAGTTGTCATGATAATGATCAACCAATCTCCTTTGTTGGGATTGATAGGTAATCAATCACTCATGTTGTAAACTTTTGATTATTCAATATATGATTCTAGCAATTTTTATATACCATTGAATTTCTTCTTGCTTTTCAATCTTATGTTTGATTTAAATGTTGTTGAAAAAGGCTTTTGAATCTAGGTTTAGAATGATTTTCTATCAAGACAAGAAATTCTAGAAATGGGATTTGGTTTTGATAATTACATTATAGTATTGGATCATAATGCTTTTGGATCGTTTAATGGATTGAGAAATCATCGATTAAACGATACAATCGATCTCACGATGTCATTTGGGAAATCAATGATGTTGATGAGCAATACGTAATAATGCAATATATAAGAAAACGCTAGAATTCGTATTTGTAATCAATCGGATATAACCAATGTTTGATTGATGAAAGTCAATCCTAAACACCTTCTATGTCCTATTACTCTACCATTTATTTATTATGTTTTAAAAGTATGAGTAGTGTAGTAAAACAAACGATTAAACCCTAACTTAAAACGATAATCGAAGTTGAACGGAATATGATATCACATTAATCCCTGTGGAACGATATAAAAACTAATACTTACTTTTGTTCATTCAACAAAATGAACAACGGCGCCATTTTGTTGATTTGCAATCTCTTGAAAACTTCAAGGAACCTAGCAAACTGCCTCTCCTTCTCTTTTTTGGCTGGTGTAGTTGGGTAAGGTAGGTGCGGTGTTGGTGCATTCTTCACTATATCTTGCTTCTTGCTCTTCTCCTTCACCACATCCTTCTTCCATACAATGTTTTCATTTTCAACTACATCCTTATTATTTTTTTCTACTTCTACATCCTCTATATGTACATCCTCCGTTTCTTCCTCACGCCCTTCATCTTCATCCTTCTCTCTCACCTCATTCTCAACCACCTTTCTCTCTACTTCTAAATTGTCCCCGATACCTTTGCCAATTACCTTCCCGCTCCTTGTAGCTATTGCCTTGCAATTTTCGTTGTCTCTTGTTGCAAGGACTTCCTCATCAAAATGACTTAATTGTCATTTCGATGATGATGCATGATCCTTCGGGTTGGTTTGTGTGTTGGCGGTAAAGGTTCCGCCTTGTTGAGTAGCTTGTGAAAGTTGTTGTGCCAATTGACCCACCTGCGTCTCCAGATTTTTAATGGACGCATCAGTGTTCTTCTGGTTGGCCATTGACTGCTGCATGAATAGATTGAGGGTTTCATCAGTGGATTGGTTGCGGTTTTGTTGTGGAGGTTGATATTGGTTATAGTTCTGGTAAGGTTGTCGGTTGTACTGCCCAGCTTCTCCTCTCCAACCTTGGCCATAATTAGGATTATTCCCTCTTGGGAAGTTGTTTGGATGGCTTTGGAATTGGTTTTGGAATTGTTGAGGCCTTGGTTGATTACCAACATAGCTTACCTCTTCTGTGGGGGGT
Organism: Medicago ruthenica; assembly: GCA_018208015.1. Taxonomy (NCBI): domain Eukaryota; kingdom Viridiplantae; phylum Streptophyta; class Magnoliopsida; order Fabales; family Fabaceae; genus Medicago; species Medicago ruthenica. Next base: position 96,562 of record WNNG01000514.1, on the reverse strand, counting down.
GGACAGAATCCGGTTGGGTGATCTCCCGAACAAAGCTCGCAAGATGCGACTTGGTGTTGTCTTCTTTGCTCGTTCTGGATGTCCTTCATTTGTTGGGGAAGGTTGGCCATTTTCTTTGTCAACTCTTCCACTTGTTGCGTAAGCAACTTGTTTTGTGCAAGGATCGCATCATTAGTTCCCAACTCTAAGATTCCAGTCTTCCTTTGGCTTTGGCTCCGGTTGTGATGAGCTTGGTGATCGTTCAAAGCCATTCTGTCAATAATAGCAACAGCATCCTCCGCGCTCTTGGCCATTAAAGAACCACCAGCTGCAGCGTCAAGCAAAAGCTTTGATTGTTGTTGCATTCCGTTCCGGAAGAGATGAATTTGTGTTAACTCATCAAATCCATGGTTCGGACATCGTCTGAGCATTGACTTGAAACGCTCCCAGGCTTCACATAGTGTTTCACTTGTACCTTGTGAAAACACCGCAATGGTTGTCTTCGCCTCCATAAACCGATTCTGAGGGAAGAACCTCTCAAGGAATTTCTCCTCAAGTGTATTCCAGTTTGTCATCACCGTAGGAGGTTGGTCCAAGTACCACTCCTTAGCTTTGCCTATCAATGAATGTGGAAACATTCTCATCCACATTGCCTCCTCATTACTTTCCGTCTCACCAAGAGTTCCCGCAATCTCATAGAACTTTAGTGAGATGTTGGAACGGGTCTTCATGATCTAATCCTGAGAATGGATTAGCATATAGAATTTGCAAGATCCCCGTCTTCATTTCCGTTTGCTTGGTAGTCCGCGTTGTCTTCCCCAATTGAGCAAAACGACGTGGACTGTTAGTACATGGAATCCCAGAACCTCCTGAACCATCTCCTAGCTGCAGCCATATGTAACTCTTGGCTTGGATTAGGACTTGATGATTGACTAGAAACAGAACTCTCCTCTTGTTGCCTCCTCTTAGCTTGTTGCTTCTTTCTCCGATTCTTGCTATTGGCTCTACGAGCTGTTCTTTCAATCTCGGAATCAAAAAGAAGTTGGTCCTCGGAAACTTGACCTCGCATAAACGATTTCAATAATCTGACCACAAAGAATTAGCAAACAAGATGGATAAGAGTATTAGTTATATACATAAAAGAATTTTGTGCAAAATTGCTTAAAACCATAATTAAAGTTGCAATGATTATAACATCAAAAACTTTAATCCCCGGCAGCGGCGCCATTTTGTTGAATGAACAAAAGCAAGTATTAGTTTTTATATCGTTCCACAGGGATTAATGTGATATCATATTCCATTCAACTTCGATTATCGTCTTAAGTTAGGGTTTAATCGTTTGTTTTACTACACTACTCATACTCTTAAAACATAATAAATAAATGGTAGAGTAATAGGACATAGAAGGTGTTTAGGATTGACTTTCATCAATCAAACATTGGTTATATCCGATTGATTACAAATACGAATTCTAGCGTTTTCTTATATATTGCATTATTACGTATTGCTCATCAACATCATTGATTTCCCAAATGACATCGTGAGATCGATTGTATCGTTTAATCGATGATTTCTCAATCCATTAAACGATCCAAAAGCATTATGATCCAATACTATAATGTAATTATCAAAACCAAATCCCATTTCTAGAATTTCTTATCTTGATAGAAAATCATTCTAAACCTAGATTCAAAAGCCTTTTTCAACAACATTTAAATCAAACATAAGATTGAAAAGCAAGAAGAAATTCAATGGTATATAAAAATTGCTAGAATCATATATTGAATAATCAAAAGTTTACAACATGAGTGATTGATTACCTATCAATCCCAACAAAGGAGATTGGTTGATCATTTTCATGACAACTCTTGCAAAATAGGAAAGAAAGATGAAGATTTGTGAGAGCTTGATGTCTCAAAGCTTCCTAAGATCTTCTTCAATCCAAATCTAATTGCTATTTGATGTTTTCCTCCTTCTATGCCTATTCTCTCTCAAAGATTATAAGTTTTCTAAGCTCTGGAAAAATAAATATTCTGATAAAAAACTATCTCTAAGAAATGAGCTTAAAAATCCTTAAATATGCTGAGATAATGCACGCTCGCTACAAGCGACCAGTCTGTCGCTTGTAGCGAGGACTTCAGTTGGCCAATCATAGAGCTCCACGTCACCATCAGCATTAAACCGCCCCTTTGGTCGCTATAGCGACCAGGTCTGTCGCTACTAGCGACCAGCCTTTGAAATTCCCTGCCTAGGCTCGCTTCAAGCGTCCAGTTCATCGCTACAAGCGATGAACTCCTGATAATCCCTGCCTAAGCTCGCTTCTAGCGATGGGGTCTGCGCTTCAAGCGATAGCTTCCTGGAAATCCCTGCCTATCCTCGCTACTAGCGATGGCTCCTGCGCTTGTAGCGATGGCATCAAGAAAACCTTCTATATTTTGCATCAATCAGGTTCAAGCATGTATTTCCTGCATAATCAAATGGGGTAAGGCTTAGGATCACATTCATTGCATTTTTAACACATTTATGCCCTAATCCTAAGGTAACTTGTACAACAAGTAAACATAAGTGCCTAAATTTGTACCAAAATATAACAACATTTAAGCACTTATCAACTAGCATAATTCTTGTAACCCAGGAAACACATCACTTCTAATATACTACAATGCACATTCTTCATCAGTTTCATACTAGCAAGCAACAACAAAAGTCTGCAGGCTCCATTCAGAAAACTATATTTAATTGCAAAATTAAAAGGACATTGCTGACTATATTTCAATGAGGCGTATGTATCATTAAAGAAATTACAACTTGTTAACATCAATGAAACAAAATTTCAGTACCTGTTTGTATTGGCTCATCTCTGCCCAAGTCAACTCCTCTGTCCAAAATTCTGCAGGTTCACTTAAACCAGTCTGAAAACACAGCCTCCCAGCACTATTTTGAAAATATACCAGCACCAACCTTTAATGGCAAGCAAAGTTCCGTATCCCACGCTGAATTGTCTCCCTGCAAATGAAAAACAGAACCAGAATCTTTTCATTTACTTTTGCTACAAATAAAACCAGAATTTTCTAAATCCCATACATGGTAAAGGATTTAAATTCCAGTCTGAGATTGAATAGTTGAATCCTTTTGTTTTTCATCTAATCCACATCCACGTTGTTAGTTTTACTTGTTCCACCAAAGATGCTACCTCTAAATTTTTATCTTGAAATACTTTTGCGTTCCTGCTTTTCCAAATAATCCACATACTAGCAAACCATATATATAACTGAAAGTTTCTCCTCATGGACCCTTCCACTCCTCATCACAGCAACAAAATGCAAAAAGTGGTTTTTTATCTCATTATGATACACTGCATTTACTCCAAACCACCTCACTATCCCATGCCAAACACTTGGAAAAAGTGGACACTCGAAGAATAAATGTTGAGTTGATTCCGCTATTCCACACCCGCAGCAACAATTTTGAGCTTCCATAACTAAGACTTCTCGCTTCACTAGGGTTGACTTTCGTTGCTATTCGATCTTGAAAAACCGCTACCTTCAGAGGAACCAATTCATGCCATATTTTCGTGAGTATCTCCTTTACCCTATTCGGTCCTTCATTATGATTTTATATGCCAATTTTACCGAATATCTACCTGATGTATCACTCCCCACACCCGTTTATCATCTTCCATCTCACTAATATTTTCCTCCTCTAGCTCCACCATAAGCTGCCTCACTAAATCTTCCATCCATTGGAATAGCTCTCTCCATCTAAGCCTCCATTCCCTTCTCCCTTCTACCTGAACACATAAGTCTGCCACCTTACTCTCTTTATCCAACGATATCGAAAACAACCTATTATACTTCTTACTACATTCCTCTCTCCCCTTCCAAACTTCCTCCCAAAGATATGTATCTTTGTCGTTCCCCACCAACTTCTTAATACTCTCTGCAAACCATTCTTTGTTAAACCTCTCGCTCCCTCTCTCCTCCGCTTGCACATACTGCCACCACAAAGAACTACTCCTGCCCCCTCCCTCCACTCCTCCCAACTTCTCTCCATATTTCTCACATTTTATATACCCAGACCATTCAAACTCTTTGTCAGTAGACACCTTGTCCCATCTAACCCAATTTATTTTCCTAGATTCCTCACTCCTGCCCCATAGAAATTGTTTAAGAGTTTCTATCTTTGTGATGATTCCTGACGGAGCCTTAAAGAGAGACAAATAGAATACCGGTAACCCTGCAAGAACCCAACGCAAAAAAGACACGCCCTCCAATAGACAAATTCCTGCTTCCCACCTTATCCACCATCGAAAGGAAGCACTTTAATAGTGATATTGCCTATAGCATTGTACGTAAGTTTTGTCCTTTTTTTTAGTATCCTTAATGATTATTTATCACTTTTTACAAGTTAACTTTTTCTCAAGTTAATTTTTCATGAATTACTCGTTCCTATTCATAACTATCTACCTTTGGAAAAGATAAATTACTGAGCAACTTACTAGCATAGTTTTTGGGAGCTGGTCACATATCAGAAGGGGGAAATGTAATGTCGATTTAGCCTATCCAGTATCCCCCTCCAATTATTTAAAATGTAAACACCTTAAGAAGCAAACACAATGACTAGTAACAGAATTTAACATTAATATTTGGCCACAGCACCAAGGACTATATGCCAAAACTTCAAACAGATCGGCAGGAACGTTCTACAAATTTTTTTAACATTTCCATTAACTTTTTAAAATTTTAAAGAAAAATATTACATCTTAATAATATCTACTAGGAGCAGACTCGAGACTTCTTGTCTTATTCAAAGGGGAACAACTGAACAAGTACATTGACAGATGGTTTTTCCTTGACATTACTTTGCAATGTAATAATTAAGTAAAAAACAAACATCAGCCTGTCTGAAACTAAAAAAACTCCATCTCCAACGAACTAACCAATTTAACAAAAGGCCATTTAATAACAATCAGTTTGTTATGAAGAAACCACAATTTAAAACAGTTCAATCTTCAATTAAGGCAACGATAGCAAGTAAAAGATTGGCAAAAATTGATTGGAAAGTCGAGCAATGTTACCTTTTCGGTTCCTGCTCAGAATTCAAACCAAAATTGTTGGGACCTGCTTTTGACACAAGCATTAGTCTAAGTCTAACCATATAGAATTCTTTTCACTCGGTACCAAGCAGTAGAGTTCAAACTTTGTCAAAAAAACAAACAGTAGAATGCAAACCTTTTCCCTTATGTTCTTTTGAAAACCTCTTTCCTTTGTTGGTATCATGAAATTTAGACTTCTGGAACCTACATAAATTGGACACTGATTTATAATCACAGGAAAACTATGTAATGTGTAAGAAGACGAATTGTCAACACAATAAACCAAGAGTGAAAAAAGAGATAAGAAAATAACGTACCCTCCTTGAGTTCATAGATCAAATTCAATTTTGACAAATGAGAAGGTTAGGTTTTCAGAAATTGGAGATTAGAGAGTGGGATTTAAGATTAGAGAATGGAATTGGGTTTTAGGGTTTTGGAGTTGTGGGAGACTGAGATAGAGAAATAGGGATTTGATGAAAAAATTTAGGCTACAAGCGGGAGTGAGAAATTGACAACGCGCCTTGTAAATTTTTCCTTAAAACCTGCGACGGTTGGGCAGAACAGTCGCAAGAACTGTCGCAAAGGTTTACTTTGCGACAGTTCTCAGGCAAGGGTCGCAAAGTAAGTGTCGCAAATTGCTAAATTTCTTGTAGTGACTCAAACAAATTTCTTTTTGTTTTTACTTTTTCATGTCTTTCTCTATCTTTTCCCCAGCGGAGTAATCACTTCTTACTTCATGTATTGTTACCCATTCAAGGGATCATTTGCATTGAATAAAATTCACTTTTAAACCATTTCATTATTTTGTGTTCTCATTAGCGCATAAAATATTGTTTTTTATTCATGATAAATAATGCATTGAAACATGGGAAATAATAAAAATAAACTTGCAAAAACAAATGTGTGTTTTACTTAAATTTATTAAATGTCGAAGGAATTTCGTTGGTCTCCAGTGTTGCGTCATAGGACTCAAAGCCTGAAACTGTTGGTTAGTCATTTTAAGACTCATGCTCTTCAGCAGAAGTACGTGTGTAGCTCACGGCACGTGAAACGCAAAGATCCCGAGTGTCGGAGGAATAAAATTCCCCAAATAAAGCACACCCCATGCATCTTTTTCATCCACTAAGGCTGGATATCGATCATGCTTCCAAAATAATCCTTATATCCCCAGTGAGGTCACAACCAAAGTCCAATCGTCATTGGCACAATCACAACCAAAGCCCAATCACCATTCCCATCTAATCACAAATAAAGTCCAATTTTCATTGGCATTCCCCAGTAAAGTCACAACCCCAAAGCACAATCATCATTGGCGCTTTCACTCAAATTTCCAAATAAAGCCCAATCCTCATTGGCACAATCACAACCTAAGCCCGACCTTGCTCGGCATCCAATCGTAATCCCCAGCATTCAACATGTCATCCCACATGTCAGCAAATGCATGCATCATATCAAACTCATTCATATACATGCATCTCATATTCATATCATGCTCCCCATCAAGCATTCCCCAGTAAGTATCACATATTCACCAACATCCATCAACAGTTAAGCAGTGTTCCCAGTGAACCTCCTTCAAAAATCCCCAGCGGATCTCTTCCCAAATTGTACTATTCCAGAGTGGACCTGCTCACGGCCATTAGGATTCCTCAGTTGAGTTTCCCCAGCAGAAACTACTTATTGAGTCTACCTCATACCATATCATATTGCATAGCATACTGCATAAGGCAACATGAAGCATATCATGCATCAACAATCATGCTTTCCTTTTCAACAATCTAAGTACTAGCCACGCCTAGAGACGATTACATTTTATTTCCCCAGAGAGTCTAAGCACCCACCGAGGCGACGACTTGTCAGATCTAAGCACCCATCGAGGCGACGATCTTTTACCTTTTCAGTCTAAGCACCCATCGAGGCGACGACTTGTCAGATCTAAGCACCCGCCGAGGCGACGATCTTTTACCTTTTCAGTCTAAGCACCCACCGAGGCGACGACTTGTCAGATCTAAGCACCCGCCGAGGCGACGATCTTTTACCTTTTCAGTCTAAGCACCCACCGAGGCGACGACTTGTCAGATCTAAGCACCCACCGAGGAGACGATCTTTTACCATTTCAGTCTAAGCACCCACCGAGGCGACGACTTGTCAGATCTAAGCACCCACCGAGGTGACGATCTTTTACCTTTTCAGTCTAAGCACCCACCGAGGCGACGATCTGTTTTTTTTAATTCCCCAAGCGAGTCTAAGCACCCACCGAGGCGACGATCTATCTTTTTATCCCCCAGCCAGTCTAAGCACCCCCCGAGGCGACGACTTGTCTATTTCATTCTTAGTTTATGCACCAGTAGCCAAACCAGGTGACCCTGCATTTACTTTTGTTCATTACATTTGCATATCAATATTTTCATTATTTACTACAAATTTTTTCTCACCTTGAAGGACAAAATTTGGATCCTTCTTTTACTTAATTGCTCTTCGCAAAGAGTTTATGAGATGCCCTTGGCACTCGAATTCTCTATGCAAAGACACAATTAAGTAGGGGCAACTGTTGTACCCTAATTTTGTCCAAGCCTTTTCAAAAAAAAAGGGGGAGAGTCAACAAAAAAAAGAGAAAGTCAAGGTCAACGAGAAAGTCAACTTTTTTTTTCTCCTTTTAAAAAATAAAAAAATATAAAAAAGAAAAAAGAAAAAGGATTTCGCAAAGCGATGTTATAATCGCTCTGCGAACTTTGTGAAGAACATCGCAGAGCGATGTTATAATCGCTCTGCGAACTCTGCGAATTTTGCAGTTTTTGATTTTCTGATTTACCTTTCTTTTATTTTTATTATTATTATAATCTATTATTATTATTATTACTGTTATTATATTTTACTGTCTGATTCCACAAAGAATGGAAAGAAAGCATGTGTCAATTGCCAAGCAACAAAGAAAGGAAAAAGAAGCAAAACCTAGCAAGGAACCAAGCAAGTTGGCTGCCCTTGGGCAGCACTTCTTCCCTACCATTTTGCCTGCTACTGACCCTGCTACTTTCCAGCATCCACCTTGCCATAGGCTTTATCAAAACCATTCAAAGATTGCAGCAAAAGTGCTGCCCCTGTTTGCAAACAGCCCTGTTTTCATGTTTTCCAGCAATTTTCTGTCAGAAATCAGCTGCTTTGGGTTCTGAAATTGGCCAAAGTCTTGACCATGATCACAAGGCAATGTCACCTCTTCCCTTTTGCATTAAATGCAAAGCAAATAGCCTGATTATAGCCCACAAAAACAGCCTGGTTCTAGGGATTTTTCATGATGACAATTGATCTCATTTTGCCTATAAAAGCCATGCAATGCTGCAGGATTATGGACAGATTTTTTACAGCAAAAAAAACCAGTTCTTAGACAGTTAACTTTTACAGTGAATTGAGAGTGAATTGCAGTGAATTTTTACACATTTTAGACAGTTTTCTTTGAGCAATTCTAGAGAGAATTCTAGGAGGAAATTTTAGAGAAAATTCCATTCCTTTCTTTCACAAATTATCCCAAACCAGCACAAAGTAACCAAGCAGCCAAAACAGCCACTAAACCTCATACGAGAGGGAAGAACAATAACACAATATCATTGTTCTTGCTGTTTGCATTCAATCACTTCCAACTTTGCAAAACCATCATCATTCAAGCCTCTTCCATTTTCTTGCAACACAAGCATTGGCTAGGAGTTTTGTAAGCATTCTGAATTCTTTATCTTTCATTTTGCATTGCTGCTTGCATTTGAACTTGTAATATCCCGCTTAAACGAGGCAATTAACAGTGTTACAGGAATTTAAAGACGCGATGGCAATTATGTAATTAAGTGGCAATGGCAAAGTTGTAAATAAGGGAAGAATGGCAAATGGATAAATATGAATATTGTTGTGGTTTTTACTCATTTTTCCTTTATTCCAAAAACAGGAAATTGCTCTTCCTTCTTTCTCTCTTTTGCGCCTCCACCCTTACCAATATCCTCTCATCAAACCTCATCTTGTTAGAATCAAACTTCACTTAAACTCTTGTGTGGCTAGTAAGCTTAATTTGAGAAACTTGGAGCAAGAAGAAACAAAGGAAAGATCAAGTGATCAAGTAAAGGATAGGCTAGGGTTGAAGCTAAGGATTAAGCCAGCACCAAACCCATCTTGAGGTGAGCTCTCTTGGGTTGTTAGAACCCTCCTAGAGTGAAATTCATGAGTTGTGTATCATAGGTAAAGTTATAGAGTTATAGAGTTTTTACCCTAATCTCTTGTGCTTGCTAAATTCTTGTTCAATCACACTTTAATCATTCAATTTATAGTAGTAAATCGTTCCTTATGCTATTATGAAGCTTGGGTATGTTTAAATGGATCAAAATGGTGGAAAAATCACGCTTTTATCAGATTTTGAACTGTCATTTTCGCCAGGCGACCTCGGGGCGAGAAAACGGCGATTTTCAGCAATTTTCTCTGCCCTGTTTCGCCTAGCTTTCGCCAAGCTTTCGCTAGGCGAAATCAGTGATCTCGCCAACCTTTAGCTAGGCGAAATCAGACAGACAGCACATGTCTGTTCTGGTTCGTTCTGAGTGCTGTGTAGGTGTTCGGCGAGGCTTTTTAGTAACTGTTTTCAAAGAGAACCTTTTTATTAAATAAGAAAAACACCATTGTGGACATAACCAAGGACACATAATGCATAAGGAATAAGTGATTGAGGATTTAGCATAGCATTAATAGCATGAATACAAGGTTAATAGGAATGCTTCGGCAAGTTCAGTTATAGATGGATTTATAGGGTTGGTTCTCCAACAATTATAGGAGGCTTATGAGAACGATAAGCCAAGGTTATAGATTACAGGTTATAGATTACAGGTTATAGATTACAGGTTATAGATTACAGGTTATAGATTACAGTATTGTTATAGAATCAAAGTAACAGATTATACGTTCATACGTTAAAGTTAAAGAATTAAAGATCAAAGTTATTGGCGTGCTTGCACGTTTCACAGTCATAGGCATGTTCAGCAGACTCCGGGATACGCCGGATGGGATCTCTCCGAGAGGGTTATCCACATGCAATTTCATAGGGAGTCCGGTGATAGCCTGATATGATAGGAGTTTCACCGGTTCATAGGGAGACGTATCTCGGGGTTGCTCCACCCGGGGTGCCCTCCGTAAAATTGAACTCAGATAATTGTTTGTTCAACGCTAACAGCTAACATAAAACTGCTATCGAACTGTTTAGATGTTTTATGTTTTATAGTTATAGTCAAAGTTAAAGTTACAGTTATAGTCACAGGAAATTCATAGTTATAGTTATAGTTATAGACAGTTATCAGAAAGTGGTCCTAGGTTTCCCCTCGACCACTAAGTTATAGTCATAGGAAGTTACAGTTATAGTTAAAGCCAGATCATAGTTATAGTCATAGGCTGTTTACAGCGATTGTTACAGGCAGTTATAAGTTATAGTTACAGGAGGATTTATAGTTATAGACAGATAAAAGACTTGGCGATCATAGGAAATCCCCAAGATTGCCAAGGTAGGCATGGCGACCCTAGGTTCCCTGTGGTTGCCAACAGTAGGTTGGGTAGAGCTCACTGAGACATTATGTCTCATCCCATTCCTTCTGGTGCAGGTTTACAGGTTAGTCAAAGGTTCGTGACGGAGATCTTCACGGAGATACTGGATGGAGTACAGTTGCTCGTTGTGCATCAGCTCAGGAGCTTATTGGATGAATTATAAGTATTTGTAATAGTATTGGATTTTATGTACAAACGAGTAACTTGTATTCACTCTTTTGTGATGTATTATTATTATTATTGAAATTTTTAAATGTATCCAGTATCAGTTTAACGCACATGCTAATATACTAGTTAAAATTAGTATGGGTGTTACAATTGGTATCAGAGCAGGTCGATTCAGACCGTGCCATGGGTCGTTTAAGATTCAATAAAAGTAGTGGAATCATTGGGTTCCAGATGTTGTTCTAAATGTCATGTCTAGTTGAGCCTGATCAACTCAGTCTAGTATATGACAGTTAGGACAAATATCCGAGAGCTGAATGTGACCAAGGAGGAAAGAAGTGTTCAAAGGGTGAAGGTTAAGACGTCAGATTCTAAGACGAATTTGGCAAAGTGTTTTGTGTCAAAGGATGGTTCTCTAACAGTGAAGTAACTGAGCTAGTTAACGGCAAAGTTTCCGGAATATAAGAGGTATTAAAGAGTAAGGTCAGGTACCTTAACTAGTTGGACGCATCATTGAACGATGCCTTCTCCGAGGAGATATGAACAGTAAAGAACTATGGAAATACTTTAAGGAATGTTTTGGAATCTCAACGGGAACCGCAATTTGAAAAGTTAAAGTGGAATAGAGTTTTATTCCGGGTACAGAGGTAGAGAATTACGGTACCAAACCCAGCGACTTGGAATAAGGAATTATTAGTTAATTATCGGAAGCTCTGGAATTCCAGTAAGGACATAGTGTGTAAGAATGGAAGAACTTGCGCACGTGGATTGGATGAGATTTAATTATCTGATGGATAAGAGGCTCGTTTATGGATTAAGCGAAATAGTGAACAGATGGAACAGGTTACCTTCCTTTATTAGGTGACACCAAGATGCTTGGTATGAAGAATGCGAGCGTAGTGATAAGTAAAGGAAACCCCCGGTAAGGGTATGGATCAAAGATTGAATCTTATGCTGACGGGTTATAGCAGACTGGTTTCGAGGATTAAGCAGGAAGATCGTCACTAACGTACAAGTTGTAGTTAAAGCTATGGTTATGTTAAGGAGTTCTATGTTTTCTTTTAATGGGCTCCTTACACAAGTATTCGGTAAGTCGATAAAGATTACCTTATGATGATAGATGTTAAAGATGGTAGAAAATATATACCTTGGATTGTTCGAAACCATGAAGAGGTGTAGCACATGTTTGAATTCACAGAAGAGCCGGTAAAAGTTGAGTTCTATCCAGACGGATTATTCCCGGAGCAATCCGAGAAGTAACCAAGAGTTATGTTAGAGTATGTGGACCTATGTGTCTTGGGAAAAGGTCATAGATGTGAAATCCTTACGGATGATTATAGGATGAGACTCGATTCATTAATCGATTAAGTATGTGAAAGACGAGAATTTCCGGAAGTCATAGAATGTTTCTAGAAGTTGCCACCAGTAAATAATGTATGAACTTAAGTTGTTTTAATAGGAGCATCATTGGGCTCGTATTCATTGTTAAAGACTGTCTACAGGGTTTGGTGTTTTCATGAAAGTAAGAATTTTGTCTATGTTCGCAAGGAAATGCAAAGTCAAGCGTCTAGCAATCAATAAGGTTAACAGGTGAATTAAACCACAAGAGAAATTTTAATGGAAGATGGTCATATATGGTAATGACGAAGTTATAGGGTCAAAGGATTGGCCAAAGAGATTTTATATGGTAATAGTGGAGTATTACTTTTATTCCAAGGTTAATCGTTTAAATCAGAGTTGCGCAGCGGAGAAGTAATCCATTATGAGTTAACAGACAAATCAAAGCTGAAGTTTAGAGAAAAGGATGTTTGTGAAGTCCTTGTTAGAGGAATTACAGGAAAGGTATTCAGAGATTAATTCTCAAGTTACAGAATGATTGTATGTAGTGATGACTTAAACTTATCATCCGTTCCAACAGGAGATTATAATAGATAAATAGAGGAATGTTTTAGACCCCGAAACTCAAGAGACAAGAGAATCGAAGTAGTTTGATAACTTAAAGGATGTGTTTATAGCACGCGAAGGAGGCCACATTTCATACGGTGATTTAGCTTTTTAGCTCGGTAACTTAAAGTTAACTTGAGAAGTGAGTTTAACCAAAGAGGAATTATTCAGTGGCATGCAGTTATTCCGTATCGTATCCACGTTATGCTAGCATGTCGCATGTAACAGGCATGTAACAGGTTATGATTAGTATTATGTATACTGATCAGGCAGAGTATATGCTACTTAGATAGTAGTGTAACATTTTTTTTTATAGTCATGAGACATGTGTTAGTAATCGTGGTACGCAGTCGGTAATGTTTTAACAGAAAAGTCATATGCATAACAGGGTTGTTGTTATTGAACAAATCTCAGTTGAGGAGTTCAGAAATCCTTGAACTTAATGTTAACAGTTAAAGGAAGGAAATGTTTTACACAGATCAGAGGATTACTCATAGTTTACAGTGAAAGGCTACATGAATTAGAGTTATGAAATAAAGGATTAAGAGTTTTAAAGTGCTGTTTTGACAGCGATCAGGATAGAGTTTTCTTTTCGAAAACAGAGAATGTCTTTTGACAAGTAAGTTATTACGACAACGGAAAGTGACCATAACTTACGTTATGGGATTGTGAATGTTTAAAGGATACAAGGATGAATTAAGAGTCAAGAGAGCGACCTTAGTTGGCGTGGCTTTGTCTCAAGTATATTTTAACTAAGTATGATGTCCCGTTAGTTGGACAATGATGATGCGGTGTACAGTGTACCCGACAGGAGTGTACACGTGCTCGATCATGTATAGAAGCTATGTGCTATGGACTATATTATATGGGGATATGTGAGACGGTTTATGCCACACATCATTTATACTAGATTTTCATAAGTTTGAAAGTATTGGTAAAGAAGGAGGTTCCTAAGACCTTTGGCTACATGTTATTGTTGTTTATTAATCGGAGCATAACCGACTTGTGTGAGATTTCTCGAGCTTTAAGGATTCCCGCAGTGGGAATGTGAGCAATGCTCATGGTTGTGATAGTATCTACACCAGGACTACAGAAAGAAAGGAACGTGAACCATAAGTTCAGCCGCCATCTTATATTTGAAGCGTGAAGGTAGTTGTGATAGACTTCACTTCGTTTAAAGATACTCTATAGCAGATGCTTGCGGTGCAAGACTAACCTATTTAAAGGATGAAACAAATGTAATAGTAACAGGTCGTCTTACGAGACGAAAATTATAGACAGGGATTCTTTTGAACTGAAAACAATGTAATAGATTCCTCGGAAAATTGAGACAATTGAGGAAAAACAGATTGATTCGACGTCTTCAGGGTAATATGGAATGGCCAATTAAAGAAGAACTGATAGAGTTCAGTAAAGGAAATCCAAGACTTAATAATTTTGCTTTGGATTTACAAGGAATATGTCGGATAGAGGACATAGTCGGATAATAGGGATATGTTGGTTCAGATAACCATACGTCTTAGCAAGTGACAGTTATGTAACATGCACCAAATCTTTCGGCAGGAAAGAGATGGTCTTATGTTTTGATGTACAGTGATAGGAATCATGGCTAAAGAACAAGTTTTAACCAATATGGTTTAATCAGGACGCGTGACTAATTTACATGTCAGACATTAGAGTTGCTATGGAATTCCAATAAGCATAAAGAATTGGAAAACTTAATAGTAGAGAAAGAGGTAGAAAGGATTTATCTTTTCAGGATCTTCGAAGGATTTTCTAAATTTCGAGGACGAAATTTCTTTTAAGGGGGGTAGAGTGTAATATCCCGCTTAAACGAGGCAATTAACAGTGTTACAGGAATTTAAAGACGCGATGGCAATTATGTAATTAAGTGGCAATGGCAAAGTTGTAAATAAGGGAAGAATGGCAAATGGATAAATATGAATATTGTTGTGGTTTTTACTCATTTTTCCTTTATTCCAAAAACAGGAAATTGCTCTTCCTTCTTTCTCTCTTTTGCGCCTCCACCCTTACCAATATCCTCTCATCAAACCTCATCTTGTTAGAATCAAACTTCACTTAAACTCTTGTGTGGCTAGTAAGCTTAATTTGAGAAACTTGGAGCAAGAAGAAACAAAGGAAAGATCAAGTGATCAAGTAAAGGATAGGCTAGGGTTGAAGCTAAGGATTAAGCCAGCACCAAACCCATCTTGAGGTGAGCTCTCTTGGGTTGTTAGAACCCTCCTAGAGTGAAATTCATGAGTTGTGTATCATAGGTAAAGTTATAGAGTTATAGAGTTTTTACCCTAATCTCTTGTGCTTGCTAAATTCTTGTTCAATCACACTTTAATCATTCAATTTATAGTAGTAAATCGTTCCTTATGCTATTATGAAGCTTGGGTATGTTTAAATGGATCAAAATGGTGGAAAAATCACGCTTTTATCAGATTTTGAACTGTCATTTTCGCCAGGCGACCTCGGGGCGAGAAAACGGCGATTTTCAGCAATTTTCTCTGCCCTGTTTCGCCTAGCTTTCGCCAAGCTTTCGCTAGGCGAAATCAGTGATCTCGCCAACCTTTAGCTAGGCGAAATCAGACAGACAGCACATGTCTGTTCTGGTTCGTTCTGAGTGCTGTGTAGGTGTTCGGCGAGGCTTTTTAGTAACTGTTTTCAAAGAGAACCTTTTTATTAAATAAGAAAAACACCATTGTGGACATAACCAAGGACACATAATGCATAAGGAATAAGTGATTGAGGATTTAGCATAGCATTAATAGCATGAATACAAGGTTAATAGGAATGCTTCGGCAAGTTCAGTTATAGATGGATTTATAGGGTTGGTTCTCCAACAATTATAGGAGGCTTATGAGAACGATAAGCCAAGGTTATAGATTACAGGTTATAGATTACAGGTTATAGATTACAGGTTATAGATTACAGGTTATAGATTACAGTATTGTTATAGAATCAAAGTAACAGATTATACGTTCATACGTTAAAGTTAAAGAATTAAAGATCAAAGTTATTGGCGTGCTTGCACGTTTCACAGTCATAGGCATGTTCAGCAGACTCCGGGATACGCCGGATGGGATCTCTCCGAGAGGGTTATCCACATGCAATTTCATAGGGAGTCCGGTGATAGCCTGATATGATAGGAGTTTCACCGGTTCATAGGGAGACGTATCTCGGGGTTGCTCCACCCGGGGTGCCCTCCGTAAAATTGAACTCAGATAATTGTTTGTTCAACGCTAACAGCTAACATAAAACTGCTATCGAACTGTTTAGATGTTTTATGTTTTATAGTTATAGTCAAAGTTAAAGTTACAGTTATAGTCACAGGAAATTCATAGTTATAGTTATAGTTATAGACAGTTATCAGAAAGTGGTCCTAGGTTTCCCCTCGACCACTAAGTTATAGTCATAGGAAGTTACAGTTATAGTTAAAGCCAGATCATAGTTATAGTCATAGGCTGTTTACAGCGATTGTTACAGGCAGTTATAAGTTATAGTTACAGGAGGATTTATAGTTATAGACAGATAAAAGACTTGGCGATCATAGGAAATCCCCAAGATTGCCAAGGTAGGCATGGCGACCCTAGGTTCCCTGTGGTTGCCAACAGTAGGTTGGGTAGAGCTCACTGAGACATTATGTCTCATCCCATTCCTTCTGGTGCAGGTTTACAGGTTAGTCAAAGGTTCGTGACGGAGATCTTCACGGAGATACTGGATGGAGTACAGTTGCTCGTTGTGCATCAGCTCAGGAGCTTATTGGATGAATTATAAGTATTTGTAATAGTATTGGATTTTATGTACAAACGAGTAACTTGTATTCACTCTTTTGTGATGTATTATTATTATTATTGAAATTTTTAAATGTATCCAGTATCAGTTTAACGCACATGCTAATATACTAGTTAAAATTAGTATGGGTGTTACAGAACTGATTCCTATTGATTCAATTTCAGTTTCTGCATTATTAATTTTTGTTTAAACTCATTTTTCACTAAAAACAACTTTTGAAACTCCAAAGAAATCTCAAGTTTGCAAAACACCAAACTGAAGTGTTTTACTCCTTTTCTTGCTAATTTCCCAAGTTTTTCAATCCTCTTAAGGTTCTGAAGCTTGTTCAGAAGCAGCTTCTGAACATAAGTTCAGAAGCAGCTTCTGAACATAAGTTCAGAAGCAGCTTCTGAGTTCAAATTTTCGAAGGGTTCGCAGAGCCAAGTTCTGGTCGCTCTGCGACCATGACAGAACTTAAGGGTTCACAGAGCCAAATTCAGGTCGCTCTGTGACCATGACAGAACTCAGTTTCTGAGTTCAAGCTTCTGAAAACTAACTTTTGAGGTTCTGACTTGAAGATTCAGAATCTAAGAGGATTAAAACTCATTTTGGTTCAGAAACATAACAAGGGTTTTTGCATGTTATGTGAAATTTCATAAGTTTGAGTAACAATTTTGAATAACTTGAGCAACAAGCTATTGTTCATTAAGTTTCAAAAATAAAACTTGAGTAACAAGCCATGTTCATTGAGTTTCAAAATCTAACTTGAACAAAGCTTGTTCTTAATTTCAACAAACTTGAACAACAAATTTGTTCATGATTTTCAACAAAACTTGTCCACTTTTTCAAACTTGAACTTGAGCCGAACTTGTTCATTTTCCAAACTTGAACTTGAGCCGAACTTGTTCATTTTCCAAACTTGAACTTGAGCCAAACTTGTTCATTTTTCCAAACTTGTTCATTTTTTAAACTTGTGCATTTTTTTTCAATAACTTGAACAACACTTGTTCATAAGTTGCAACAACTAATTTGAGCAACAAACTTTTCTTAGGTTTTTAACCAAGTGTTTTGCTCTCTTTGGGATTTCTTAAGTTTCATTAACAAACTTTAATGAAAAAGGAATGGTTTGACGTATGTCTCTCCATTCCCCGATTGAACAAACACTTGACGTATGTCTCGTTGTTTAGACAATCGTCATTCTTTTTTCAAACTTCACCAAAATACATTTTAAGTTTCAAACAATAAACTTGAATGAAAAAGGAATGGTTTAACGTATGTCCCTCCATTTCCCGGTTGCACGAATACTTGACGTATGTCTCGTTGTTTAGAAAATCGTCATTCTTTTTTCAAACTTCACCAAAATACATTTTAAGTTTCAAACAATAAACTTGAATGAAAAAAGAATGGTTTGATGTATGTCCCTCCATTTCCCGGTTGCACGAATACTTGACGTATGTCTCGTTGTTCGGGCAATCGTCATTCTATTTTCAACGCATCCAACACACCAAAACCTATTATTGGCCCTCTGTGGTCAATTTGAACCCTTTCTTAACTCCGATGAGTCCATTGAACCTTTTCTTGGCTCCGTTGAGTCAATTTTAACCTCTTTTGGTCCCCTGTGACCTTTTGAATCAATGCTCGACTCCGTTGAGTCCGTTGAACCTTTTCTTGACTCCGTTGAGTCAAATGAACCTAATTCTTGGCCCCCTTGTGGTCAATTCAAACCTCTTTTCCCCAACGGACATGTTTTTTGTCTATTCAAACGCGATACAAACAAAAAGCTCAAGTCTCCCACGCGCGAGCATACAAGCTACGTTTAACCGCAAAGAATACGATCAAAACATCGTTCTTTAAAATTAACCAACAAGTACATTTTTCTACCAAAGAACTACGTAGCTTTGAATTCTCCATCGCACCAGGAGATACGTAGGAGCAAGATTCAACTCTTGTCAAGCACAATAATAAAAAACATCTTTTTTCCCCTTATTTTCCCTTTATATATATATTTAAGCATGAAAGCAAAATTTTAAAAACACTTTTAGCCTTAACTAACTAGGAGGTTCCCGTTGAGTACAACGGACGTGAGGGGTGCTAATACCTTCCCCTTGCGTAATCGACTCCCGAACCCAGATAATGGTTGCGATGACCATCCTTTCTTCATCGTCAAGGGCTTTATTATCGTTTTCCTTTAAGAATAAAAAACTTAAGGGTTTATCAACGTTCCCTTTAAACAAAAACTTTGGTGGCGACTCTTCACTTTCATCCCGAGCGTTCGTACACGCTCGAGGATCGCGCGTTTTTTTAGAGAGCGCACACAAAGCAAGAGACTTCCTATGCTCAAACACAAAGTAAGAGACTTCCAATTGCTCTAACACTACGTAAGAGACTTCTTATGCTCTAACACAAAGTAAGAGACTTCCTTGCTCAAACACAAAGTAAGAGACTTCCCTGCTCAAACACAAAGTAAGAGACTTCCCTGCTCAAACACAAAGTATGAGGCTTCCTTGCTTAGACACACTGTCTAAGACTTTCTTGCTCAAACACAAAGTATGAGACTTCTAGTTGCTCAAGCACGCAGGCAAGAGGCTTTGAATCAAACAGATTTACAACAGAAATAAGTTTGAGTTGAACACTTGATATACTATCAGTGGTGTTCACAAATACAATTCAGATTAAGACTCTCTACTTAAGAAATTCTAAGATAATAAGTTTGTAAGAATTTCTAAGTGTTTTTGATGACTGTCACGTAAAACAGAGCATGTGTTTTTATGGAACAGATTCTTGTGAGTCTTGAAATTCTTCTTCAAATCTTCAATCCTTTATAGAGGAATTAAAGAGATGTTAAGAAGAGCCATGTCAGCAATAAGAGCCGTTGCAATTAGAAGCTTCAGCCAACATTAATTCCTTCTGTTCTGACATTGTGTGAGTACAGAAAACAGAGGAACACATTTTGAATGTTTCCTTAAAACCTGGCTGCGTGTTTCTTCCAAGGAGACAACTGTTGCAAAGAGCTGTTCTGACAGTACAGTACTTTGACAGTTGCAATTGTTGACTTCTGCGTTTCAGACTTCAGAAGCTTCTCTTCAGAAACATTTCTTCAGAAGCTGGCATCAGATACTGTTCATCAGAAGCACTTCTACAAAACCTGGTCTTCAGACGCATTGCTGTTCATCAGACGCTGTCTTCAGAAGCTAGCCTTCAGACGCTCCCTTCAGATGCTCTTCTTCAGACGCTGCCTTCAGAAGCTGTCTTCAGAAGCTGCTTCAGACGCTGATTTTCTTCAGCCTTGCAACACAAGCTTCTATAATTTCCTTCTTGCTCTTAACTTGTTCTTTCATAACCAATGTTAGATACCAATCTTTAAGTACATGGTTCTGCACACTAGAATCAAGTATTAGCATATCCAATTTTCTATTTAACACTTTGTTATCATCAAAACTCAAAAGAGAGTTGTTCATACATTTTGTTCCAACAATCTCCCCCTTTTTTATGATGACAAACATAAGCATTAATAGAAAATTGTTGTTAATTTAATTAACAAGTTGACTTCAGGATCTGAGGTTTGTAAGCTCCCCCTGAGTCTGATAATCCACAAGGTGAGGTTTTTAAGCTCCCCCTGAGTCTTATCCAGGTTAATTAAATTCCATTTAAATCAAACAGGTGAAAAATCAAAGTGTAAATACATTCAGAATTTAAATAACAAACTGACTTCAGGGTTTGAGGTTTGTAAGCTCCCCCTAAGTCTGATAATTCACAAGGTGAGGTTTGTAAGCTTCCCTTGAGTTTTATCCAAGTTATTTAAATTCAGCTTAATTCACAGAATTGAAATTTCAATATATCTCACAAATTTAATTCAGAGGCTAAGAGATTAAAAGTTGTTCTCATAAGTTAATTAATTATCAAGAAATTAACTTATATTTTGAGCTCAAAGTTAAAATGTGAGATAAAAATGTTCAGATCATTTTGTTCAGTACCACTGAACTGTTACAGAAACAATTGTTCAGAAACATTTTGTTCAATACTGCTGAACTTCAGACACAGTTGTTCAGAACAGATGGTTCAGTACTACTGAACTGTTTCAGACAGAATTGTTTGAGAGTTTTTTTAAACTGGGTCTGAAAAAAAAACTGAACATGTAAGATGAAAATTGAAAACTGTGTTTTGAGTGTGTTTATTAAAACTTTTCAGAAACAGAAAAACATTTAAACACACTGCACATTGATGACTTTAGGAGGGTGCAAAGTACAGCTTTCAAGGCTTAATTCATCACAGCCCAACAGTTATAACTTATCAGATTCTGACCAAGTGTTAGACTAATGTTAAGATTCACTCTCATTAGTGGGCCACATGTAAAGTGTCCACTTATAATGAGTTTTATCAGAAGTCTTAAAAATTCAGATTCTGAAACTCAGATTCTGATGTTTTCAGAAACTGAACTATCTTCAGACTCTCAAAGTGAGTGTCTGTTAAGTCTTAGTTTCTGATGAACTTTAGGTTCTCAGTTTCTATTCAGAGTCAAGCAATTTTTTTCAGAGATAAAATGCATGTTCAATAAAATGATGAAATGCATGTTCAGAGATGAAATGCAGTTTCTATTCAGTCTATTCTGAACATAGTCTCTAATAAAATGATTTTTAATTTAAAATGCTTGGCTCTTGAATGTAGAATTGAATTTTTAGACAAACAGATTGCAGCAGTAAAATCACAAAGATGATTATGATGTTTTTAAGAATCTGATAGTTTTTCACATTGGTGTAGAAACTGTTAAGTATAATAGAGAACAAAACATACCTTTGTTGAGGTTCTGATCTACCTCTCCTTGTTCATTCTGGTTGTTGCTAAACACCCACTTTTGTTCCAACAATGTTCTTGATTGGCTTTAGGAGAAGTGTCAGATTCTGCAGAGCTCTCAATAGCTCAGTACCAATGATCCAGTCTTTGTGGTTTTCTCCATATTCCACAGTTCCTCCCTCTTTCATAGTTAGGGTTTGGAACATAGACTTTCTTTCTTTCTGTCATGTAATGCCAGCAGCCATTGCCCAGGCACCATGACTTCCCCTTTTGTTTGGTTCTTAATCATATCTGCAACAGAAATAATTTCAAACCTAGGTACCCATAAGGGTCCTCTTGGGTTAGTTCTGAAAGGTTTAGTCTTTTGTTGCACCTTGTGTCTGGAGTTATAGGACTCAGACTTGTTCAAATACCTTGGATGTGAATATTTTGATCTTGAATAAGTCTTAGTATCAGACATTGAGTTCTTCAGAACCTGAGCTCTCAATGGTCTTGACTTAGATTTCTTCAGAACCTTAGATTTGAAGGTCTTTGGTTCTGAGTTTTTTAGAGTCTGAACCTTTGAAGACTTTGGTTCTATTTTCTTCAGAACTTTGGACTTAAGAGTCTTTGATTCTGATTTGTTCAGAATCTTGGATTCAGAAGTAGAAGGTTCTGATTTGTTAAGAACTTCAGTTTTGCCTACTCCTGACACAAAGCAATCTTTCTGACCTTTCTTAATACAATAAGAATCAGATGACAGATTTGCTTTCTTTTGTATCCTTTGTCTGACATTCTGAGATTTAAAAGGTTTTGTATAAACTGGTTTAGTATCTTTTGAAGATTTTATAAACACAACCTTTTTAAAATTAGAGTCTGAATTTTTCAAAGTTTGAGACTTGCTTGTCTTAGGTTCTAAACTCTTCAGACTTTGAACCTTTTCAGATTTAAAGTCTGTTTTCCTCATAGTCTTAGACTTAGAACCTTTTGGTTTAGACTTTGGCAAAATTTTAGATTCTGCCTTCATCTTTCCTTTAGGTTCAGAAGTTTTGGACTCTGAGCAGTTCAGAACTTCAGAGTCAGCAATCTCTGTTTCTGGTAAATTTTGTTTCTCAGAAATCTCAGATGCAGGTACAAAATACACTTTTGTGCCTTTCATAATATTTTCAGAACAGGATGGTATATTTGTTTCTTTTAAAAAATTAAATGAATCATTTTTGAAACCTATACCTTCTCCTCTGTTTCTGCTGATATTATAAATCATAGAAGCAATCTTACTTCTGTTGATTCCAGTTAAGATAAAATCCTGAAGAGAAATTTCATGTTCACTAGGAACTTCATCAGGTTTCTTATGAACCATTTCTCTGAGTTCTTTAACTTCTTCATCAATCTCATTGATATGATTCTGAAGTTGAAGATTCTCATCAGCCAGCAAGTTATTTTTCTTTTTCAAAGATTTAAATTGATTTAACTTGCTTCTGAGGTGGTTCATAAAATCCTTAACTGTATCAATAAGTTCAGAACGAGTGAGTTCAGAATATACCTCATCTTCAGAGTCTGAACCTGATTCTTCACCAGAAGATGTTGTAGCAATCAGAGCTAGATTTGCTTCTTCTTCATGTTCATTCTCAGACTCAGATTCATTGTCAAGCTCATCCCATGTAGCCATAAGACTTTTTCTGAATCTGTCTTTGAAGTTGCCTGACTTTGAGTTGGTCCTTCTGAATTTCTCCGTTGATTTGTCCTTTTGAAAATCTGGACAATCAACTATAAAGTGACCAGTTCTCTTGCAGTTGTAGCAACCATTCTGTTCTTCCTTCTTGGAACCAGATCCTTTGAAGTTGCTGCTCCTGTTAGAAGATTTCTTTTGTCTCTTCATCAAGTACTGAATTCTTTTAGAAAGCATTTCCAGCTCCTCAGCTTCTGAATCTTCTTCAGAATTTCCTTCAGGAAATTCTTCATCAGATTCTATAGCTTTTAGAGCTTTTAAAGATTTTCCTTTAGATTTCAGTGCTATAGACTCAGAATTTCTAACAGGTTCATCTTCATTGAGTCCCAGTTCATGCACTTTGAGAGAGCTTATAAGATCTTCAATACTTAAAGTATTTAGATCTTTAGCTTCCTCAATAGCAGTCACTTTAGGTCTCCATTTAGATGGCAGACTTTTGAGGAGCTTGTTCACATGATCAGCAGTAGTATAGCTTTTCTTCAGAATCTGAAGTCCAGAAACCAGAGTCTGAAATCTTGAGAACATAGTCTCAATATTTTCATCCTCCTTCATTCTGAACAGCTCATACTGCTGAACCAGAAGATTTTCTTTTGCTTCTCTAACCTTCTTGTTTACTTCATAGTTAGAGCAGAGAGAGGTGAAGATGGCTTTTGCTGTTGATTTATCACTCAACTTCAAGTATTCATTGTGGGGCAAAGAGTCCACAATAATACCTCTTACATTGTGATGTTTTCTGTAGATCTTTCTTTCAGCATCAGTAAGGCTTCTTCTGCTGACAGCTACTCCTTCTTCATCAACTGGAATAGATATTCCATCTTATATGATATCCCATAAGGAGTCCAATGATGTGACTGTACATCTTGCTTTTCCACTAGGAAAATTTCTCAGGATCACCATTAAACATAGGAGGTTTATGGTGTGAGTGAGATTACCTTTTATTTGTACCATAGTCACCACCACCACTTCTGGACGTGGATTCACCAGAACCACCAGAAGACATGTTTTTCTCAGAATCAATACTGACTCACTGTTAAGTGATTGAATATCAGAACCAGGGGCTCTGATACCAACTGAAGGTAAAAAAAAACACAAGAAGGGGGGGTTGAATTGTGTTGGCTTTTTCTTTTCTTTCTCAAAAACTAAGGTTAGTTCAGAATCAGATGTGAATCAGATTTTGAAACTATTTTCAGAGTTGTTTGCAGCGGATAGAGAGAGAGAGAGAGAGGGAGAGAGAGAGAGAGACAATCAATTATCCTGGTTCCTTCCACAATCCGGAAGTAGTCCAGTCCCCTTGTTACTAACAAGAGATTTTCACTATAATCACAGAGATTACAATTGCTCAAGCACAAAGCAAGAGACTTCCTATGCTTAAACACAAAGTAAGAGACTTTCAATTGCTCTAACACTAAGTAAGAGACTTCCTATGCTCTAACACAAAGTAAGAGACTTCCTTGCTCAAACACAAAGTAAGAGACTTCCCTGCTCAAACACAAAGTAAGAGACTTCCCTGCTCAAACACAAAGTATGAGGCTTCCTTGCTTGGACACACAGTCTAAGACTTTCTTGCTCAAACACAAAGTATGAGACTTCTTGTTGCTCAAGCACGCAGGCAAGAGGCTTTGAATCAAACAGATTTACAACAGAAATAAGTTTGAGTTGAACACTTGATATACTATCAGTGGTGTTCATAAAATACAATTCAGATTAAGACTCTCTACTTAAGAAATTCTAAGATAATAAGTTTGTAAGAATTTCTAAGTGTTTTTGGTGACTGTCATGTAAAACAGAGCATGTGTTTTTCTGGAACAGAGTCTTGTGAGTCTTGAAATTCTTCTTCAAATCTTCAATCCTTTATAGAGGAATTAAAGAGCTATTGAGAAGAGCCATTTCAGCAATAAGAGCCGTTGCAATTAGAAGCTTCAGCCAACATTAATTCCTTCTGTTCTGACATTGTGTACGCACAGAAAACAGAGGAACACATTTGAATGTTTCCTTAAAACCTGGATGCGTGTTTCTTCCAAGGAAACAACTGTTGCAAAGAGCTGTTCTGACAGTACAGTACTTTGACAGTTGCAATTGTTGACTTCTGCGTTTCAGACTTCAGAAGCTTCTCTTCAGAAATAGTTCTTCAGAAGCTGGCATCAGACACTGTTCATCAGAAGCACTTCTTCAGAACCTGGTCTTCAGACGCACTGTTCATCAGACGCTGTCTTCAGAAGCTGGCCTTCAGACGCACCCTTTAGGCGCTCCCTTCAAAAGCTCTTCTTCAGACGCTGTCTTCAGAAGCTGCCTTCAGAAGCTGCTTCAGACGCTGATTTTCTTCAGCCTTACAACACAAGCTTCTATCATTTCCTTCTTGCTCTTAACTTGTTCTTTCATAACCAATGTTAGATACCAATCTTTAAGTACATGGTTCTGCACACTAGAATCAAGTATTAGCATATCCAATTTTCTTTTTAACACTTTGTTATCATCAAAACTCAAAAGAGAGTTGTTCATACATTTTGTTCCAACAAAGTGTTAAAAAGAAAATTGGATATGCTAATACATGATTCTAGTGTCCAGAACCATATACTTAAAGATTGGTATCTAACAATAGTTCTGAAAGAACAAGTTAAGAGCAAGAAGGAAAATAAAGAAGCTTGTGTTGCAAGTCTAAAGAAAATCAGCATCTGAAGAAGAGCTTCTGAAGGCAGCGTCTGAAGGCAGCGTCTGATGAACAGTACATCTGAAGGCCAGTTTCTGAGACAGTGTCTGATGACTAGTGCGTCTGAAGGCCAGGTTCTGAAGAAGTGCTTCTGATGAACAGCGTCTGATACTAGCTTCTGAAGAACTGCATCTGAAGAACAGACTGGGAGTCTGAGTCTGAAGGAAACGTAGCAGTCAACAATTGCAATTGTCAACAGTAAAGTACTATACAGTCAGAACAGCTCTCTGCAACCTTTGCCTCCTTGGAAGAAACACGCAGCCAGTTGCAACTAGAAGTCTCATACTTTGTGTTTGAGCAAGGAATTCTCAAACTGTGTGTTTGAGCAAGGAAGTCTCATACTGTATGTTTGAGCAAGGAAGTCTTAGACTGTGTGTCTGAGCAAGGAAGTCTCATATTGTGCGTTTGAGCAAGGAAGTCTTATACTGTGTGTCCGAGCAAGGAAGTCTCTAGCTGTGTGCTTGAGCAAATTGTAATCTTTGTGATTATGGTGAAAATCTCTTGTTAGTAACAAGGGGACTGGACTACTTCCGGATTGTGGAAGGAACCAGGATAAACTGCTTGTCTCTCTCTCTCTCTCATTTACTTTATATCCGCTGCAAAACAACTCTGAAACAGAGCATCAGAATCTGATCATAACAGATTCTGAACTATCATTAAGTTTTTGAGAAAGAAAAGAAAAAGCCAACACAATTCAACCCCCCCTTCTTGTGTTTTTCTCACCTTCAGTTGCCACCAACAACAGTATCACACTATATTCAAGAATTGTGAAGAGTGCAATCTCCCTACCCAATTGGTTGATACCTCAAGGTATAAGTTTCAATTTCTCTTTTATTATTATTTTTTGGTTTAATCTTTAACTTTTCAGTTTTGTCCTTTCAATTACCGGTGCGTTTGATGAACTATCGTGTTTCATGTGTGCCTCTCAAGTGAGATTTGTCTTTTATTTTCTCTGTGCATTCATTTTAATGCGATTGTTGTTTAGGATAATAATCATAGCCATGGATACATTCTATGCATATACCTGCAACTGTCATATTATTCAGCATCCAACAATAGCCTTATTATGCTTACTTTCATTATAGTTGAAATGATAGTGTTTGGGTGAAATAAGTCAACAATTTTGGTACCTTGAATGTGATTTAAAAGATATAACATTAGGATAAACTCTAGTTGAAGTGATATGATATGTTCTTGAATGATATGTGATGTTAGTTTGACTTGGAAAGAATGAATATTTTTGAACCATGAGTAGATTGCATTGGCCAAAATTCTATACATTTTTGCACTTATTGCATAATCTGGAAAAATTGCACTAAATGAATCAATTCAAGAAGGCTTTGTGTTGTTTTGGGTAACATTGAACACATAAAAGACAATATTCTATACATTTTTAATGTTGTGCTCAGGTTACAATAACCCTACTACCATGGTATGTTTCGAAGCCAATCAGAAAATTTGACATTTGTAGAGAGATTAGAATTATGAACGGACTTGTAGTTTTCTTAATGCCTGGTGGTTTAGGTGTGTAAAGTGCGTTTCTTAAAGCTCAGGATTTATATGTAGTTTTTTTTATCTTCTTTTTTGTGAAAACTAGAGTACTCTTTAAAGATAATCTAAGATATTTTGTTTAGTTTAGAACGAACTCATTATTGAAATTGAGGGTGATTATGTTTGATTTAGTTTCTAAACCAAATTTCGCAGTTGAGGTAACTTTTTCAATTGATTTTTTTTTTTGTAGCTGAAAAATGATATGTTGCGGCTGAGATGAGATGATATTACCGGTGCTTATGGCTGAGATGATATTGCTTGATGTTGTTATGCTTTATGGCGGTATATAGAATGATGGATGATTCTCCTGTTGAATTTTTTTTGAAAGAATTCTGCCTAAAGATGTTATATGGCTAAATGCAGATATTGCGTCAATATAACTTCCTAGGTATATTGTGTATATATATATAGATTGTTGTGGAATGTTTTGAGGATTGATTATGTGATATCAAATTAGATTGACTAATATAACTTCCTTTTCGGCATTAAAATTATCCATATTTGTTTTCATATTTTTAATATAAAAAAAAGGTGTCAAGCCTTTGCTAATAAAAATGCAGATTTTTTTAAAAAAAAAATAGATTTCACAACGGTGCTTCAAAGAACTGATGTGAAATATACATATTTAACTTCAGTGTCTATTATATAACTGATGCGAAAACCCTTATGTTAAATTTTAAAGTGACCCTATTACATCAGTGGGCGAGAGGCTCGATGTAGAAAGTTAGATATCACAACGGTTGCCACCCGATGTGAAAGGATGTGGACATACCACATCATGTCACCTTACATCGGTTGCCACCCGATGTGAAAACTCAATTTCAACTGATGTAAAAACTCAGTTCTGTAGTAGTGTAAGATAAAAGATAAAGAAAAACCTTTGATAGTACAAATTTTGCATAAAATTTCTTTGAAGATAGGAGAAAGAGAATGTCTTTTGCAAAATAACATCAATAAAACAAGAAAAAAATGTGAAAGAAAAATAAATATCAAAAAAGGTTTTGGTAAGTGGGCACTTGTTTGCTACAACAGGCTAGATAAATACTTACTTGATCACAAGACCAAATGTATAGTGCTTAGGCACACACAATGATGCACATGTCCCCAAAATGTTAAATTTATTTTATTTTTTATTATTAGAAAAAAAAAGTCTCTTTGTAGGTGTGCCTAGACAATATACATATGGTCTTTTGACCAAAGAAGACTAGCTGCAACATGCTATTATAATTATTCTACTTTTTCGCACTATTAATTAATTTAACTAATTAAATATCAAGAGAGTTTGAGTATCAGAGTGGAGTTGGAAAAACTGACATTGGGTAAAAAGAATCTATTTCTTAAAAATTTATAGGTTAATTGTTGAAACTGGCCCTGTAATATATGTGAAATCTGAAAAATGACCATGTAAAATAAAAAATACATATTCTAACCTATAATTTGAGATTCTTATTATTTTTTTATTTTGAAATATACGTGAAGTTCAAAAAAGCAACCTAGATGTTGAATTTTTTCTAAGATATTTAAGACTTTAAAACATGGTTTTATACACACAAAAAAAATTAGAATTTTGGGACTAGGGATCAATTAATTATGAATTTTCAAAACGCTAAAAACTCAAAAAACAAAAAACGAATTTCTTGACCTAGAAATCAAATTTTGAGCGGATTGTTTTCGAATACATATATAAAAATACATAAAAGGATATGTAAAGTTTCATAGCATTTTCAAAAATGTTTCGTTTTTTTAACCAAAACGTACAAAATTGCAATTTTGCTCTGAGTAAGCGTGTAGTCACAGGTCAAATTTCGCTCCCAAATTTTGTAGGCATGCTTAGAATATCATAAGAACCTTCACCATGAAATTTTGGAGTTTTTAAATGAGAGTCAAACTAATTGTGAATTGTTTAAGAATTTCGTATTTATGGGAAATAAAAGTTTATAACTAATATGTTCCTAGTTGGAAAAATCTAATTTTTTTATGTAAACCCATATTTAACGTCCTAAACATGTCTGGAAAAATCATTAAAAAATTTAGCCTCTAGGTCACTTTTTAAGACTAAGTGTATATTATAAGGTTAAAAATTAGAAGAATCTCAAATTACACGGTTATAATATGTGTGTTTTGTTTTACAAGGTCATTTTTCAAACATCTCGTATATTACAAGGTCAATTTAACTAATTGACCCAAAATTTATTAATAGTTTACTATACTTAATTAGGTAGTAATGGTAGTACGAACTGACGCATATCAAAGCTTTATACCCCCATACATACTGAATTCTTTACATTTCGCGTATCGCGAATCCTTATCCATACTGCGTATAAACACAAATTACGAATCATGTGACTATAAAGCTAACCCTTTTCATTGGACAAGAGGAGAGAATCACTATAGTGAGATTATTGTGTGAAAATTTTGTTTGACTTTCAAAAGACATTGATACAAATAATTCTTGAGCTTACGGGAGTTTCAATGTGAGTTGTTGATTTGAGATAAGCAGGGCCCGTTTGGATTAGCTTATTTTAGAGCTTATATAAAATAGCTTATGTAAATAAATAAGTTTTTATGTATTATTTATAAGTTTTTAAGGTAGTTTATGAAAAAACAACTTATGAAGATACAATTTTCGTTAGTGAGAGCTTATAAATTAAAATAAAAGCTAATTTATTTACATAAGCTCAAAATAAGCTCAAACCAAATGGGGCCAAAAGCAATTAAAACTCTAGTAGATCACAATCTCGCAACTACAAGTTGCGGGCGACACTCTCTCGCGAAGCCAATGAGAATGTGAGATTGAGTGAAGGTGGTTGTTCAATTTGAGTTTGAGGGTAAGTGGGGAACTAAAATTAGAGTTAGGGTTTACATCAAATTGAGTTAGGCCACTAAATTATCAAATGTTGCGAGTCCACTGTATATTATTTATGATTTTCAAAATTCAACACTTGATCACCAATCCTAACTGACACGAGGAAAGGTGTTAATGGATTTTGCAAAAAATAATGGAGAGGACTAACTTGATTAATAGAAGTAGAGATAATGAACCAAATTTAGACTTTATTTATGATTTTCAAAATTCAACACTTGATCACCAATCCTAAATGACACGTGGAAAGGGGTTAATGGATTTTGCAAAAAATAATGGAGAGGACTAACTTGACTAATAGAAGTAGAGATAATGAACCAAATTTAGACTTTTTATAGTTATGAGACCACATTAATATAAATAATTAATGAATCGGGTGATCAATTAAGCCTTTTATTAAATTGATGATGTATGAGGATCAGATAATGATATGATTCATGCAATAAAGAGCTTTTTGCGACAAGAGAAATTGTACTTGAAACATTATATATGGCCATTTTCTCGTTTCGATCGCTTGGTATAAGGATTGGTTGCAGTTAACAGTTTGGCACACTCAATATATCTGTAGTAATTAGATCAAGATCGAATAATAGATATTTCAAGTTTGATATTTATATATTAATAACAAAATATTTAAAAATTACATAAAATATGAATTATTTGATCTCGATTCAACGGTTTTAACTATACTCATTTTATATATGTGTTAAATCTTTGACCACAGGTAATCCAATTTCGATCTCTTAGTGTACTATACGTAGGCTAAACCAAGGTGGGTTTTACTTATTTTGGTTTAAGGTGGATAATTACTTAACAATCATTGAATAGCAAATCCTAAAAATTAATGGACAATAATGCCCCAAAGCATAAGATTATCTCTTTATTTTTAGGGGTGTGACAATATTTTAATTGGCGTTAGTCCGATAAAAAATAGGATAAAATTTATACTATATATATAAAGAAAATAGAGGATTTTGAGCTGATTTTTTCATTATTCCAATTATATTTTTGAACAAATTTTCTTATAATATTATTGTTGGTGTCATTAAAAAAGATAAAATATGGTTTGTTGGGTTTGTTATACTTTGAAATTCTCAAACATCTAATTACTATATTTTTTTAATCAAAATCAAATTTTATAATTTTTTTTTAATTTCAAACGTTAGCACAACAAAAACAACGGAAAAACTTTTTCCGCTAGTATATATAAATTTAGTATTGAGATTTGAGACACATTTTTCTCTTTTATTTTGAATGAATGCATATCAATCAAATCATTATTTTAACGATAAGAGCATAGATGATATTTTGATCGCTTCTACTTTTCGAAGGCAACTTCTATTATCATTGGAGTTTTAAACCATATTCAAGAAAAGGTCCTGCAATAATTTCCCCCAAACAGTGAGCATTTTTTCTTGAATCATAATTTAAGAAGATTTGTGGATTTGTTAATTAAAAAAAGGAAAATGTAACTAATGTTTTTGGAACACTGGTTAAAGGGATTAATATAGTAAAAAAATTTAAAACTTATATAATCAAATTCTTAAAAGTATAAACAATCCTTTTTTCAGTACAATATTTTCTATTTTATTTTGTTTTTTTTTTTTTTAACTATTGTTTCATGAGAATTACACTGCTCAATAATGTCAATGTAGTGTTATGAAACAATCCTAGTACGTCTAAGACTTGTGCTTAGTCGGCATGAAATAAATGAAACAACTACGCACATCACGATCACATTTTCACAGTATTTTCTTTTGCATACATGATGTGACAAGTCATAGCCATAACTGGTGAGGGGGAGGGGCACGGTGAGTTCTTTGTCTTTGGTGAATTGTGAATAAGGAAAGTATTGATATACAAAGTAGAGTCTACTGCTATGTTTCTCTTTGTTTTCGGTCAAACAAAGCATCAACAGTAGGAATTTCCATCATGTCTTCACCCT
The DNA here is from genome assembly GCA_018208015.1 of Medicago ruthenica. Taxonomy (NCBI): domain Eukaryota; kingdom Viridiplantae; phylum Streptophyta; class Magnoliopsida; order Fabales; family Fabaceae; genus Medicago; species Medicago ruthenica. Next base: position 64,472 of record WNNG01000514.1, on the reverse strand, counting down.
TTCAGGTGTTGATGTGACTATCGTGATACTTTTTAAATTACGTTACAGATTACCATGGCAAAATTATTGCTCCTATATTTTATGACAGACCCCCCTGCAATCTAATTTAATTGGGTACAAACACATTAATACCTGTTTGAAACTTGATACCAACCCTATCAGTTATCCTCTTATCAACTCGTGAACCATATGCTTCGATGCAACTCGCCATGTTTATGGTGGTCGATATGACGAGTACAATAATAAGCTATAGGAGGGGAACAACTTCTCTTCTTTTCAAAAAGTTTTTAAAAATGTGGTTTAGAAATTCTTTTTGAAAAACGAATGACTAATTGAAATTGTGTACATGATACGAATGATAATAGAATGTAAAGAGCGATTCAATTTGAATGAATGATTCACACTTGGATTGTAATATAATAAGCAATTATCAACACACAAAATAATATATAAAACAATAATTATCTCAAACCAAACCTAACTTTAAACATGAAACAACTAACACAAAGAATAAGCTACTTTGATCTATGAGAGAAGATTATAAACAAGTTAATCTCCAATATGCAAGGTGATTAAATTGATGATGTATTAATCACAACAATGATCAATGGAGATTAAGTTTTAGGAAAATATTCAATCACAATCATATGATAATTAAGTTAATTGCAGAAATTAAAAAGTTAGGAAATAATTTAGAGCGTTTTTGCAAATTGAGATGAGAGAATGAGTGGATGCAAGTATATATAGGCAAGTAAGATAGGAGTAAATTTGGGCTCAATATAATAGAAAAACAACGTTTGAATGAATCAAGGAATCCTTGAATCTATTCAATAGTGCAAAATGTGGAAACTGGGTTGACATGATGATTGAGCCGAAAGACAAAAACTTTGATTTGATTCATAGCATTTTCGGATAAAGAGTGAAAAAAATCAAAAGAAATTTGAATCGATTCAACGTTTCCATAAATGACATGATACTATTCAAAGAACTTTGATACGATTTAATCAACGAAAATCAGACATCTGAAGGAAAGAATGAATCGGTTCAAATTTTGCAAAGCAGACATTTAAATTGAATCAAAAACTCTGCACAGGACACCCGAGACCACAAGTAATTCGATTCAAATTTTGTAAGGCAAACATTTGAATCGAATCAAAGTCTTTAGACAAAAAACTATTTGAAAAAACTTGGATAACAATGGATACCTAACTTGATACCAATGCAACCTTCACAATTTCAACTAAGCAATTAATCATGGACAAATCAACACAAAACCTCAACCCAACACACATCATCAAAACCTAAACTAAGCAATTAAAGGAGCAACTACAAGTTACACAATCATATGCTCACATTTATTAACAGCATAACGAATTAACTATTAACCCCATCAGATGATAAAGTGATCTCTTCTGCTTTTGTTAAGAACAACTAGTCAACTGTTAACCCCATTAGTTTTTGCTACATATCTAGAGTTTTTGAAATATTTATTTCTAATGGAAAAAGTTATTCACTATTAAATATCACTCAGTCTATAAATTTGCGACTAAGTATATTGTAATAGATTAACTTTTGTCATCGTCAACATTATCATCATCAACAATATCATTATCAGCATTTTCATATTAAAAAGTCCTAAATAATTAATTACTATATTAAAAGTTACCAATTACACTTAATTACAAAATCGTTGGAGAGAAAGTTGTTTGTTCCCTATCTGAAACTTTAAATAAACAAATAGAATTCCAAGGTATAAAAATAAGTTGATTTCTATGAATAAGAATAGAAACAGAACTGATATACGATATTAACCGGATGAGGACCAATTTTGATCCAGTGAGAAACATTATGTTGAACAATGACTCCAAACACATGAGAGTGGAGGGGTGATGACAACATATTTTATGATATTTTAGTTATGTTTTTGGGTCATTTTAGTAGAATTTGAGGTCATTTTAGAGATGTTTTCGAGGAGTTATTTATGGTTTAAGGTACATTTTAGAGTAAATAGTCACTTTGGTTCCTGACTCTGCACCTCGCTGTCACAAAGGTCCCTGACTCAGGATTAATTATAAAAAAGTCCCTGACTCTGCACTTCCGTTATCACTTTAATCCCTGACGTTAAATAATTCTGTTAAGTGATGATGTGACAAAGATTTTATGCTGACAAGGAGTGTGAGGTGTCACAAGGACTAAAGTGAAAGTAAAAAATTGTCACTTTAGTCCCTGAACCGAAAATCAATATCCCAAATTGAATCTCAAATCCCTAAATGTCATCTAATTCTCTCTTTTGTTCAAAATCAAATTTTCCATTAAACACCAACTTGCTATTAGGTCCCTGACTGTGCATACTTACTATCAGTTAGGTCCCTGACTGTGCATACTTACTATCAGTTAGGCCCCTGACAAGTTGTTAGTTTAACAGAATGCTACCTACTGAGAACAATAAGACATTAGTGCAAGAAGCAAGAATGAGGCATTGCAATATTTGATTTTTTGTTAAAAGCTTGTAAACTAGTATAACACTTACCAAAATGATTCCATAATTGAATACCAAAATGTTTTCATAACATAACTATTAAGTCATTACGTCAACCATAGAGTAATCAAAAGATTGCACCACATTTGGGCATATAATTCAATATGTCATTACATAATGATTCAACAAAATATTAAACAAAATATTGAACCACAGTTGTGCTTATAATTTAGCAACTTCAGTACATAAATAAACTAATGAACATCACATAGTTGGCCTTGGACCCCTTGTAGTAAATCTTGGAGTTGGCATGAAAGATGCAAGCATTTGTTGCTCATTCAGACGTGCATTTGGATTTTGACCCCTAATAGGTGGTGGTCTAACTCCAACCGGTGCTGGATCAAAATTTCCCTGTCCAATTCCTATTGGTTGTGGTCCTTGCACATTCACATCAAATAATTGCTCTTGTGTTTGTGGGGCAGATTGTGACAAATCTAAAGCAACTTGTTCTCCTTGACCCGCATTATTGGGAGGTGGTGGTGGTGGAGCCCAATTGGGAGGCATAGGCATCACACCTTGATTAGTGCAGCCGAACCTATTGTGGTTACCTTCTAGACCACACCTTGAACATGTTAGCACTGGATATGATCTCCGAACATTACCTGAACTGGAAGGACCCTCATATGCATCTTTCCTTCTTTGTTTCTTTGGCCTTCCAGGTTGTCTTCTTTTTGGTGCAGGCACCGGTTTCACATAATCAGTTTTTTCCCAAAACTCTTCACCTTGTGTTGGCTTTATGAAATACTCATAGGTTGCATTGTATGAGCCCAAAGTATGCCAGCCATGACAATAATTTTCAGGTTTATCATGCTTCCATGCAATGGCTGCTATTCCATGAACACACGGCATGCCTAAAAATGTGACAACAAACACTAAATATTAGCTAACAATTCGCAGCCAAACTATATTTATATAATCAATCATAGCATAAAAAATATTTATATCTAATTTGGTAGTAGAGAGAATCATGAAAAATATTTATACTAGAAGAAAGAATGTGCAACCGCAAATTATCGAGAAAGTATGTAATTAGACTCTAAAAGCTTTCAAGATGGTGAAAGGATTCAACATATGAAAAAGTAAATATTTTTTTACATTGTCAATCAATTATAATTGTTGGATTACAATAAATATTTGACTTTAATCATATCTACCTTGAAATATCAAATGTAGAAGAACTTGTAATTGGTGACGTTTATACTGTCATTAGTATGTTGTTGCATTTTAATGTTCAACATTCTCATTTAGTCATTTTCTGCATGGCGAGCTCACTCATCTCCTTATGGAGGGACCTCTCTGAATCTGCTCAGTCTCCACTCTTAATAAAAGTAAATAGTTTTTTTTCTTTCTTTTTTTAATATCTTTTCAATATTACTTGTTGGTACAAGCATTGCTGATGTTGAGTGAAACTTGAGATTTCACTACGGTTATAAATTTCAATTTTGCAGGTTGAAATACTCAGTGATGAAATTGTGTAGTTGGTTGAAATTGTCAAATTTCGATCCCCTCATTTCTTTAGTTGAATCTCAAATTTTAACCTCATTGTGTATACTGTCAATTGTCTAAAAAAAGTCATGTGTACGGTACAGCTGTCTATTAATCAAAAGATACTATTGCAGATATATTCTCATTTAGATGAAACTTGTATATTGTAATCAAAATTCCATTCTTGAATCCCAAGCCAGTAAATGTTAACTAGTAAACAAATCAAGTCAAGGCTGACAAGATCATGGACTGTTTATGCTTAGAAAACGTATTAAAATTGAAATGTTCGCAGAAAATTCAGTGGCCATATAATTGGCAAGTTATGGCTGGAATTCATGTCATTACCAAAATAAGAGTAAGACAACCAGAGGATAGGGAAGATTCACAAGTAGGCAAGGTAATAAATGTATACCACAGTCCTAACTACCACAATTCTAACAATGGTTTGATTAAAACTAAGAACTAAAGCTAAATTATACTTTCTGAGGTTAGACTCTAAGTTATCTAGCAGGTTTGGTACCATAATTTCATAATTGTATCAATTTCATAAGAGTGCTTATGTCTTTATGCAGTAGAAGTTTTCTCTTCCATCAAAAACAATTCAGCCAGAATATACAAAAGTTACTCAAGGTAAAATATAAATAGTGATTGATAAATATGTCAATAACCACTAGTGGAAAATATACATTTTACAACATGGTCAAAAAAGTTTTCACAACAGTTGAAATAATACCTGATGTAATAGTTAACACGGTGGCATTTTTGAAATTACTAACAACGTTTTCACATCAGTCGAAAGGAATAACTGATGGGAAAAGTAAATGATAAAAAGTTTTCACAACAGTTGATATAATACCTGTAGGGAAAGATACACGCGGTGGCAGTTTTGTAATACTGAGAAACTACATTTTACATCAGGTCCTTATGACCTGTAGGGAAAAAGCTTTCAGTATTACATTTTTCCCTTTTCCCTCTTCTCTCAAAATCGTCCCTCTTCGTTCACCGTCCCTCTTCTCTCAAAATCGTGACCAAGCTTTTCCCTCTTCTCTCAAAATCGTGACCAAGCTCTTCCCTCTTCCCTCTTCTCCTCCCTTTTCCCTCTCCATTCACGCAAACCTTATCCCTTTTCCTTCTCCATTCACGCAAAATCGTGACCCTTTTCCCTGTTTTTACATTCAATCTGTTTGTAATCCCTAAACCGTAATTTCACCGTCACGATCGTAATCCCTAAATCGTGACCCTAATTCCGCCACCGTCCCTAAATTTCACTTCTCTGAACAGCTCTTAGGCTAAGATTGAGTTGAATCCGCTTCTCGTAACTCCTTTACTATTCACGCGACTGTTCACGGGTTCGTAAATCCGTTTCTCTCATCCGTTATTCAACCTCAGACGCGACTGTTCACGCACTACTTCTCAGAACCCCAACCTCAAACGCGCATTGTTCACGGGTTCACGCAACTCTTCACGGTTTCTTCAACCGCGTACTGTTCAGGTCTGTTTTTGTTGATTCTGATTTAGTCAAATTTGAATCTAATTTTGGGAATATAGGTTTACAATATTTTGATTTTGATTTGGGTTATTGTGAGTTTACTAAGAAGGTTTACAATATTTTGATTTTGATTTGGGTTATTGTGAGTTTACTCTTTTTTTTTTGCCTTTTTATAAATACAGATCTGTCATTTTTTACCAATTATATATGTTGATTCAACCTGTGAGAATGTTATTGCCATAAAGATTTTGTGAATTGTATTATGTGAAAAAATATCATCCATTTTCAGCTGCAAAACTTTGTATTATAGGAACTAGTGTTATTGCTTGTGCAGAAACTATTCCTTCACTAGCTGTCAAGGTGTTAGTGGTTTTAATCGCTTCAGGAACAAAAACACACCCCTTGAGGATGTTACAAATATGCAATTAATGGTCTATATGGACATCATTGATTTCTTGAAGCCGAGATACGTACTCATGGAGAATGTGGTTAACATTTTGAAATTTGTTGGTGGGTTTTTGGGACATTATGCTTTAGGCCGTCTTGTAGCCATGAATTATCAAGCTAGAATGGGAATGATGGCTGCAGGGTCTTATGGCCTTCCCCAATTTCGGATGCGCGTTTTTCTCTGGAGAGCTCTTCCCACTGAAGTAAGCCGATTGTTTGTACTACAATATAATTATCCTGATGTAATATTTAAGTTGATCTTTAAGCCTTTCAAATGCAAGGCTAATGATTCATCTACTGTTTTGTTTGTAGAAATTGCCTGCATTTCCATTACCAACTCATGAGGTTGAATCAAGATCTGTCATTCCCATTGGCTTTCAAGTAAGGAACTAATAGGCTTAAGGATGTTTGAGCCATTTTCTTTGATAAGGAATACATTTTGTGATTGTAAAGTTTTAATCCATGGGATCTGGCTATTGTCATAATAGGAAATTACAGTTGCTTATGCCACAAATGAAAAATGTCAGCTGGCTGAAGCACTTTATCTTAAGGATGCAATAGATGATCTCCCTCCAGTATGTTTATTTTGCTCACAAATACATCATGAATATAGTTTGTTTGATTCTTATAAAATTTTGATGCCATTTCTTTCACTGTTTTTTTTTTATCAAACAGATTAAAAATGACGAGAGCCAGGATGAAAGGTGCTACAGGGCTGCTCCTCGGTCAGAATTTCAGAAATATATCCGCCTAAAGAGAAGCGGTATGATTTGTATTTATTTTTTAGTTTTGAAGTATATCATGGTTGTCTGCAATATGAGCACCCTGTTGTCATTACAATGAAATATTTTAGCCTTTGTATTATGAATGAATGTTTCATAGTTCAACATATTAAGACAAAATATCAAGCTTAGTTGGAGTAAGATTATTGCAATCTCTAATTATTAAGTAAAATCTACTGGCTGCATATATTTGGACTGCATTTTGTATTGCTTTGCTTTTATTTTTTATAACTGATATTGAGTATGTGGCGATTGCAGGTTATATTTCATATGGTAAGAAATTTGACTTGCATTCCTTCTTCCATGCATTAACATTTACTGGGCCTGATCTGACTTTTTCCGCTTTCTAGAGATGGTGAATTATTCAGCTGACTATGAAATCACACCAAGTGGAATGCTATATGATCACCTCCCATTGAAATTAAATAAAGATGATTATGAGAGAGCCTGCCATATTCCACGTAAGAAGGTTCCCTATCTTAGAATTGACATCATGTGCTACTAGTTTATTTTTTGTTACTCCATGTGTATTTTAATTGTGCCTACTTGCCTTTACAGGGGTCTAACTTTGTAAATTTTTATAATGATAGTTTTTAGTATATGGAAGTGATTATTGACTAAATATAATCACATGTGTCGGTCTCATCTCATGATCATTATGCATTAGACACCAAACACGTTTTAATTATTTATGCTGACTCTTACTTTTTTATTTTCCTTTTTTTTTTTTGGTTTGATTCAGCCATGGAATTGGCTCTGTCTTTGGAGAAGTTAGTAAATGAGAAACTGATGTAATGTTCACAGTGTAATGCCTCTTTCTCTCTGTTTTTGAATTGAATATTGCTCTTCTCATGCAATAAAAAATTCTGTTTCCTATATACACATATTGAGATCAAAGATCAAATGGCTAATCAGTCTAAGAATTATGTTTCATGAATACAATAGGTGGCTGATCGTAACAATGATCCTCAATTGGCAGACTTCATCGAGAGCGAGTTTTTGGAAGAGCAGGTAACACTTGCCTTAAGTTGTCAAGTTGAAACTTGAAATCATTTTTCTGTATACTTGGAGTAGAAGAAATATTTTGTTTGTACCCATGAATATTTATGCCTAAACTTGAAAAACAAAACAATTCGGGACTGCAATTTTTGCTGCTAGATTAAAGTTTTTTATGACTCTGTCATTAAGGTTTTTGATATCACTACGACTGTATTGTGATTGTAATTGCTACTTCATCAGTAGTATTTAACTACAGTTTTTCGCAATACCAATTAACAAGATTAGAATTGCAATGCAATGCGATCGTGGTTTAAAACATTGATTTAATTGTAGATGTTTTCAGATTATACTTGGATGATATTTGACATGAAAAATCTTTAGCTCCAAGAGTAACTAGGTGTTTCCTCATGAAACAATTGCTTGCACTAAAATAAGTGTATCCATATTTTCCAATTTTTTCTTCTTGTTCTTATATGTATTTTCCTTGCACAGGCTGAATCAATCAAGAAGATATCAGAGTATGTGACTCAACTGAGATTAGTTGGAAAGGGTCACGGTATGTATATTTCATCCACTAACATTTATATCCACACACATTACTTTGGTAATATGAAAATCAAATGATATAAAATATATGAATGAGCTTTAACAGAACATTTGTTAATATATGAATGAGCTTTAACTTATCCTTCTCAATTCTTGCTTTTGAGTATTTGGAATCCAATGAGAGCTTATATGGTTGAAGAAGCAAGTTCAAGTTTTCTATCAAAATTAGCATTTAATTAAATGCTGAAATTATATATGCAAAAGTCAACTGGCCATAATTCATTCATACTACTAAATTAGCATTTAATTGATCGTTGCTGCCACATAGCCATCCTCCAACTATGTCCATACACGCTTGCTTTTTGTTCATGTGCACCTTGTGATTGAGAGTATTGCTTTTTGTTCATGTGCACCTTGTGATTGTGAGTTTACTAAGAAGGTTTACAATATTTTGATTTTGATTTGGGTTACAGTGTTCTATTTAAAAGCAAAAATTCATTTAATGTGTTTATGCTCCCCCAATTTCAATTTTTGAATATGGTTTCAGATCTGAGTATGATACACTTGGTGTGAAAGTGGCAAAGGGAATGTGTTTGTTAAGGTATGTTACCCACTATTGCACTATATAGCTTTGATGTGAAATGGTAATTTATATATCTTTTTCTACCTGGATGGAGGCTTATAAGTCTGTGAACAGTTTCAATGGTGAGTTAAGTTGTTAAGGTATGTTACCCACTATTGCACTATATACTTATTCATTAAATGTGTTCAAGTGTTTAGGGTGGAGTTCATCTTGTGGAGTCAACTACTTGTCGTTGTTATTTGGCTCTCTGTTTTTGTTATGTGGAAGTATTGCTGAACTAGTAGTGATGTCAAAGTATTAAATATACGCTGCCTAGTGCTTTGTGGGAATAATGTTCATGAACTCGAGATTCGATAACTCGGTGTTATTTTCTGGCTAGTTTTCTATGATCTCTCGCTTGCGGTTGAGTTTTTCATAGATGGATCCTTTTGCACAATGAAAGATGAGATTGCGGATTGTCGGCTCCGATGGTACAACACCAGTGTTAAAGTTGAAAAAATCACATAAGTTTGTCGGCTCCGATGGTACAACACCAGTGTTAAAGTTGCGGATTGTCGGCTCCGATAGTTAGATATTATTAAGTATCATGCTTAAATATGTATAATTTTCTTTAGTATTATTGATTATTGATTTCAGATTTTGGTTTGAGTGCTTTGTTTGAACAAGTGAGAATCTTAGCAAATAACTCATAAGTTTAACTTCAATCCATGTAGAATAATGTCTCTTGTGGCTGCTTCTTATGAACTTATATTTTAGTTTTCAATATTATTGTTGTATATTTTTAATATAAATTTGAAAATAGTTGTGCTGTTAAAGGAGGTAAATTTATGTGATTGAATTTTCCATGAGGTCAATAAATTTGTTTAGAAATTGATCAAGGCTTCTAAATATCTTGTAGCACTTAAGCCTCAACTTAAATTTGTTATAGATCCTGAAGGAAAATATGAAGCCTTGGAAAAATATGGAAAAGATTTAATATAAAAGAAAAGAGCAAGTGTTAAGCTTGCTTATTAAGCAATTTAAAAAAAAAATATAGATTTCGCATCAGTCCTTAACTTATACCTGATGTGAAAAACACATATTTTACATCAGTCCTTAACTTATACCTGATGTGAAAACCCGCTTTGTCAAATTTTAAAGTGCATCTATTACAACAGTTGAAATAGAACTGATGTAGAAAATAGGTTTTCACATCAGTCCGTACCCGATGTAAAAAGTAGTGCACATACTACATCAAGCCACCTTACATCGGTTGGCAACTGATGTAAAAAGTCATTTTCGACTGATGTAAAAAGTCATTTCTGTAGTAGTGTTTGCGAAGAGCAATTAAGTAAAAGAAGGATCCGAATTTTGTCCTTCGCGGTGCGAAAAGATTGTAGTAAATAATGAAAGTAAAATATGCAAATGCAATGCATAAAAGTAAATGCAGGGTCACCTGGTTTGGTTACTGATGCATAAACTAAGAATAAAATAGATCGTCACCTAAACAGGTGATTAGATCCGACAAGGCAAAAGATCATCACCTAATCAGGTGATTGGATCTGAAAGGTAAAGATCGTTACCTAATCAGGTGGTTGGATCTGAAAGGTAAAAGATTGTCACCTAATCAGGTGATTGCAATCTGACATGATCGTCACCTAAACAGGTGGTTGGATCTGACAAGAGAAAAGATCGTCACCTAATCAGGTGATTTCGATCTGACAAGAGAAAAGATCGTCTCCTAATCAGGTGATTTCGATCTGACAAGAGAAAAGATCGTCACCTAATCAGGTGATTTCGATCTGACAAGAGAAAAGATCGTCACCTAATCAGGTGATTTCGATCTGACAAGAGAAAAGATCGTCACCTAATCAGGTGATTTCGATCTGCAAGAGAAAAGATCGTCACCTAATCAGGTGATTTTGTTCTGACAAGAGAAAAGATCGTCACCTAATCAGGTGATTTCGATCTGACAAGAGAAAAGATCGTCACCTAATCAGGTGATTTCGATCTGACAAGAGAAAAGATCGTCACCTAGCAGGTGATTTCGATCTGACAAGAGAAAAGATCGTCACCTAATCAGGTGATTTCGATCTGACAAGAGAAAAGATCGTCACCTAATCAGGTGATTTCGATCTGACAAGAGAAAAGATCGTCACCTAATTGTGCGCACCTCGTTTTTTTCCTCGGGAAAAAGACGCGCAAATCGTCCGAGGTCGTTCGCAAACGCTCGGAGGGCCTTTGTGAAGCCGCCACCAAAGTTTTTGTGTAAAGGGAACGTTGATAAACCCTTAAGTTTTTTTTTGTTTAAAGGGAAACGATAATAAAACCCTTTTGACGATGAGGATAAGGATTGGTCATCGTAACCATTGTCGGGTTCGGGAGTCGGTTACGCAAGGGGAAGGTATTAGCACCCCTCACGTCCGTTGTACTCAACGGGAACCTTCTATTTGGTTAAAGCTTGAATTGTTTTTTTTATATTTTGCGCGCATGTTCATTTATGTTAAAAATATAATAAAGGGGGGAAAAGAGATAAAAACAAACGAAAAAAAGGTTTTTATTATTGCGCTTGACAAGATGTCGATCTTGCTCCTACGTATCTCCCGGTAGTCGGAGAATTCAAAGCGTACGTAGTTCTTTGGTAGAAAAACGTACATGTGTTGGTTAATTTTAAATGGACGATGTTTTAACCGAATTCTTGCGATTAAAACGTAGCTTGTATGCTCGCGCTCGGGAGACTTATTAAGCGTATAGCTTGTATGCTCGCGCTTGGGAGACTTATTAAGCGTTTGTTCGTGAATCGCATTAGAATTGTTAAAAGGTACGTCCGTTAGGGTAAAGGGTTAATTGGTCGCTATGGGACCAAGAGAGGTGCAATGGACTCATACAAGTCAATCATTGACCGAGTGGACTCCGAAGAGTCGGGCGATTGTTCGATTGATCCACTGAGATCAAGAACAGGTACAATGGACTCGGATGAGTCGAACATTGACCGAGTGACTCATACGAGTCGAGGGGTGAGTCTAATGGCCGCGGGGGACCAAAAGGTTTGGATTGACCACAAGGGGCCAAGGTTTGGTTTGGTTAGGGTTGTACATATTGAAAAAGGGAATGACGATTGTTCGAACGACGAGACATACGTCACGCATTCGTACAATCGGGGCGATGGAGAGACATACGTCACACCATCCCTTTTTCATTCATGTTTTTGGGTTGAATCCTTTAGAAATCGCAAGGTATGTCAAAACATTTGGCTTGAAAACCCAAAATGGGAAGGTTTAGCAAATTTTGCTAGAAAACGCACAAGTTCGTCTCATTTTTCGAAAATGCGAACGTATTCGGCGTATGTTCATGTTTGAGTTTTGAAAATCATGAACAATATTTATTGTTCAAGTTTAGATTGAAATGATGAACATAGCTTGTTTGTTCATGTGGTTTTGAAAGTTTGAGAACATAACTTGTTTAGCAAGTTATCCACATATGGGTCATACGAACTTGTGATTTTGTCAAAATTATGCAAAATCCTTGTTATGGTTTGAAAGACATGGGTTTAAAAACTCTTAGGTTCTGAGCTCTGGGGCTAGAACCTCAAAAATTGGTCATTTGGACACAAAAACTCAGATTTTGAGTTCTGTCATGGTCGCACTGCGACCATGACTTCGCACTGCGAAGCATGCGAAATTTTAGGTTCAGAAGCTGTTTCTGAACTTTTGTTCAGAAACAACTTCTGAACACACTCAGGACCTTATAGGTGGGTGAAAAACTTTGAGTTTTTGGGGTGAAAAAGGCTGGACAAACCAGTTTTGATGTTTTGAAAACCTTGGGATTTCTTTGAAATTCAAAAGGGTTTTTTTAGAATCAAATGGTTTTGAACCAAAATAGCTATGCAAACACAATTGTAAATGCAATATAAAAGCTTAGAAACTTACAGAACTCCTTAGCAAAGCTCCAGCTGCAGTTGATTTGTATTGGTTGAAGGCTTTCACAAAGGTTTTTTTGATGTTGGTGATGATGCTTGAACTTTGGTAAAGCTTTGTGTTGGATTGATTTTTTCTGGTTGTTTGTGAGGGTTTGTAAGCTAAAATGAGTAGAGTTTCTGCTCTTGAAATGCTGTTGTTAATTGTGTTTGAAACCTTGGGCATTGCCTTCTATTTATAGGCCAAAACCAAATCTTTTTCATCATTACAAAATCCCAAAATTCAGCTGATTTGTGGCTAAGATCAAGCTGGATCCTTTTGCATTAAATGCTAATGGATAGAGGCAACCTTGCCTTGTACCAAGGGGCAAGATTCAGCCTGATTTCAGTCACAAATTCAACCAATTCTAGAAGGTAATGATGAAGAAAAAAGCTGAATTGCAATTGGCTAATGCTTGGGGATCAATCCTTGCAATCTCAATGGTTGATCAAGGAAAACGTGCACTGTAATGTGCAGAGATTGAGGGATGAAAAAGGCTACTTATGGCTGGTGTGAGGGGTGAAAAGCTGCTGCAAAAACAGAGTAGGCACTCATGGCTTTTCAAGTGAGAAAATCCAGCTAGTTTGACTGGTTTTGGGGGAGCAAGCAGGAGGAAAGTCCTCAAGCAGGTGGCTGGCAACCTTGTGGTGGTTAGCAGGTCACATGGGAGGGACTAGAGCTGCCCAAGGGCAAGCCCACTTGCTTGTCACATGCTAGGTTGGAAGAAAAAGCTTCCAACCTTGGCATTAATGGCAAGTCCTTCAATTCTGGTTTTGCTTGGCCCAATTAGCCATGAATGCTACTTAAAATAATTATGGAAATGATATGCAACAAATTCTGGAATTAAATCAAAGAAACCAAAAATCTGCAGAAAAATCGCAGACGTCGCAGTGCGAAGTGACCTTCGCAGTGCGAAGTCAGCATTTTTGAAATGTTGACTTTTCTGTTGACTTTTGTTGACTTTTGACTTTTTCCCCTCTTTGATTTTTTTTTTGATTTTTGTTTTAAAATGCTTAGGACAAAATTAGGGTACTACAGCTGCCCCTACTTAATTGTGTCTTCGCATAGAGTGCGTGAGTGCCGAGGGCATCTCATGAACTCTTTGCGAAGATCAATTAAGTAAAAAGAAGGACCCGAATTTTGTCCTTCGCGAAATGCAAATGCAATGGTTGGAAAAGGTTGATCGTATCCAGCCGCTAACACTGGAGGTAGATCCACTGGGGATGAAGGTAATCTTATCTAGGCACTGTCACTAGAGGTCGATTCCTGAGGGTGGTGATTTACTCTAGGCACTGTCACTAGAGGTCGAACATTGAGGGAGGTGATCTACTCTAGGCACTGTCACTAGAGGTCGATACCTAAGGATGGTGATTTACTCTAGGCACTGTCACTAGAGGTTGATACATTGATGGAGGTGATCTACTCTAGGCACTGTCACTAGAGGTCGATACCTAAGGATGGTGATTTACTCTAGGCACTGTCACTAGAGGTTGATACATTGATGGAGGTGATCTACTCTAGGCACTGTCACTAGAGGTCGATACCTAAGCTAGGTAATCTTATTCAGGCACTGTCACTGAATGTCGATTCCTAACGAGCTGTGATCTTATTCAGCCGCTAACACTGAAGGTCGATACACTGGGGGAGGTGATCTACTCTAGGCACTGTCACTAGAGGTCGATACCTAAGCTAGGTGATCTTATTCAGGCACTGTCACTGAATGTCGATTCCTAACGAGCTGTGGTCTTACCCTAAATAGGTGCCCCTGGTTGAATGTTTGATGGATGTTGGTGAATATGTAATACTCACTGGAGAATCCTTGTTGAGGATGCATGATTTATGAAATGAAATGCATGTGTATGAATGATTTGAATATGCATGCATGAATGAAAATGAAATGATGCTGGTTGGGTGCCGAGCAAAGTCGGTCTTGGTTGTGGTTGTGCCAATGACGATTGGGCTCTCCTTCTTTTTTGTTGGTTTTTTGGTTGGTCGGTTTGGAAGGACAAGGTCCTTTGCCTACATACCCGAATGGGATCAAAACCGGTGTAGTTCGAGCCTAAGCCCGAAGATTTGTGTGGGTTTGCCAATAATGATTGGACTTTTGTTTGGGGTTGAGACTCCCTGGGGAATATCAATGAAATTTGGGCTTTATTGTGGGCCAATGAAAATTGGGCTTATTATTGTTGTGCTTGACAAGATGATGATCTTGCTCCTACGTATCTCCTGGTGGGATGGAGAATTCAAAGCTTACGTAGTTCTTTGGTTTGCCAATGAATATTGGACTTTTGGTTTGCCAATGATTATTGGGCTTTTGGTTTGCCAATGAATATTGGACTTTTTGTTTTGCCAATGATTATTGGGCTTTGGTTTGCCAATGAATATTGGACTTTTTGTTTTGCCAATGATTATTGGGCTTTTTGTATTTGGTTGCCGAGCGAGGTCGGGCCTTTGTTTTTGGT
Organism: Medicago ruthenica; assembly: GCA_018208015.1. Classification (NCBI taxonomy): domain Eukaryota; kingdom Viridiplantae; phylum Streptophyta; class Magnoliopsida; order Fabales; family Fabaceae; genus Medicago; species Medicago ruthenica. The sequence goes on along the minus strand of WNNG01000514.1, from coordinate 49,205 downwards.
TGCCGAGCGAGGTCGGGCTTTTGTTTTTGGTGATCTCACTGGGGATATAAGGATCATTCTGGAAGCATGATCGATATCCGGCCTTAGTGGATAAAAAAGATGTAAGGGGGTGAGCTTTATTTGGGGAAATTTGTTCTTCCGGCACCCGGGATCTTTGCGTTTTACGCGCCGTGAGCTACGCACTAGTTTCTGCTGAAGAGCATGAGTCTTAAAATGACTGATGCAGAGCTTCAAGTTTTGAGTCCTCTGATGCAATACCGGGGACCAACGAAATTCTTTTGACATTTAACGTCCAAGTAAAAAAACACACATTTTCTTTTGCAAGTTTTTTTTTTTATTTCCCATATTTCAATGCATTATCTATCATGAATAAAAACACATTTTATGAGCAAGTAAGGACGCATAACAATGAAAAGGTTTAAAAATGATTTTGATTTAACGAAACTTAGTCCCTTGTATGGGTAACTATTCGTGAAATTGTAATCCCTATAAGAGGTGATTACTGAGATAGGGAGAAAAGAAGAAACAAAAAGACAAATGGAAATTTGCTTGGGTTTCACGTGCTACTTTCCCTATGACTTTGAAATAACCTTTTTTGAAAGATGATAATGAGGTTGATTCTTTCCCTCTTGAAATCTGTCCGGACCTCACGTGTCGCAGTCTTTTGCCTTCTCTTTTTTTTTTGAAACCCCTAATTTTTACCTGGACCGCTCTTCCGAGTTTTCAGTCCACTGGGGTATATTTCCTTTTTTTGATGTCCTTAATTTTTGCCTAGACCGCCTTTTCAGGTTTTCGATCTACCAGGACGCTCTCTATTGCCTAAACCGCCCTTTCGGGTTTTCGATTTAGCGAGCTCTTTCTTCTTTTTGGCATATATATATTTTTTTTTGACTGCGCCGGAGTTTATTGATAGGGGGATCCTTGTGGACGGGTAATACCTTTTTTCCAAGCATTAAGTCTCCTTCTCTAAATTCTCGAGAATGAACTTTCTTGTTGAACTGTCCATGCCCCAATGTTGTGAGGTGTTTCTCTTTTATGGGGTTCAGTTGGTCGAACCTTGTTTGTGTTTGTGAATGCCAATGAAAATTGGTCTTTGGGTGTGATTGGATAACAAGCATGGTGGGTTTTTTCGAGTGCCAATGAAAATTGGGCTTTGGATGTTAGGATGCCGAGCAAGGTCGGGCTTTTGTTTGGTTGCCGAGCGAGGTCGGGCTTTTGTTTATTTGGATGCCGAGCGAGGTCGGGCTTTATGATTGGCTTCCGAGCAAGGTCGGGCTTTTGTTTTTGGCTTCCGAGCAAGGTCGGGCTTTCGTTTTTTGGATGGGAATGCCAATGAAAATTGGGCTTTTATTGGAAATGGGGTTTGTGAGCGCCAATGGAAATTGGGCTTTTTGTTTGGAAATTGTGCGTGCCAATGATAATTGGTCTTTTGTTGGAGATGTGAGGAATGTCAGTGACGACTTGGCTTTTTGTGTTTGGGGATGCCAATAAAAATTGGGCTTCTTTTTTTTGGAAATTGGTGATGTGAGGAATGCCAATGATGACTTGGCTTTTTGTGGGAAATTGTGGGGAGTGCCGTAACGGCAAATGGTTTCTTTTTTGATGAATTGGGCGACCACTTGTTTGGTCATGTTTGCATAGGTAGCTGCTTCGACCCATTTGGTGAAACAGTTGATGGCAACTAGTATGAACTGGTGCCCTTTTGAAGCCTTTGGCTCAATCATTCCGAACATGTTTATGCCCCACATAGAAAAAGGTTAGGGTGATGTCATGACATTCAGAGGTGTTTGTGGTATGTGCCCCTTGTTGGCATAATTTTGTCACTTGTGACATGTCTTGGCATGGGTTTGGAAGGACTCCTCATGGATTTCTTTGGTGAGCATGACTGCTTCACGTTTATCCACATGTCTGAGTGAGACTATGATTTCTCTTATAGAGTGTGCCCCGGCAGAGGGAAAACTATGGTGCTATTTTTGAGGGTTCTCTTGGTGAGGTTATATTACCCTATCCTCTTGATCCCCAAGTCTGGACAATCCTTCAGGAGGTTCAAAATCGTCCTTATTATCATCTTCCGTTTGGTTAATTTGAAAGTTGAAGTCAAAAGGGATCGTAGCAGTGTTATTTTTTGGTGGTGATGATTTTTTTTGTGTAGGGTTGCAAAAATTTATTTGAGAACGAAAGAAAAACGAACTCTTTTGAACATAAACTGCAACTTTATTAATGACAGAAATGATTTGAAATATGGGGGTCCCATAAAAATTAATCATTTGCCTTGGGAAGAGCAAAATGATTGTTTTTTTTTTTTTTGAAAAACAAGATAAATTACTTGGACAAAGAAATGATTTCCAGAATTTCGATGGCCTTCCGGTTTGCTCGGATCTCTTCCGAAACGCTACCGTACACCGGGTCGGGTACTTCCCTTTTTAGGTGTTTGGCGAGGGAATGATGTGAGGGTTTTGCTTTGAAATGCATGAAATTGCATGTAAATGTATGAATGCAATGAGTATGCAAAAATATGCCCCTCTTTTTTGTTTATGCAAAAAGTTTTATGAATGCAAATGGATGATATGCAGGGGTATGGTTTATGAAGGTTCGGAACTTCCCCCCATCCTCACGTGTAGGCTCTAAAGGTGAAATTTCCTAAGAAGAGGTCCCTAGAGTCATAGATCTCACATGGAATTAGGGTTGTCTATGGACATACGTCAACATGACTTCAATTAATTCCACGTGAAAATCTCCTCTAAGCGGGGTTGGGCATCCTACCTCACGGACATACGTCAACGCGGGCTTCCGCACACAACCTCCTTCTAACTTAGTTTTTTCTCAAGCTCGGGTAGAGAGCCTCACACGTCCGGCATTAACCCGAACAATGTGGAGTAACATCACTCAAGTAACCCCCGCATTTGATATATATATGATATGAATATAAAGCAAATAAAGCAAATATAAACATAAAGCATAAATATGACATGTATGAATAAAATAATAAACATGGCGCGCAAAGAAAATAAAAACAATTGGCTTAAAAGCCAAATAGGTTAGGCTTGACTCGCTAGTGGGAACAAATTTCCCCAGTGAAGTCGCCAGCTGTGCGCACCTCGTTTTTTTCCTCGGGAAAAAGACGCGCAAATCCTCCGAGGTCGTTCGCAAACGCTCGGAGGGCCTTTGTGAAGCTGCCACCAAAGTTTTTGTGTAAAGGGAACGTTGATAAACCCTTAAGTTTTTTTTTGTTTAAAGGGAAACGATAATAAAACCCTTTTGACGATGAGGATAAGGATTGGTCATCGTAACCATTGTCGGGTTCGGGAGTCGGTTACGCAAGGGGAAGGTATTAGCACCCCTCACGTCCGTTGTACTCAACGGGAACCTTCTATTTGGTTAAAGCTTGAATTGTTTTTTTTATATTTTGCGCGCATGTTCATTTATGTTAAAAATATAATAAGGGGGGGAAAAGAGATAAAAACAAACGAAAAAAAGGTTTTTATTATTGCGCTTGACAAGATGTCGATCTTGCTCCTACGTATCTCCCGGTAGTCGGAGAATTCAAAGCGTACGTAGTTCTTTGGTAGAAAAACGTACATGTGTTGGTTAATTTTAAATGGACGATGTTTTAACCGAATTCTTGCGATTAAAACGTAGCTTGTATGCTCGCGCTCGGGAGACTTATTAAGCGTATAGCTTGTATGCTCGCGCTTGGGAGACTTATTAAGCGTTTGTTCGTGAATCGCATTAGAATTGTTAAAAGGTACGTCCGTTAGGGTAAAGGGTTAATTGGTCGCTATGGGACCAAGAGAGGTGCAATGGACTCATACAAGTCAATCATTGACCGAGTGGACTCCGAAGAGTCGGGCGATTGTTTGATTGATCCACTGAGATCAAGAACAGGTACAATGGACACGGATGAGTCGAACATTGACTGAGTGACTCATACGAGTCGAGGGGTGAGTCTAATGGCCACGGGGGACCAAAAGGTTTGGATTGACCACAAGGGGCCAAGGTTTGGTTTGGTTAGGGTTGTACATATTGAAAAAGGGAATGACGATTGTTCGAACGACGAGACATACGTCACGCATTCGTACAATCGGGGCGATGGAGAGACATACGTCACACCATCCCTTTTTCATTCATGTTTTTGGGTTGAATCCTTTAGAAATCCCAAGGTATGTCAAAACATTTGGCTTGAAAACCCAAAATGGGAAGGTTTAGCAAATTTTGCTAGAAAACGCACAAGTTCGTCTCATTTTGCGAAAATGCGAACGTATTCGGCGTATGTTCATGTTTGAGTTTTGAAAATCATGAACAATATTTATTGTTCAAGTTTAGATTGAAATGATGAACATAGCTTGTTTGTTCATGTGGTTTTGAAAGTTTGAGAACATAACTTGTTTTGCAAGTTATCCACATAAGGGTCATACGAACTTGTGATTTTGTCAAAATTATGCAAAATCCTTGTTATGGTTTGAAAGACATGGGTTTAAAAACTCTTAGGTTCTGAGCTCTGGGGCTAGAACCTCAAAAATTGGTCATTTGGAAACAAAAACTCAGATTCTGAGTTCTGTCATGGTCGCACTGCGACCATGACTTCGCACTGCGAAGCATGCGAAATTTTAGGTTCAGAAGCTGTTTCTGAACTTTTGTTCAGAAACAACTTCTGAACACACTCACGACCTTATAGGTGGGTGAAAAACTTTGAGTTTTTGGGCTGAAAAAGGCTGGACAAACCAGTTTTGATGTTTTGAAAACCTTGGGATTTCTTTGAAATTCAAAAGGGTTTTTTTAGAATCAAATGGTTTTGAACCAAAATAGCTATGCAAACACAATTGTAAATGCAATATAAAAGCTTAGAAACTTACAGAACTCCTTAGCAAAGCTCCAGCTGCAGTTGATTTGTATTGGTTGAAGGCTTTCACAAAGGTTTTTTTGATGTTGGTGATGATGCTTGAACTTTGGTAAAGCTTTGTGTTGGATTGATTTTTTCTGGTTGTTTGTGAGGGTTTGTAAGCTAAAATGAGTAGAGTTTCTGCTCTTGAAATGCTGTTGTTAATTGTGTTTGAAACCTTGGGCATTGCCTTCTATTTATAGGCCAAAACCAAATCTTTTTCATCATTACAAAATCCCAAAATTCAGCTGATTTGTGGCTAAGATCAAGCTGGATCCTTTTGCATTAAATGCTAATGGATAGAGGCAACCTTGCCTTGTACCAAGGGGCAAGATTCAGCCTGATTTCAGCCACAAATTCAACCAATTCTAGAAGGTAATGATGAAGAACAAAGCTGAATTGCAATTGGCTAATGCTTGGGGATCAATCCTTACAATCTCAATGGTTGATCAATGAAAACGTGCACTGTAATGTGCAGAGATTGAGGGATGAAAAAGGCTACTTATGGCTGGTGTGAGGGGTGAAAAGCTGCTGCAAAAACAGAGTAGGCACTCATGGCTTTTCAAGTGAGAAAATCCAGCTAGTTTGACTGGTTTTGGGGGAGCAAGCAGGAGGAAAGTCCTCAAGCAGGTGGCTGGCAACCTTGTGGTGGTTAGCAGGTCACATGGGAGGGACTAGAGCTGCCCAAGGGCAAGCCCACTTGCTTGTCACATGCTAGGTTGGAAGAAAAAGCTTCCAACCTTGGCATTAATGGCAAGTCCTTCAATTCTGGTTTTGCTTGGCCCAATTAGCCATGAATGCTACTTAAAATAATTATGGAAATGATATGCAACAAATTCTGGAATTAAATCAAAGAAACCAAAAATCTGCAGAAAAATCGCAGACTTCGCAGTGCGAAGTGACCTTCGCAGTGCGAAGTCAGCATTTTTGAAATGTTGACTTTTCTGTTGACTTTTGTTGACTTTTGACTTTTTCCCCTCTTTGATTTTTTTTTATTTTTGTTTTAAAATGCTTAGGACAAAATTAGGGTACTACACTAATCAGGTGATTTCGATCTGACAAGAGAAAAGATCGTCACCTAATCAGGTGATTTCGATCTGACAAGAGAAAAGATCGTCACCTAGTCAGGTGATTTCGATCTGACAAGTCGTCGCCTGGATAGGTGCTTAGACTGGAAAGATAAAAAGACCGTCGCCTGAAAAGGTGCTTAGATCTGACAAGTCGTCGCCTGAATAGGTTCTTAGACTGAAAAGATAAAAAGATCGTCGCCTGAAAAGGTGCTTAGATCTGACAAGTCGTCGCCTGAATAGGTGCTTAGACTGAAAAGATAAAAAGATCGTCGCCTAAAATAGGTGCTTAGATCTGACAAGTCGTCGCCTGAATAGGTGCTTAGATTGAAAAGATAAAAAGATGGTCGCCTAAATAGGTGCTTAGATCTGACAAGTCGTCGCCTGAAAAGGTGCTTAGACTGATCTGGGGAAATAGAACATACCGCTGTGGGGATAATGTAATCGTCTCTAGGCGGGGCTAGTACTTAGATTGTTGAAAAGAAAAACATGATTGTATGATGCATGATATGCTTCATGTTGTCTTATGCAATATGTTATGCAATATGGTATGATATGAGGTAGACTCAATCCGAATTTTTGTTTGGGAAAAACTCAGCTGGGGCAAACTAATGGCCGTGAGCAGGTCACTTGGGAATGTGATAAATTGGGAAGAAAACCGCTGGGTTTATTCTAGAAGAACTTACTGGGGAAGCTCTGGAATGGGTTCACTGGGGAACACTAGGGATGATTGATGGATGTTGGTGAATATGTGATACTCACTGGAGAATCCTGGTTGGGAATGCATGACATGAATATGAGATGCATGTATATGAATGATTTGGATATGCATGCATGAATGAGTTTGATATGATGCATGTATTATGAATGATATGTGGGATGACAGACGTCATGTTGGACGCTGGGGATTATGATTGGATGCCGAGCAAAGTCGGGTTTTGGATGGAATTGTATTTGGATGTGAGTAAATGCCAAGCATGGTTGGGCTCTTATTTGGAATTTGTATTTGTGAGTGCCAATGATGATTGGGCTTTTTGGGGTTGAGACTCCACTGGGGAATGCCGATGAAAATTGGGCCTTATTGGATTGCTGGCGATATAAGGATCATTTTTGAAAGCATGATCGATATCCAGCCTTGGTGGATGGAAGAGATATTTGGGGTATGTTGACTGGGGAATTCTGGTTGATTTGTATGACCTATAAACTTGATGAGACAAGATTAGACCGGTAAGATAAAAAGTGGACCGGTATTGCATTATAAACACTCGGTAATCTTTAAAGGGGACGATGTCACAGGGGATATATCCGAATATTGACGGGGCAAAGCCGTGATAATTAATGAAAAATAAATACCTCGTGGGGATTGTTAATCCGCTGGGTAAATCGTGCTAATCCGCTGGGGAGAAGAACTGATGATTCCGCCGGGGATGCTTGTGCTTTGGTTGGCCAATCTTGCCTGAATCGTCCTTTCGGCTTTCGATTTATTGGGGATATTCCCTTTTGACCCTGCTGGGAAATCCTTTTAGCAATTGACCACACCCGGCCTACGAAGTTTACCCGCTCTATGGACAGATATTGATGCACGCTTTAAGTACTCACAGTTCAGAGAAAATGCGTTTGTTATTTATGCTGTTCAAAAACATAAAAGATTCACACAAAAAAAAAATTGAAAAAGTTTTGTTTTAAGTACTATCATCAAAAAGAAGAAATGAATGAATAAAATGAATGAGAATTTTTTATAAAAGTAAAAGACTTTGCTTGGGAAGAAATTTATTGAAGGGGTGGTGGTCTGTCAAGGGCGTGGTTCTTTGTGACCGTGCTTGGGAGTGCCAACGACAATTGGGCTTTTTGTAGGAAATTGTAGTTGTGATTGCCAATGCAAATTGGGCTTTTGGGTTGGAAATTTTGTTTGGGATGCCAATGAAAATTGGGCTTTATGGTGGGATCGGTATGATTCACATGAGATTTGCACAGGCAATTTTGATACTCCCATTAATCCCAGATTATACTAAAATTTGAAACAATACCAAACACAAAATTTATAACGTACAGCTCAGGTTAAAAAAATATGTTTACCAATGAACCAATCTAACACACATTTAAGTAAATGAATAAATTGAATATTAATTGTGGGGGGTATTGATCACTCACCCGGCAAGTTTGCCAACATTCCGATCAAGTTATGTGTTTATCTAATCATCGTTTCTAAAAGCACAAAAGCCTTGATCACCAGGTCTTTGAGGGTTGTAATTTGGCTTGGTTACGAAAGAAATGTCATATGTGGGGAAATTGAATTCAAAAGGTCAAGCCAGGGGAACATTCTTTCTAATTCACACCCCTCCTTCTTTATTCAATCACAACTCTTGGTGATTTACAATTATTTTCCTTGATCTTGACAAATCTTTGATTTATCGATTTTTCTTTTTCGTTTCTCTTTTCTTTTTCTTGGTTTGCTTTTCTTTCTTTCTTCCTTTCTTCTTTTTCTTGGTTGTCAAGATCAATTACAAAATTCACTATTTCTTCACTTTCACAACCTCCTCTTTTCAACTTAATCAAAGGTGATACCCTAATTGAATGTTCCTTCCTCTTTTGGCAAGGGACAATAATCATGACTGTTAAGGGTTCAAAAATTGAAAGAAAATTATCAGAATTCAGTGATGATTTAACCATGAACTGAAAAAAAAATTTACAAACTCCGGCAATCTCATTAAGCAATTGAGCTTATGAAAATTGGCAGTTCATAGTTAATGATTCTGATTCATTAGGCTCATAAAGGGGTTGACAAATGCTCACTTCTCACAGGGTGGGCTATTTGTGGTCAAGTGTTTTTACTCGTTTTCAAAAAAAATGCCTCGATCATGTCAATGCTTTCATACAATTTAAAACAACATTCGGATTTAACATAAAAAGATCGAGTTAAATAAAAACTGGCGGTCTCCTGCATATGTATAATGATTTTGAGGCTTCCTCACATTTTGGCTGGTTCTAAATGGTTCATAGACAAACATATTAACAACGCAAATTGCATGATATAACTTTTGTACTGAATACATATTCTCCTTTCAAATTTAATCATAGAAAAACAGGAAACATGTATTTTAGCTTTGCACAAATTAATCAAATTTATCATTGCCATCCGTCTGTGGCTGAATAACTTTGGATCAATCCGTTTTGGGAAGATTTGTCAAATTCAAATTACTAATGATCCATAGCAAAAAATTTTGACATTTAAGCATATTAAAATTTAACAGGCATTAATAATGATAATTCATAAGCCAGATAATAAAAGAAAAAGTTCTCAATATAAATAGTAATAAAGCAGAGTACAAATACGAATACAATGCAATAAACACAAGAAGTTTTTAAGAGTGTATGAGAAAAATAAAATAAAATGAACAGCAAAAGCATAAAAAACATCAAAAAGGGAGCCACTCAAGGAGTGAGAGCCTCGTCGTCCTCGGTCTCCTCATCCTCCTCATCCTCACGTGTAGGCTCTAGAGATGAGATTTTCTAAAAAAAAGGTCCCTAGATTCACGGATCCGACATGGAAGTAAGGTCGTCGATTGCGAACTTCGCATGACTTCAATACATTCCAAGTGAAAATCTCCTCTAGGCGGGGTTTGGCATCCTACCTCACGGACATACGTCAATGCGGGCTTCCGCTCACAACCCCATCCTAACTTAATTTTTTTCTCAAGCTCGGGTAGAGAGCCTCACACGTCCGGCATTAACCCGAACAATGTGGTGTAACATCGCTCAAGTAACATCCCCGCAATTGATATATAATATGAATATAAAGCAATATAAAGCATTTATAAACATAAAGCAAGAGAAGGATATAAACAATGAAATAAGAGCATGCAAGCAAAAAGATAAAAACATCTAGCTTAAAGCTAAATAGGATAGGCTTGACTCGCTAGAGGGAAAAATTCCCCAGTGAAGTCGCCAGCTGTGCGCTCTCGTTAAAAAAACGCAAACCCCGAGACGTGTACGAACGCTCGAAAGGTTAGTGTGAAGTCGCCACCAAAGTTTTTGTTTAAAGGGAACGTTGATAAACCCTTGAGTTTTTTATTTAAAAGGGAAACGATAATAAAACCCTTGACGATGAGGAAAAGGACGGTCATCGCAACCATTATCGGGTTCGGGAGTCGATTACGCAAGGGGAAGGTATTAGCACCCCTCACGTCCGTTGTACTCAACGGGAACCTCCTAGTTAGCTAAGGCTAAAATGTTTTTTAAAGGTTTTGCTTGCATGCTTGAATATATAAAGGGAAAAAGAAAATATGATGAAAGGGGAAAAAGTTTGTTTTTTATTATTGTGCTTGACAAGATGACGATCTTGCTCCTACGTATCCCCTGGTGCGATGGGGAATTCAAAGCGTACGTAGTTCTTTGGTAGAAAAACGTAAATGTTGGTTATTTTTAAATGAACGATGTTTTAACCGAATTCTTACGATTAAACGTAGCTTGTATGCTCACGCATGGGAGGCTTAAGCGTTTGTTTAGAATCGCGCGCTAGAATTGATACAAACATGTCCGTTGGGGAAAAAGGTTCGATTGATCCGACGGGATCAAGAAAGGGTACAATGGACTCAACCGAGTCGAACATTGACCAAAGTGACTCAAACGAGTCGAGAAAAGTTCGATTGATCCAACAGGATCAAGAAAGGGTTCAATGGACTCAACCGAGTCGATCATTGACCAAAGTGACTCAAACGAGTCGAGAAAAGTTCGATTGATCCAACGGGATCAAGAAAGGGTACAATGGACTCAACCGAGTCGATCATTGACCAAAGTGACTCAAACGAGTAGAGAAAATGAATCAAATGGTCACGGGGGACCAAAAGGTTCAAATTGACCACAAAGGGCCAAGAATTGGTTTGGTATGGTCGGATACGTTAAAAATAGAATGACGATTGTCTAAACGACGAGACATACGTCACACATTCGTTCAATCGGGGCAATGGAGAGACATACGTCAAACCATCCCTTTTTCATTCAAGTTTTGTTCGAATTATAAGAAATCCCAAAGTTTATCAAAAACACTTGGTTTGAAACTCATAATGAAAAGGCTTTAATGTTCAAATTAGTTGTTGCAACCTAATGAACAAGTTTGCCTTGTTTAAGCATGAAAATGAACAAGTTTCGCACCAATTTGTGAAAAACGCACAAGTTCGGCTCAAATTTGTAAAAGGTTTCGAAAAGTGAACAAGTTCGGCTTAAGTTCATGTTTGATTGAAAATCATGAACAAGGTTTTTGTTCAAGTTTAGTTTTGAAAATGATGAACTTAGCTTATTGCTCAAGTTTGATTTTGAAAGTTTATGAACGTAACTTGTTTCGCAAGTTATTTAAAAAGTGTTGCTCAAACTTGTGAATCCTTCAATATTATGCAAAACTCTTGATATGGTTTGGATAAAATGAGTTTCAATCCTCTTAGGTTCTGAGTTCTAGGGCTAGAACCTCAAAAATTGGCTGTTTGGGAACCTGAACTCAGACTCTGAATTCTGTCATGGTCGCACTGCGACCAGAGCTTCTCACTGAGAACAATGCGAAATTTTGAGTTCAGAAGCTGCTTCTGAACTGAGAACTCCTAGCAAAGCTTTTGTTGTAAGGAAATGAAAGGAACTTGAATGGTTGAAGGTTTTTGCAAAAGTTGGAATGTTGGTGGTTTGGAGCAATGAATTTGTGTAATGATCTGGTTTGAACTGGTTTTTTGCTATGTATTTTGTGCGGTTTCAAGTGTTTTCACTGGTGTGCAATTGCTGGTTTTTTCCTGGTGTTTGTAAGTGTTTGAAACCTTATGCATAGCATTCTATTTATAGGCCAAAACCAAATCTAATGTCATCATGAGAAAATCCTAAAATCCAGCTGATTTGTGGGCTAAGAGCAGGCCTAATTGCTTTGCATTTAATGCAAAAGTGAAGAGGTGACCTTGCCTTGCTGCAATGGTCAAGACTTAGCCAAATCCAGCCATTAATGCAATGGATTTTGGATAGAAATGATGATGAAAACAGGGCTGGTTTGCAATTGGCTGTCCCTTGGGATTGGTCCTTGCAATCTTGAGGGTTAGGCAATAAAAACGTGCACTGTGATGTGCAGAGGTTGGGGGAAACAAAAGGGAACATGTGGGCTGGTGTGAGGAGGAAGAAAAGCTGCTGAAAACAGGGCAGCACTCATGGCTTTTAGGCAAGCAAAACCAGCTGGGTTTGACTGGTTTTGGGGGAGCAAGCAGGAAGAAAAGCACACAAGCTGGTGGCTGGCAAGCTTAGGGTCAGTAGCAGGTCCACTGGGAGGGACAAGAGCTGCCCAAGGGCAAGCCAACTTGCTTCGCACATGCTAGGTTAGAAGAAAAAGCTTCTTTCCTTGGCTTTAATGGCAAATGCTCCAATTCTTGTTTTGCTGAGCTCAATTAGCCATAATTGATGATAAAAACAATAATAATAATAATGATAGGTAATAAAAATAATAACAAAAATGAAATAAATCAAAGAGATTAAAAAATCTGCAAAAAATTCGCAGACTTCGCAGAGCGAAGGGGACTTTGCTCTGCGAAGTCCTCATTTCTGAAATGTTGACTTTTTTGTTGACTTTTTGTTGACTTTGACTTTTCTCTTTTTTTTTGATTTTTTGAAATTTGTTTTGAAAAAGGCTTGGGACAAAATTAGGGTACAACAGCTTCATTTGGATTCTCGACAGTAGCAACGGGCCGTTCCTCCCTCAAGGATAAATCCAAGTCCATGCATCCAAGAACGATCTCGGCAGATTCCTTCCATGACTTGAAGTTCATCCCACTCAACATAGGGATAGTGTTAATTTGAGCAGCAAAATTGGGAGTGGTGGCAGCAGCAACTAAAAAACGAAAGAGAACAACAAACATACAATAACTTTAGCACGCATGTCATAATAACCATAGAGACGTGCACAATTTCATTATATGCAAATTAAATAAGACTTAAACAAGATATCAAGCACATCATTAATTTCCAGTCTTCGGATTGTAAAAATTAACTGCAAGCGATACTCTCAGCGCGACGATCAAATATTGACGATAAGTCCGGTCAAATAATGGTCACCTTGGGGCATCCCATTATTCACATGGATATAACTTTATAATCGACACATATTTACCATCACAAGGGCACAATTATCCGGCCAAGTTGCGCCTTCCTTGGGGCCGACAACAACTTGCATGAATAATTTTACACTACGTCCTTTTGTAAGCTTAATTGAAATCAATTTACGCAACAGAGGTTACTTGGGCAACATTATTGTTTCAACCGAGTCAACTAATTTTACTAGACAATTCAATAGAATTAAATGGGAAAGTCTTAAAAAATTCACAAAAGAAACATTACTCACAAATGTAATGCAGATTGTATGTTTATATTTATCTTTTAATAATCTTATGATTATTAAAGTATCCTTGTTGCGGGGTGGAATTCGCAAATTGAATTGAACAAAGGACAGTGCACATACATGCACTGTAGTATGCGGGAAAGTGAACATAATCGCATATATCTAATCTATAGCATGAATTTAATTATACACACATATATATACACCTTATAATACTTATTTGTTCTTAAAAAAAATGAAACAATTAGATTGAATGAGAAAAGGAACTGATAAAGTCATGCATATGAATCCAAAAGGAAATAAAAGGAAAAGAAAACTTTTGGAAACTACTACTGTACTACACGTATAACAAAGGAACAAAGGGAATTTCTAAATGCATAACTTAGAGCTATAAAAAAGGACACTTTGATTTATTTTAAACCCAAAAAAAAAATAACCAAAGTACTGGATTCATAATTCAGAAAAAAAAATAATTAAATAAAATTTATTTATTTATTCTAAATTAAAAGAACTGTTTCGGTAAAATTTCAGAAGAAAAAAAATGTAACAGTCCCAGACTAATAGGAATCAGTTTTAAGATTGAGAAACAAAATAGGATTAAAACAGAAGGATAGAAAATGCAAATTAACTCAATCCAATAAGTCAATGAAACATAACAGTGTAGCGAAAAGTAACACAAATTTTGACACTGATCCACAAAGTTGAATGAAACAAAATAATTTACTTGTTTTCATTTAAATTTCTACAGGCATGGATCACATGAACAACTAACAGTCATACAGGATGCAAACATGAATAAGCCAAAAGCCAAGGAAAAGACAGGTGAAGCCACCGATAACAAAAATTATATATAATTGGTATCGCAAAAATAAAACAAAACGAGGCCATTCATGACAAAGCAAAGACAACAGGTCTCAAATATAACATTGACAAACTGATCGAACAATAGTATAATATATATAAAATATCGATGAATAACAGGCCACACATAATACACCGATTGACACAAATAATACACCGATTGAAAAAAAAAACTGCTTCAGTAAACAATCAGGCCATATATAAAGTCACCGATGAAGATATAAGGCAACAATCATCGATAGCATATATATACATATCAATCGAACAACATGAATAACATAAGAAATCCAATAGATCAAACATGAAGTGGCTCTGATACCACTTGTTAGATATTCAATTTCATAAACAGGTTCAATTTAATTTAAATTATCAATCATCAGCGGAAACAAGTATTGAACACACGTTTATGATCAGATACAACATGTTTGATTTATTGAAATTCAAAGTTCAAGGTCATAGGAATACCTGGATCCATGACAAAGGAGTTTTCTGGCAGCAGCAATCTGAAACAACAGCAAGGTCAGCGGCGGCTGGTTTGGTTCTTCCTCAACCTGTACCCTTATGCCCTAATGCGCTTCAGATGGGGAGAAAAGCGGTTTTGCTATGTACGGTATATTGGGGACCATAGCCTCTTTTATATTGGATGGCCATTAGGGTTTCCCATTATTCCGTTAATGGACCATCCAGACATCCACCCGTATCCAAGCCCATATCACTTAAATAATTAATTATTATTTTAATAGAAACCTAATAAGCCTTTTTCATTATTTGATCACTAATCAATTAAGGCCCTTAAATGATAAATAGCTAATATAATTAAAATAGATATATATGCCCACATAATAATCATTGGAATATAATAATTAAGTAAATTATAATTAAATATTCCAACATGACATTCATTGTTGAATGAAGAGAGTGTTAGAGCATCTCCAATGATACTCTTACGAAGAGGTAGTTTAATTGACTCTCACATGAACACATCAGTTATTCACTTTGTTTTTAATGTTAATGTCTAATAAACACTCATTCATTCTAGCCTAAAAACTCTTGAAAAATTATTATGTCGGTCTCACTAATAATTTTACATTATTACATTTCAACAAAAAATTAATTCGTTTGCGCATTTTTTAAAACTTTTTTAATAAAGTAAGCAATAAAATCCTCATTTGTGCAAGATAGAGACAATTTTTATAGAGGCATTGTCAGGGCCGTTCCTATAAAATAGGAGACTCGGCTCTTATAGTAAAATAGGCCCCTAGTAAAATAAAAACACAATTTTTTCAAAAACAATTTAATCCTAGGAGGCAATTTTGGAGGCATAGAGGAAGACTGAAAAAAAAATGTAGAACATGAAATTGGGGAGGCATACATTAGTAACATATACCAAAATTTGTCAACATTCAACGTCCAGTATATAACAAAATTTTGTAAAAAAAAAGCATATAACAAAATTAGCAATTATATTTTTTAACATCCTAACATATAACAAAAATTTCGACATTCAACACACATTAGAACCATATATTTGCAACATTCAACAATGTTAGCAATTATACACTTAAATTTTAAAAGGTAATTACTAATAAGCATTAAACAACGTATAACAAAATTCGTGTAGCTAAGTTTCGTTAAAAAATCAGAATCAAAAGAACTTCTAAACATGAAGCAAAATAAAAAAATATAAAATGAAAGAGATGTGTTGAGTGAGAAGAAGAAACTCAAACGCGTAAGAAAAAAAGTTGAAAAGTATGTTTTTTTTATTTGAGTGGGGGGTGTGTATTAGAGTATAATTTTTTTTTAGGCTCATGCCTTTTGGAGGCCCGGCTTGGTTGAGCTGTTTGCTCTCCCTCAAGGTCGGGTCTGGGCATTGTATCCTGATAGCAATATCTATTATTTCTTCTCCAATTTGAATTAGATAGATAATAAGCTCTATATTCTATTCGGCAAAACATCACTCATTGAAGGTGTTGTTAGTTATCGGCTTTCACACAGATCGACTCTCATACCCTTTTACGTTGACCTTTCTCTAGATCATCTTCTCCGTTGCGACCCTCGTCAAGCATCCAAATCCGTCTTTTGTGATGTAGATTCGGCAGAGGGTAGTGCTCGTGCGGATCCACAATGGCACCACTCCTTTACCGTGAGGGTTTGTCAATAACAAGGCTGTTCACAACCCGCGCCGCCGACTTCAGGGTCTCTCATCACTGTTTTGTTATGCTCATCATGGGGTTCGTTGTTTTTTCGTGACTGCGGTTCAGCATTCATATTCTGGAACATGGTTTTTTATTCAAGTTGATGTTGGTTTTCTTATTCATGGGCTTTCTGCGGTGGCTTATGCCACTGTCCCCCCCCCCCCAGGAAGTCCAGTGTTTTGTTGGTCAGTTTGTGCTTCTTCATCCAGCGGTGGTTGCCTTGGTCGCCGCCACGACTAGTTCTTGTATGTAACACCCATACTAAATTATCTAGAATATTTAGCATGCGTATTAATCTGATATCGAATACATTAAAATTTTCAATAATAATAATACATACAATACAACTGAATGAGTACAATTGGCTCGTTTATACAATTATCCAAATATCATAGAATATACTTTAATATACATATACAATCTGACAACCTCCTGAGCTTGTCCATGACGAGCAACTGCACTTCATCCAGCGTCTTCCTGAATAACATCGTCTGAAAACCTCTTGCTTACCTGTAAACCTGCACCAGAAGGATTGGGATGAGACATAATGTCTCAGTGAGCTCCAGCCCAACCTACTGTTGGCAACCACGGGGGAAACCTAGGGCCGCCGTGCCTACTTTTGGCAATCTTGGTGATACCTATGATCACCAAGTTTTAACCTTACCCATAGAGGGCTACCTGCATGTTTCTGTTATCCTGTGTAATCATAATTACTAACTACATCCTGCTAAACTAGTGATCAAGGGGAAACCCAGGATCACTGCCTGAGCCTGGTACTGAATAGTCTTAAAATCTAGATTATGATCTGATAACTTGGTGATCGAGGGGAAACCTAGGATCACCGCCTGATAACTGCTACCTGCTATCTGATACCTGCCTGATAACTATTCTCTGCCTGATAACATAATAAGATATTAACTGATACATATTATGTTAGATGTTAGCGTTGAACAAGCAATATTATCTGAGTTCATTTTACGGAATGCCCCCGGGTGGAGTAACCCCGAAGCACATTCCCCTGATAACCGGTGAAAATTCCTATCATATCAGGCTAACACCGGACTCCTCTTGTCTAAGTGTGTGGTTATCCTCGCGGAAGATTCCTGGCCCGTTCCAGCTGTATCCGGAACCCCCTGTCCTCTCTAACTGTCGAGAGCACAAGAGACACACTATAACTTTGTGTGGTTATCCTCACGGAAAGTTCCTGCCCCATTTCAGCAATGTTGAAACCCCATGTCCTCTCTAACTGGTCGAGAGCACAGAAGACACAAAGTTTAACCTGATTATTAATTATTATTCCTGGTATATGTAACGACCCTATTTTCGTATGTTATATTTTTATATATTTTATTTTATTGTTTGGCTTTTAAAAATATTTTCTAGTAATCGAGGAATAATTATTTAGCGCGAAGATAAGTTCGTAATCGAGTTTTTAAGGTTTTGGGCGAAATTGGGCTTAAGGCATGAATAGTATTGGGCTTTTGAGTTATGAGTAGTAATAATCAAGTGGATGAGATGTAGTGAGCTTGGATTTGATTGAAAGGCTAGGATTAGTCCTTGAGAGTTAGTAAGGATGGATGGCCAAGATTAATTGGATTGGATTATAAGAGATTAACACAAGACTTTTTGAATCACTATTCATTGCTTTTGGAGAAGAAGAAAACGTGAGAAGGAGAAGAGAAGGAGAAAAGCAAGAGGAAGCTAGGGCAAGAGCAAGAGAGCAAGAGAAAGCTTGAGTTGCTAGAGATTTTGAGAAGGTAAGAGAGTTAGTATTACTTGATCACAAGTGATTGAGAAGGGGAGAATGTCTATTTCTCCATCCCAAACTTCCTCTCACTTTGTCTAGGTTTTGATAGAAGTTTTTATGGTTTAAAGTTGTTAATGATTATGTTTTGCTTGCTTGAATGCTAAGTGATGTTGCTAGCATGTTTTTGTTGAAGTATAGTGTTTTGAATGCAAAGGAAAAGTTATGGAAAAATAGTGTTTTAAACCCTAATTTCTTTGCTAGATGCAATCCTTGTTTGTGATTGTTTTTGAATGATGTTTTATGATGGAAAATTGTTTTTAACATGTTTTAGAAGCTTGGGTAACCTTGAATGAGCAAAAATGGTGGAAAATCACATTTTTACACATAACTGTGCTGTCACGGTCGCTGTAGCGACGGGCTGTCGCTTGTAGCGACCAGGTTCTGTCTGTCTGCGCTTGTAGCGACGGATCTGCGCTTGTAGCGACAAGCCTGCGCTTGTAGCGACCAACTGGGCGCTTGTAGCGACCAGGTTCTGCCTATCCGCGCTTGTAGCGACGGATCTGCGCTTGTAGCGACCAAGCCAGAATATCACACTCAGTTGGGCTGTTCTGGGGGTCTTGGTGCGCGCGGGGGTGACTTTTGCTACTGCATTCTCATAATATATTTTGGAAAACCTTGCCCACCATTTTAACTCATTCCTAATGCATTCCTAAAGAGTAATTGTTCAAGAAAACGGCACTTTTGTATATCAAATTATTTAATTATTTTGAAAGGGGTTTTGAGTTTGATAATAGTATAAAGTTGATGTGTGGGAATTGATGAATATAATTGAATTGACATGGTATCTAAAGGATTGGATTTACCTTAGAAACATTTATGTTTATTTGGAGTTTTGGTTTAGTATGATGTTGTTGATGATGTTGTGAACCATGTTTGATGATTTATACATGTTTGTATTATGATTGGCCATGAGTGCCTACTTGTTGAAGTTAGCATGAGTACTGGTAGTGTACACACATATTTGAGCATATGTAGGTGTAAATATCAATAATTGCTAAGTGAACATACATGCATTTCATGATGGTATGTATGCTCTTTATGGGTAAGAATGAAATCCAATTATTATTGGTCATATGCACGACCGTCCTTTTATGGCGAATGAGAGGTGCAGAAGTAATCCAGCTTCGGTTGGTCAAGTGTACGACCGTCCTTTTATGGCAAATGAGAGGTACACAAGGGATATAAGTTTATCCAACAGTCCGCCATGACTCTAAAGCTGAGCAGGAATTGGTACCACATGCATTAGAGTGCATTTTAGGAACATACATTCTACTTGACATTAGTGTGCACTTTAGGAATTATGTGTGCATAATCGTTGTTAAGTGGTAATTATTATTGATGAGTTTTGTGTTTGAGGAATTATGTGTGCATGGTAATTTATGATTGATAATTTCCATCTGTTGACTTAATTGCTTAAAGTGTTGATATGTTTTGAGTACTTGTGATTAATGAATAAATGATTGACGATAATTGATGATGCATGTGCGTGAGTTAGAATATGCATGATGGGTAAAGTGTAGGTACCCTACTTATTATTGTGCTGTTTATATTGTGTTGATTATGTTTTACTAACACTCTCTGTTTTGTGTTATGTGCTGGATCTTTGGGGATCCAGATTTTCAGGAAGACGAGCATATCGTCGAGGATTAGCTGTTGTCGTTTAGAACCTGCGTAGTGGTGAGGGCATAGCTTAGCTATCCTTACTTTTTGTACTAGGTGTTGTATCCTAGTTAGAGTCTAGTGCTCTGATAGTTGTAACACTACTTTGGGTATCTGAACGTGTATGTATAAATTTGGCAATGGTCTCTGTTGTAGATTTGCCCCTTTTGAAAATCTTATGTATATATTTTTGTGTAATATATGCATGCTTGGTTATAAGCTGTGTTTGTTATTTTTCCGCTGCTGTTTGTGAATCAAATATATTTTGATCTGTGGATGTTTTATGAAAATGCATTTTCATCATGTTGTAACTTCCTATGTCCTTAACGTTTTCTTTATTAAAGTTAATAATCGGCGGTTAAGGGTTAGGGTGTTACAATAGTGGTATCAGAGCAGGTCGATCCATTGGATCAATTAGGTGTAGATTACCCTTTGTGTAACATGTGTTAGGAAAACACTGTTTATACTGTTTTGAGGAAGCGAAGTGTATCCTCACTCGTGGTGCGTGGTGTTGGTTCAGGTTATGGCGCAAAAAGCATTTGCCGATGCGATGGAATTGATGGCGAATGCCATGGTTCAGAAGGCTGTGAGTAGGACGGCTGATAGAGCAGCACAGGAAGCCAAGACTAACTACTACAAGGCTGTGAATGAGAAGAGGAGGAGAGCCTTCGGCAGAGGAAAGCCTTATGATAATCGGGGAAAGAAGCCGGATGAAGGTGGAAGCAGTGGTGGTAAAACTGGAGGTGGTAAGAATTGTTTTAAGTGTGGACAGCTGGGACATCGTTTCTATGAGTGTCCGGAGAATGAAGTAGGATGTTTTAAATGTGGGGATCCTGGTCACATGGCTAATCAATGCAAGAAAGGTCTAGTTTGCTTCAACTGCAAGAAAGCGGGTCACAAGAGCTATGTGTGTAAGAAGCCAAGAGCGGCTAGGGGAAAAGTGTTCGCTTTGGATGGTGGTGATGCAGAGGCTGACAACTTGATCAGAGGTACATGCTTTATCAATAATACTCCTTTGTCTGCTATTATTGATACGGGTGCTACCCATTCGTTTATTTCTGTTGATTGCGTTAAGAGGTTGGGTCTTAAAGTAGAAAATATGATGGGACGCATGGTTATAGAAACGCCTGCAAGTGGTTCGGTATCGACTACTCAAGTCTGTGTTGACTGTCCAGTCACTATGTATGGTCGACACTTTGGAATGGATTTAGTCTGCATTCCGTTGAGCGAAATAGACGTTATCTTTGGTATGAACTGGTTAGAATTTAATCGGGTTCATATCAACTGTGGTGAGAAGACGGTTATGTTTCCAAGACTGGAGCCAGAGTTGAGTTCGAAACTCATGTGTTGTCGAGAAGTGGTAAGATCAGTGAAGGCTCAAGAGGACGTGTTTGCTATGTTTGCATCGTTGAGAGTGGAAGAGAAGAATGAGGTTGATGCGTTGCCAGTGGTGCGTGATTTTGCAGATGTAGTTCCAGATGACATTTTGGATTTACCACCCGAGAGAGAGGTTGAATTCGCAATTGACGTAGTACCTGGTACTAGTCCAATTTCGATGGCGCCGTATCGTATGTCAGCTGCTGAACTAGAAAAGTTGAAGGAACAATTGGAGGAATTGTTAGAGAAAAGGTTTGTAAGACCGAGCGTATCGCCGTGGGGTGCGCATATTCTGTTGGAGAAGAAGAAAGATGGTAGTATGCGTCTGTGCATCGATTATCGTCAGTTGAATAAAGCAACTATCAAGAACAAGTATCCACTTCCGAGGATAGATGATTTGATGGATCAGTTAGTGGGAGCCTGTGTGTTCAGCAAGATTGATTTGAGATCGGGATATCATCAGATAAGAGTTAAGGCGGAGGATATACCGAAGACTGCTTTCCGGACAAGGTATGGACACTACGAGTACGCTGTTATGCCTTTCGGAGTTACTAATGCACCTGGAGTGTTTATGGAATATATGAATCGTATATTTCATTCCTTTTTGGATCGATTCGTGGTGGTCTTCATAGACGATATTTTGGTATACTCGAAGACGGAAGAGGAACATGCCGAGCATTTGAGGATTGTGTTGGAGGTGTTGCGCGAGAAGAAGCTTTATGCAAAATTTTCTAAGTGTGAATTTTGGTTGCATGAAGTTAGCTTTTTGGGTCACGTCATTTCAAGTGGTGGTATAGCAGTGGATCCTGCTAAGGTAGAAGCCGTGCAAGATTGGGGAACGCCGGAATCTGTTACTGAGATCCGAAGTTTTCTTGGTTTGGCTGGTTACTATCGGAGGTTCATTGAAGGATTTTCAAAGTTGGCGTTGCCGTTGACACAGTTGACTAGGAAGGGTCAAGCTTTCATTTGGGATGACAAGTGTGAGCAGAGTTTCCAAGAGCTGAAGAGGAGGTTGACATCTGCACCTGTGTTAATTCTGCCAAATCCGAAGGAACCGTTCGTGGTTTATTGTGATGCGTCGAAGATGGGTCCAGGTGGTGTGTTGATGCAGAGGGGACAAGTCGTTGCTTATGCATCAAGACAGCTGAAGATTCATGAGAGGAATTATCCTACGCATGATTTGGAGCTAGCTGCTGTTGTGTTTGTTCTTAAGATTTGGAGGCATTACTTGTATGGGTCAAAGTTCGAGGTTTTCAGCGATCACAAGAGTCTGAAATACTTGTTTGATCAGAAGGAGCTCAATATGAGGCAAAGAAGATGGTTAGAGTTTCTTAAGGATTATGATTTCGAGTTAAGTTATCACCCGGGTAAGGCTAATGTGGTAGCCGATCCGTTGAGTAGGAAGTCTCTACATATGTCGTCTCTGATGGCGAAGGAACTGAGATTGATTGAAGAGTTTAGAGACCTCAGTTTGGTTTGTGAAAGGACAACCAGAAGCGTGAAGCTAGGGATGTTGAGATTGACAAATGATTTTCTTGAAGAGGTTGTGGAAAAACAAAAGTCTGATGTGAAATTGATGAAGCTTAAGACGCTCATCGAGCAAGGGAAAAAGGTAAACGTTGAGATCGATGAGAAAGGTGTGATGAGGTGTCAGGGAAGGTTATGTGTACCTGATGTGCCTGAATTGAAGCGGATGATCTTGGAGGAAGGTCACAGAAGCAACTTAAGTATTCATCCTGGTGTTACTAAGATGTATCAATATCTGAGGAAAATGTTTTGGTGGCAAGGGATGAAGAAAGAGATCGCCGAGTTTGTTTTCGCGTGTTTGACTTGTCAGAAGTCCAAGGTGGAGCATCAGAAGCCGTCGGGGCTATTGCAACTTATGTTTATTCCAGAGTGGAAATGGGATAGTATTGCGATGGATTTTGTAAGCGGTTTGCCGAAGACGTCGAAAGGTAACAATATGATTTGGGTAGTTGTTGACAGGTTAACAAAGGCTGCTCATTTCATAGCTATCAAGACCGGTATGCTAGTACCGAAGTTGGCTGAGATTTATGTCGAGCAAATTGTGAGATTGCATGGGATTCCGTCGAGTATCGTATCAGATCGAGATTCCCGTT
Organism: Medicago ruthenica; assembly: GCA_018208015.1. Taxonomy (NCBI): domain Eukaryota; kingdom Viridiplantae; phylum Streptophyta; class Magnoliopsida; order Fabales; family Fabaceae; genus Medicago; species Medicago ruthenica. The sequence goes on along the minus strand of WNNG01000514.1, from coordinate 25,883 downwards.
TTACTTCAAGGTTTTGGGAGAGTTTGCAAGAGGCGTTGGGGACTAAGTTGAGGATGAGTTCTGCTTATCACCCGCAGACGGATGGTTAATCGGAGAGGACGATTCAATCATTGGAGGATTTGTTAAGATCATGTATTTTGGAACAAGGAGTGAATTGGGAAGCTTGCCTACCATTGATTGAGTTTACGTATAACAATAGTTTTCATTCGAGCATTGGTATGGCACCTTTTGAAGCGTTGTATGGGAGAAGATGTAGAACACCTTTGTGTTGGTTTGAATCGAGAGCAAGATGCGAGACTCCTATCCAGAGTTGTTTTCAGGTATTTTCGAGGGCGAAAATTCTTTTTAGGGGGGTAGAGTTGTAACGACCCTATTTTCGTATGTTATATTTTTATATATTTTATTTTATTGTTTGGCTTTTAAAAATATTTTCTAGTAATCGAGGAATAATTATTTAGCGCGAAGATAAGTTCGTAATCGAGTTTTTAAGGTTTTGGGCGAAATTGGGCTTAAGGCATGAATAGTATTGGGCTTTTGAGTTATGAGTAGTAATAATCAAGTGGATGAGATGTAGTGAGCTTGGATTTGATTGAAAGGCTAGGATTAGTCCTTGAGAGTTAGTAAGGATGGATGGCCAAGATTAATTGGATTGGATTATAAGAGATTAACACAAGACTTTTTGAATCACTATTCATTGCTTTTGGAGAAGAAGAAAACGTGAGAAGGAGAAGAGAAGGAGAAAAGCAAGAGGAAGCTAGGGCAAGAGCAAGAGAGCAAGAGAAAGCTTGAGTTGCTAGAGATTTTGAGAAGGTAAGAGAGTTAGTATTACTTGATCACAAGTGATTGAGAAGGGGAGAATGTCTATTTCTCCATCCCAAACTTCCTCTCACTTTGTCTAGGTTTTGATAGAAGTTTTTATGGTTTAAAGTTGTTAATGATTATGTTTTGCTTGCTTGAATGCTAAGTGATGTTGCTAGCATGTTTTTGTTGAAGTATAGTGTTTTGAATGCAAAGGAAAAGTTATGGAAAAATAGTGTTTTAAACCCTAATTTCTTTGCTAGATGCAATCCTTGTTTGTGATTGTTTTTGAATGATGTTTTATGATGGAAAATTGTTTTTAACATGTTTTAGAAGCTTGGGTAACCTTGAATGAGCAAAAATGGTGGAAAATCACATTTTTACACATAACTGTGCTGTCACGGTCGCTGTAGCGACGGGCTGTCGCTTGTAGCGACCAGGTTCTGTCTGTCTGCGCTTGTAGCGACGGATCTGCGCTTGTAGCGACAAGCCTGCGCTTGTAGCGACCAACTGGGCGCTTGTAGCGACCAGGTTCTGCCTATCCGCGCTTGTAGCGACGGATCTGCGCTTGTAGCGACCAAGCCAGAATATCACACTCAGTTGGGCTGTTCTGGGGGTCTTGGTGCGCGCGGGGGTGACTTTTGCTACTGCATTCTCATAATATATTTTGGAAAACCTTGCCCACCATTTTAACTCATTCCTAATGCATTCCTAAAGAGTAATTGTTCAAGAAAACGGCACTTTTGTATATCAAATTATTTAATTATTTTGAAAGGGGTTTTGAGTTTGATAATAGTATAAAGTTGATGTGTGGGAATTGATGAATATAATTGAATTGACATGGTATCTAAAGGATTGGATTTACCTTAGAAACATTTATGTTTATTTGGAGTTTTGGTTTAGTATGATGTTGTTGATGATGTTGTGAACCATGTTTGATGATTTATACATGTTTGTATTATGATTGGCCATGAGTGCCTACTTGTTGAAGTTAGCATGAGTATTGGTAGTGTACACACATATTTGAGCATATGTAGGTGTAAATATCAATAATTGCTAAGTGAACATACATGCATTTCATGATGGTATGTATGCTCTTTATGGGTAAGAATGAAATCCAATTATTATTGGTCATATGCACGACCGTCCTTTTATGGCGAATGAGAGGTGCAGAAGTAATCCAGCTTCGGTTGGTCAAGTGTACGACCGTCCTTTTATGGCAAATGAGAGGTACACAAGGGATATAAGTTTATCCAACAGTCCGCCATGACTCTAAAGCTGAGCAGGAATTGGTACCACATGCATTAGAGTGCATTTTAGGAACATACATTCTACTTGACATTAGTGTGCACTTTAGGAATTATGTGTGCATAATCGTTGTTAAGTGGTAATTATTATTGATGAGTTTTGTGTTTGAGGAATTATGTGTGCATGGTAATTTATGATTGATAATTTCCATCTGTTGACTTAATTGCTTAAAGTGTTGATATGTTTTGAGTACTTGTGATTAATGAATAAATGATTGACGATAATTGATGATGCATGTGCGTGAGTTAGAATATGCATGATGGGTAAAGTGTAGGTACCCTACTTATTATTGTGCTGTTTATATTGTGTTGATTATGTTTTACTAACACTCTCTGTTTTGTGTTATGTGCTGGATCTTTGGGGATCCAGATTTTCAGGAAGACGAGCATATCGTCGAGGATTAGCTGTTGTCGTTTAGAACCTGCGTAGTGGTGAGGGCATAGCTTAGCTATCCTTACTTTTTGTACTAGGTGTTGTATCCTAGTTAGAGTCTAGTGCTCTGATAGTTGTAACACTACTTTGGGTATCTGAACGTGTATGTATAAATTTGGCAATGGTCTCTGTTGTAGATTTGCCCCTTTTGAAAATCTTATGTATATATTTTTGTGTAATATATGCATGCTTGGTTATAAGCTGTGTTTGTTATTTTTCCGCTGCTGTTTGTGAATCAAATATATTTTGATCTGTGGATGTTTTATGAAAATGCATTTTCATCATGTTGTAACTTCCTATGTCCTTAACGTTTTCTTTATTAAAGTTAATAATCGGCGGTTAAGGGTTAGGGTGTTACAGTATATATATACATATTCTGATAAATAACCTAACTGGTATGTGTATATCTGATACACCATCTGAAACTATGCATATCTGATGCATTCTTATTCTCATCTTATGTACTTGAAAGTACGTCTAATAGTTTACTAAGAGCTTTTGCATATTTAATGCATTTCTAGGGAATACAACCTCCCAATACTTAACATATGAATCTATGATCATAGGCTTATCGTTCTCATAAGCCACTGCTTGGTTATTGGAAACATTCCCATAACCGCCTAAACTTTGCCCTTACAATTCTAAACTATTCTAAGTCATTGCTCAATCCTTGTTCCTTACATTTTCATCCTTTTTGGGAGCCTCTTGAACGAGTTAGAATGGTAGTTATTGTTTCTAAAATGTTTACGGAGAAATCAGATGCGAAAAACCATGCCTACGCGCTCCAGAACACCCAAAACAGCTAAGCTGTCATGGCTGTTCTGGGGCTGGTCGCTTGAAGCGAGCTCCAGTGAGCTCTAGCGACCGTAGGCAGAACAAAGTCATGCCTGGTCGCTGTAGCGAGCTCCAGCTCGCTGTAGCGACCATGACAGGTCCAGAAAACCCAGAAAATGCAATTTTCATCATTCCAAACCATTCTAACACACCCAAGCTTCCCCAAAGGTATAAAAAGGATTTTCTTAAGCATATAAACAGTTTAAACATAGTTGTAACAAGGAATTAGCAAATAACATAGATTAGGGCACTTTTACTAAAATTGCTCAAAGTATAAATAACTCTCAAACTTACTCAAAACGGGTTCTAAAACCCTAGGGAGCTCACCTTAAACCTTGATTGGTGCTTGTTAAGCTTATTCCAAAACCCTAGCTTGATTCTTGATCCTTCCTTGTTCTTCTTAACTTCCTCTTGTTCTAAACTCCCCAAAGTTGGTGATTGCTTGCTTGGGAGTTGAGAAATTGGAGTAGAGGTTGAAGATTAATGGAGGGGAGGAGGATGGCGTGAGAGTGAGAGGAAGAGGGAAGAAAAATATGATTTTTGGATAGAGTGAAGGGAGAGAAGAATGAAGGAAAATATCTTGCCCCCCATATAAATAAATCCTTCCTTCCCAATAATTACCAAAATGCCATTCTTTCCATTAATTCTTAATTATCGATAAAAGTTACGTCCAAGCGGGATATTACAATCTACCCCCCTTAAAGAAATTTCGTCCTCAAAATTTAGAATCCTCTTAAAACATATATACCTTTCACATTCCTTTCTCTACTAGTCAATTCTCCACTTAACTTGCTTATCGGAATTCCAATTCTATAAATCGAAAAAATACTCGACAATCTTTCCTTTAACTGAAATGCTTGATGTGCGTTACACAACTCTTGCGTAGTAGGATATGAGGTCATCCGAACCATCGTATCCCACTCGCTGACTATATTCCTTGTTCACCCACTTCTTGCAATCCTAATCTGGAGTTATCCAGTCCTAACACTTGTACTGAACCTTATAAATTCCTTCATAGCCCGTGTAATCTTACTTTGACGACATTAGGTCGTTCTTATTATCCTCAAATATTCCCACTCTTCAATGGGTTTCTTGCACTGCATTTATTTCCCATGAATTATTATCTTTATCTTTTGTCTCATACGACTACATCTTACCAATAGACCTATGTCATACCCTTTCATATAGAATCATCCTTACACTGAAAAACATCTGATATTGTATACGCACATGCAAATGCAAGGGTCATTCCAACTTCATTTAGTATTCTAAGTACAAGCAGGAGTTTCTCCTCTAGCACTTGCTCCTTTCTTCCTGACATCACGATGTGCTTCTTATCGCAATCATAATCATTACCTCCACTATGAGATTCTCAAGAATTCGCGGAATTCTTACAGATGACTTGTGCTTCGCTTCAATAAGTATTTGACGTCATATATCTTGATAAATTAGAAGTCATTCTTCATACTGCGAGTTTACTAATCTCCTATCTTTCTTGTCACTACTATTCTCGAATTCTGGCTGTAGCATAAATATTTTTCTATACTGATAAATCCAAAACTCATAGGAGTTTAGTCCAAGTGATGAGTGGTATAATTTATCTCACATATCATCACATGGTACATTTCATAGCACTTAATTTACATATATGATAGAGTACATGTACACTACTAACGGGTACATAGTGCATCACATCATCATTGTCCAACTAGCGGGACATCATTCTTGATCTTAACATATTTGAGACACTACCACATCAATTGGGAATTCGTTTCTTACTCTTAACTCATTTTGTAACATTCGGGATTCGCCTTTCAACTGGCTTGCCAGGTTTGCCCCGCCAATGTTACTCATGTTTAATGCTTGAGTATACATCAACTCATAACATAAATTATGGTTACATTCTATTGGCGTTAAAAACATATTTCGTTCAAAGATATCCTGTTGTTTTCAAAAAGAAAACTCTATTCTGGCCGCTACTCAAACAGCACACTTAATCTCATCAATCCTTTAATCCTTTATTTATATACTGGACTTGCGTAGAAATATTCTTCTTCCTTTATCCATGAACACTAAGTTCAAGAATTTACGAACTCCTTAGCTAAAATATGTTTGTTATCAACAAACCTGCTCTAATCAATACCTTCCCATTTAAACTTTACTGACTGCGTATTACGATTACCGATACATGTCATATGACTGAAATATGTCACTTGATACACAACTGTCTGAGTAGCATGAGTACTGACTGACGAGTACGTAATGCCAACGAAATTTGACACATGAGGCATGTTTACATACTATGAGTATCACACGAATTGAACTTATAATCCACTATATTTGTCGTTCCAGATCGACGCTTCAAATCAGAAGATACCGTCTTACAAGTGCAACCTTTACTGTTGTTGGCCCATGCTCAATTCTCTTTAGACTAACTTACTATTCAAGTATACTTGATGTTGTTGAGCTAAAATAGCTAAACTACCATTTTAGCGATAACTTCCATTGATTCAGACTTAGTGCTAGAATCACATCCTTCTTATTCCTTACCATATATTCCATTTCTCATGGGTTCGAGGTTTCAAGTATCCATCAACTTAACTTCCAAAAATTACTATTAGAACTTGTGATAAGTTCAAGTCGTCTATACTTACTGCTATTCCATATAATAAGAATTAAGCACTTATTATCTTCTCATTCTCTAAGCTTCAGCTTAGCATTGTTCACTAATTCATTCTTAGATTGCTACTCCGCTGCGCAACTCTGATTCTTAACAACTCAAGTTAGAATTGGAGCAATACACCACCATTTGCCAAATAAAATTTCCTTGACCAATCTTTTTACTTAATAACTTATAGCTATCATAACAAAATCATCTGACGTTACTGTTTCTCTTGTGGCTTAAACCATCTACTTAACATCAGATTGGTCATCACCTGACTTTATGTTTCCTTTCGGACCTAAACCATATACTTACTTTCACGATAATACGCCAGAACCTGTAGACGGTTTCCAACAACTGTCAAGAGCCCAACAATGTTCCTGTCAAACAGTTTATAATCCGGATCTAACTTTACTTTCCATATTCTGAATTCTTTAACCATCTCTTGGTCAGTTCATTATGTATAATCATTAAAACATTGCGGAAACCCGATTGAAACATGCTTAAGGCAACTTAAATTCACACACAATCACTTGTGGCAAATTCCAAAACATTCTATGACTTCTGGAGATTCACATCTTTCGTACACTGAATCCACTGAGGGTTTGAGTCCCGTTACTAACCATTCTATCTTTTATCCGTAAGGATTTCATATCCATAATCTTTCCGAGACAACTTCGGTCTCCATAACTCTATCATGTCCCTTAAGTTACCCCTTCGAGTTTCTACGAAACAATCCATCTTGAAAAAGATTCAAACTCTTAACGGTCCTCTTGCACGCCCAAACATAGCTTACGTCTCTTCGAGCACCCAATTAATCGATCTTAAACTTCTGCACTTATCATAATCTATTGGATTCCACCAGTAACTTGTTATTGTATTCTCAATTCAATCTTGATCTTATCATCTCAATAATTCTGCCTATAGTTAAACAATCCGAAATCTATACCTTATTACCGCCCTCGGAAACTTATCGACATGAGGTGATCTCTTTCAGCTTCTATAATATTTGTGGAAGGAAACTCTTCGGTTGAGAACATATAACTCCTTAACATTAACCTCAATCCTAACCTTTCATATCCCAGATGATCCTCCGTATATTAAAATCTCAACATAATTTCTCGGCTGAAATTCCGATCATCCTTCAACATTGGTCTACTATAATCTTGTGTTATCTTGAACTTGCCTTCTTCAACCAATCGAGGAAATTCAATACTGTTTATCCAATCAAGGGTGTTCAACCTAATTCGTCCATCAGTGCACTAAATTCCAACAACTTATTATTTATTATCCAACCTTCATTAAGTAAAATTCCAGTCTAGCTTAGCTTGTTTCCAATATTCTTACTAATAGGACACATCTAAATATCTGATTCACGCTTCGACATGCAACAAGTCTTATTATTACCACTTATTCATCCATCTTAGTTCTTAGGTTGCATACCATCTTCTCTTCTTAATTCCTAAATCTAGCATTTATGGTTCGGGAGATGCGGCTGATCTGATGGGGTTAAACTTACTTGCGATTCATGCTCAATGACCACATTGAGTGGTTAACTTCATTTGTCCAACTAATTCGCTTAATCCATAATTAATTCTCTTAACTGTCTGGTGTCATACCCCATTTTTTGACTTATATTTTTGTGTGTTTTATTTGTTATTATCTCATTATTTATTTTTGCCTTTTATTATTTTATTATTGCTATAATATTTTATTTGCATCTTATCATTTTCATTATTAAGCATTACTATTATCATCGTCATTATCCTTAATATTTTTCTTTAATAATATCATTATTGTTTTACTACTATTAGGGTTTTTATTTTTATTAATATATTATTAAGTTATTATCATTTTTTATTATTATTATTGTTATTATCTTTTATCATCATTTTCATTATTATTATAATCTACTATTTTCCTTATTATCCTTATCAATTGCATTTTTGCATTTTTTATCATCATTATTATTATTACTATTTATTATTATTTCTCCATTTTCACCTTTTTTATTTTAATACAAAAATCAAAAAAAGTGGAGTTCGCAGTGCGAAATCATCCTCGCACTGCGACCTCTGCGAATTTTCTGCAGAATTTTATGCTTTGGTTTATCCTTTTTATTTTCAACTACAATTGTTATTAGTAGCATTATTACTTTTATTCTTGCTATTTTCTGACTGATTTGGTGCAGCAAGGCAGGATTTAATGTGTGACATTAAAGGTAAAAGGAAGGAAGGATTTTCTTCCAACCTTTCATGTGATCAAACAAATTGGCTATCCTTGGTCAGCTTTTGTCCCTCCAAATTGACCCCTCACCCAACCTAAACTTGCCAGCCAGCTGCTTGATCCCTTTCCTTCCCTTTTTCCCTGCCAAAACCAGTCAATCACAAGTGGTTTTTGTTGCAAAAAGGCTGTTTGATGTGCCCTGTTTTGACTTGGATTTCTCCTCCCACACATAAGCCCACATGCTCATTTTGCTTCCCCCAATCTCCCTGTACATGGCAGTACACGTTTTGATTGCTTGACCTTCCAAGATTGCAAGGATTGATCCCAAGAATCATCCCTTTTGCAGCTGCCCTGTTTTACAGTTTTTACCATCATTACCTTCTAGAATTAATGGCATTTGTGGCTGAGATCAGTCAAGACCTTGCCCCTTGGCACAAGGCAAAGCAAGTTCTATCCATTAGCATTAAATGCAAAGTGTGCTAGCCTGAATTTAGCCCAAATCAGCTAGTGTTTTAGGATATTGTTCATCATTGTTCATCATTACAAAGATTTGCATCTTGGCCTATAAAAGGAATGGCAAGGCCCAAGGATTACACACATTGAAACCAGTTAAAAACAGACCAATTCAGAGAGCCAACACACACGAAATTCACATCAAAAATCCCTTGCATTGCAGCACAAAATCAGTCCATCACAAACACTTAGAACTTTGTTCATAACCTTTCACAAAGCAAGCAAGCCACTTCCAATCTTGTTCAAGCATTGCCAGGAGTTCTGTAAGTCTCCTATAATCTTTCTTTTCTATTGTATTTGCTGTTTGCATATCTTGCTTTGTCCAATTTCACTTTGTGAACCAAAAACCCCTTTTGAACCTCAAAAAGGACCTCAAAGGGGCCAAGCTTTAAAACTGTGATTTTTCACCCCTTTTTCTTCTATTTTGTCAAGTTTTTTAACCTCCTTTAGGTTCTGAATCTTGCTTAGAAGCAGTTTCTGAACTTCTGTTCAGAAACAGCTTCTGAGTTGAAAAATTCGCATACTTCGCAGAGCAAAGTATTGCTCGCACTGCGAACACACCAGAACCTGACTTCGCAGAGCCAAGTTCTGGTTGCTCTGCGAAGTATATGAAATTCAGAATATGAATCAGGCATCCAAATGTCAAAATTTTTGGGATTCTAGCCCTTGATTCAGAACCTAAAGAGGGTTAAAACCATTTTGGTCCAAATCCAATTCATAATCATGCACAACTTTGAAGATTTCACAAGTTCGTGCGACAAATTTTGAATAACTTGTGAAACAAGTTTTGTCCTTTAATACTTTCAAAACCAAGTTTAAGCAACATGCTAAGTTCGTCTATTTCAAAACAAACTTGAACAACCATGTTGTTCATGATTTTCAATCCAAACGCGAACTTAAGCCAAGCTTGCTCATTCTTTTTAAAACCAAGCTCGAATTGAGCCGAACTTGTGAACTTTCCAATTTTGTGCGTTTTTATGTTTGTGTTTATCATTCAAACTTGAACTATACTCGTTCCTAAGTTTCAATAACTTAAGTAACAAGTAACGTTCATGATTTTTAATAAAATCGAACAACAAATTTGTTCGTGTTTTTCTTTTCTTTTACAACCTTCCTTTTAAAGCTTTGGTTCCCTTTGAGGTTTCTCCGAGTAACAAAACCAAACTTGAATGAAACGGGAATGGCTTGACATATGTCTCCCCAAACCTCGGTTGCACGAATGCGTGACGTATGTCTCGTCGCTCGGGCAATCGTCATTCCACCCTTGACGCGTCTAGCACGCTCAAACCTCCCCATGGCCCCCTTGTGGCCATTTTTATCCTTTTCTTGGCCCTCGTAGTCAATCCGAACCTTTCGCGCCTTGCGCGTTTATTTTTAACCTTTTTACGCCTTGCGCGAATTTTTCGCCTCAGTGCGTTTGTCTTTTGTTTATTTCTTTTAAAACATTCACGCCTTGCGCGAGCTTATCGCCTAGCGTCCATCTTTCACCATTTTAAAACTTTGTACGTCTTCGTACGTTTTTAAAACCTTTGTTCAAGTCCGAGTGGAAAACTTTTTCACAAAATCATTTACTTTTATGCATTGTCGTCAGTGGCCAGTTCGGCAACAACCCGAACAGCTGACTTTTATTTTCTTGTCATCAATGGCCAGTTCGGCAGCAACCCGAACAGTTGACATTTACTTTCATTACTTTTTCTTTTTTTTCAAACTTTTTCGCTCGGACGCGATCAAATCTTTTTTAAAACTAAAACGAACCAACATACAAACGTTTTCTACCAAAGAACTACGTACGCTTTGAATTCTCCGACTACCGGGAGATACGTAGGAGCAAGATCGACATCTTGTCAAGCCCATTAATAAAAAACCTGTTTTTCCCTTTCGTTTGTTTTTATCTCTTTCTTCATCCCGCATTATGTTTTTATATATTTCCTTTTGAACAAGTATAAACACGTAAGTAAAATATCGAAGCATTTTAAGCCTAAGCCGACTAAGAGGTTCCCGTTGAGTACAACGGATGTGAGGGGTGCTAATACCTTCCCCTTGCATAATCGACTTTCGAACCTAAAATCTTTTCTCAAGGTAATTTAGAACTTTTTTCCTTTTTTCCCCGAAAAATTAAAAGTTCAGTCGTAATTTAGAATTAGTGATTCAATGCTAGTCCATAGCTTGACATCCGAAATTCGCCGCGACAGAAATGGCGACTTCACTGGGGAATATGCCAATAAACACTTTGTTTGTGCATAAACGAGTCAAGCCTATCTCAGTCGACTTTTAGGCTAATTTGCTTCATTTTACTTACGTGTTTATATTTTCTTGTCATTTACTTGTTTATTCTTTATACTCTACATACATATATATCATTTGTGCTTCATATTCATATATATCTCAATTGTGGGGGTTACTTGAGCGATGTTACTCCACATTGTTCGGGTTAATGCCGGACGTGTGAGGCTCTCTACCCGAGCTCGAGAGAAAACTAAGTTAGAAGGAGGTTGTGTGCGGAAGCCCGCGTTGACGTATGTCCGTGAGGTAGGATGCCCAACCCCGCTTAGACGAGATTTTCATATGGAATTAATTGAAGTCATGTCGACGTATGTCCATAGACAACCCTAATTCCATGTGAGATCGATGACTCTAGGGACCTCTTCTTAGGAAATCTCACCTTTTAGAGCCTACACGTGAGGATGGGGGGAAATTTTGATCATACATACCATACCTTTGCATACCATACATTTGCATTCATAAAATTGATTTTTGCATATGCATTTTCAAAAAAAAGGGCATATTTTGTCATATACATTGCATACATACATCATGCATGACATGCATACATTTGTCTTCGAGTCCAAAACTCGTTCCCCTTCTTACCTCAAGGATTTCTTACAATCCGCATTGAGTCTTCGGTGTTCGCATTTCGTTCGCAACACTATGTGTCAACCCGTCAAGAAAAGTGGATCGTCGTCCCAGAGCAGCCTACACATATAACAATAGGCCCCGATTGTACATGGGGCATGCCGTTCAACTTTGGTGAGGAATTCATCCCTATCCCCACTACTCTTCAAGAGATTTCGGTACCTCAAACCGAGGTTACCTTCCCCCAGGCTGCTGCGGCCTTTTCCCCATTTAACAAAAGTCCAATCATCATTGGCACAAACAACAAAAGCCCGACCTTGCTCGGCATCCAATACAGTTTGCATTGACAAGCATTAATACAAAAGTTATATCATACAATTTGCGTTTTTAATGTGTTTATTCTGTGAATCATTTAGGACCAGCCAAAAATGTGAGGAATCCTCAAAATCATTTACATATGCAGGAGACCGGCATTTTTTGTTTAACTCGATTTTGTTATGTTAAATCTGAACGTTGTTTTAGATTGTATGAAAGCATTGATAGGATCAAGGCATTTTTTGATATGAGTAAAAACACTTGACCACAAATAGCCCACCCTGTGAGAAGTGAGCATTTGTTAACCCCTTTGAGCCTAATGAATCAGAATCATTAACTATGAACTGCCAACTTTCATAAGCTCAATTGCTTATTGAAATTGCCGAAGTTTGTAAAAAATTCAGTTCATAGTTAAATCATTTGGAATTCTGATATTTTTCTTCCATTTTGAACCCTTAGCCTTCATGATTATTGTCCCTTGCCGAAGGAGGAAGGAACATTCAAATAGGGTATCATCTTGAATTAAGTTGGAAAAGGGAGGTTGTGTGTATCAAGCAATTGGTGAATTTCTTATTTGATCTTGACAACAAAAAAAAAAAGAGAAAAAAGAAAGAAAAACAAATCAAGAAATCTCAAAAGAGAAAGAAAAAAGAGAAAAATCGGTAAATCAAAAGGTTGTCCAGATCAAACAAAAGTATTTGCAAATCACCAAAAGTTGTGTGTGAAATAAAGAGGAGGTGTGTAAATTAAAAAGAATGTTCCTTTGCTTGGCCTTTTGAATTCAATTTCCCCACATATGACATTTCTTTTGTAGCCAAGCCAAATTACAACCCTCAAAGACCTTGTGATCAATGCTTTCATGTTTTTAGAAACGATGATTAGATGGACATATAACTCGATCGGATATTAGCAAACTTGCCGGATGAGTGTTCAATACCCCCCACATTTAATATTCAATTTATTCGTTTACTCAAATGTGTGATAGGCATGGTTCATCGATAAACATGTTTTTAACTTAAGCTGTATGATATAAGTTTTGTGTTTAGTGCAACCTTGGAACATCAAAATTGCCAACCCAAAACAAAGCCCGACTTTGCTCGGCAACCAATCACAAAAAGCCCGACTTTGCTCGGCAACCAATCACAAAAAGCCCGACCTCGCTCGGCAACCAATCACAAAAGCCCGACCTCGCTCGGCACCCCAACCAAAAGCCCAATTTCCATTGGCACACCAAAAAGCCCAATTGTCATTGGCAGTCCCAAAAGCAATTCACAAAGCCCAACCATGCTTGGCACCCGATCACCCCAAAAGCCCAATTTTCATTGGCACACACAAATACAATTTCCATCCAAAGCCCAATCATCATTGGCACCTACATTACCATAAAGCCCAATTCCCATTGGCACTCACAAACCTCATTACCAACAAAAGCCAAATTTTCATTGGCCCTTACAAACACAATCACAATCAAAGCCCGACCTCGCTCGGCACCTTACCAAAGCCCGACCTCGCTCGGCACCTTACCAAAGCCCGACCTCGCTCGGCACCTTACCAAAGCCCGACCTCGCTCGGCACCAACCAAAGCCCGACCTCGCTCGGCAACCAACCAAAGCCCGACCTCGCTCGGCAACCAATCAAAAAGTCCGACCTCGCTCGGCATCCAATTACAACCAAAGCCCGACCTCGCTCGGCATCCAATCATATCCCCCAGTGGATTAAAACAATCTCCCCAGGAGGTATGTGTTCCTCATCAGTGGTTACGGCTTTACCCCGTCAACATTTGGATGTATCCTCAGTGACATCACCCATTTAAGATTACCGAGTGTTTGCAATGCGACGTCGGTCCACTTTTCATTTTACCGGTCTAATCTTGTCTCACCAAGTTTGTCGGTTGTACCCGGGCAAAGGCCCGAACTACATCGGTTTTGATCCCATTCGGGTATGTAGGCAAAGGACCTTGTCCTTCCAAACCAAACAAACAAAAAAAAAAAAAACACAAACAAAACATTTTCTATTTTCTTTCTTTGAACAACCTTTGTTCATTGGTCAAACAAACTCCCAAGGAAGTCAATCTTTGTCCTACTCACAAAAGCCCAATTACCATTGGCATCGACAGCTGGATATCGATCATGCTTCCAAAATGATCCTTATATCCCCAGCGAAGTCACAAGCGAAGCCCAATCTTATTGGCATACCCCCCAGTGGAGTCTTACATCATCCAAGCCCGACTTTACTCGGCATTCAAATCATAATCCCCAGCGTCCCACGTGACGTCTGTCATCCCCCAGGTCAGCATAATTCATGCATCATATCATAGTCATTCATTAACATGCATCTCATATTCATATCATGCATTTCCCACTACAAATAGTCGGATGGCATCCCCAGTCTATCTAGTCTAGGGATATCATCCTCATTTTCGCCAAGCGATAGTTCTTTAACGAACAGCTTGCGCAAGGTTTTTCATCGTATCAAGGGGCAAATCCTTAACAAACAAGTTGGGTATCCCCAGTACAAGTCCATCCCTTACATGACGTCCTCAGTGATAGTCATACATTCATGCATTCATTCATGCATACAGCATATCATACATGGTTGTTCTAATCATCATGAGTCTCACCAAACAATCGCGAGCAATTCGTGAATTCTTTTTTCCCAGTGTCATCCCCAGTCTGTCTGGTTCAAAGATGTCATCCTTTTCCGCCAAGTGGCAGTTCGAACGAACAGCTTGCGCGTCTTTTTGTCAAGTCTTTACGCCAAGTGGCAGTTCTTTAATGAACAGCTTGTGCGTACTCCCCAGTGTTGTGCCAAGTGGCAAGTTCTTCAATGAACAGCTTGTGCATTCTTTCTCCCCGATTGAAGGGGCATTCTTTGTAAGGAACGGCTTGTCAGCCGCATCCCCAGTATCGTCAGTGGCAAGTTCGGTAACCATCCGAACAGCTGACATCTTTCATTTTATTTTCATGTCGTCAATGGCAAGTTCGGCAACATCCGAACAGTTGACATTTTATTTTCCTGTCGTCAATGGCAAGTTCGGCAACATCCGAACAGTTGACATTTTATTTTCCTGTCGTCAATGGCAAGTTCGGCAACATCCGAACAGTTGACATTTTATTTTCCTGTCGTCAATGGCAAGTTCGGCAACATCCGAACAGTTGACATTTTATTTTCCTGTCGTCAATGGCAAGTTCGGCAACATCCGAACAGTTGACATTTTATTTTTCTGTCGTCAATGGCAAGTTCGGCAACATCCGAACAGTTGACATTTATTTTCTTGTCGTCAATGGCAAGTTCGGCAACATCCGAACAGTTGACATTTTATTTTCCTGTCGTCAATGGCAAGTTCGGCAACATCCGAACAGTTGACATTCTTTTCATTCTTTTGTCGCCAGTGGCCAGTTCGGCAACAACCCGAACAGCTGGCATTTACCTTTTTCATTCTTTGTTGTCAGTGGCAGTTCGGCGACAACCCGAATAGCTGACACTTATCCCCGGTGTGGTCTTCTTTTTTTTTCATCATCTTTGCATCCATGTTTACATTACAAGCATTCATAACATTTGCATGCATGCATTTATAGCATTTATAACTCAGAAAAATATTTAGTAAAAAAATGGCGTACTCTATATTTAAGTCTCTTCAACCCATCCATTTCAAATTTCATTTTCAATCTCCGGGACGAAGAAACTTAAATAGGGGCATCTGTCATACCCCATTTTTTGACTTATATTTTTGTGTGTTTTATTTGTTATTATCTCATTATTTATTTTTGCCTTTTATTATTTTATTATTGCTATAATATTTTATTTGCATCTTATCATTTTCATTATTAAGCATTACTATTATCATCGTCATTATCCTTAATATTTTTCTTTAATAATATCATTATTGTTTTACTACTATTAGGGTTTTTATTTTTATTAATATATTATTAAGTTATTATCATTTTTTATTATTATTATTGTTATTATCTTTTATCATCATTTTCATTATTATTATCATCTACTATTTTCCTTATTATCCTTATCAATTGCATTTTTGCATTTTTTATCATCATTATTATTATTACTATTTATTATTATTTCTCCATTTTAACCTTTTTTATTTTAATACAAAAATCAAAAAAAGTGGAGTTCGCAGTGCGAAATCATCCTCGCACTGCGACCTCTGCGAATTTTCTGCAGAATTTTATGCTTTGGTTTATCCTTTTTATTTTCAACTACAATTGTTATTAGTAGCATTATTACTTTTATTCTTGCTATTTTGTGACTGATTTGGTGCAGCAAGGCAGGATTTAATGTGTGACATTAAAGGTAAAAGGAAGGAAGGATTTTCTTCCAACCTTTCATGTGATCAAACAAATTGGCTATCCTTGGTCAGCTTTTGTCCCTCCAAATTGACCCCTCACCCAACCTAAACTTGCCAGCCAGCTGCTTGATCCCTTTCCTTCCCTTTTTCCCTGCCAAAACCAGTCAATCACAAGTGGTTTTTGTTGCAAAAAGGCTGTTTGATGTGCCCTGTTTTGACTTGGATTTCTCCTCCCACACATAAGCCCACATGCTCATTTTGCTTCCCCCAATCTCCCTGTACATGGCAGTACACGTTTTGATTGCTTGACCTTCCAAGATTGCAAGGATTGATCCCAAGAATCATCCCTTTTGCAGCTGCCCTGTTTTACAGTTTTTACCATCATTACCTTCTAGAATTAATGGCATTTGTGGCTGAGATCAGTCAAGACCTTGCCCCTTGGCACAAGGCAAAGCAAGTTCTATCCATTAGCATTAAATGCAAAGTGAGCTAGCCTGAATTTAGCCCAAATCAGCTAGTGTTTTAGGATATTGTTCATCATTACAAAGATTTGCATCTTGGCCTATAAAAGGAATGGCAAGGCCCAAGGATTACACACATTGAAACCAGTTAAAAACAGACCAATTCAGAGAGCCAACACACACGAAATTCACATCAAAAATCCCTTGCATTGCAGCACAAAATCAGTCCATCACAAACACTTAGAACTTTGTTCATAACCTTTCACAAAGCAAGCAAGCCACTTCCAATCTTGTTCAAGCATTGCCAGGAGTTCTGTAAGTCTCCTATAATCTTTCTTTTCTATTGTATTTGCTGTTTGCATATCTTGCTTTGTCCAATTTCACTTTGTGAACCAAAAACCCCTTTTGAACCTCAAAAAGGACCTCAAAGGGGCCAAGCTTTAAAACTGTGATTTTTCACCCCTTTTTCTTCTATTTTGTCAAGTTTTTTAACCTCCTTTAGGTTCTGAATCTTGCTTAGAAGCAGTTTCTGAACTTCTGTTCAGAAACAGCTTCTGAGTTGAAAAATTCGCATACTTCGCAGAGCAAAGTATTGCTCGCACTGCGAACACACTAGAACCTGACTTTGCAGAGCCAAGTTCTGGTTGCTCTGCGAAGTATATGAAATTCAGAATATGAATCAGGCATCCAAATGTCAAAATTTTTGGGATTCTAGCCCTTGATTCAGAACCTAAAGAGGGTTAAAACCATTTTGGTCCAAATCCAATTCATAATCATGCACAACTTTGAAGATTTCACAAGTTCGTGCGACAAATTTTGAATAACTTGTGAAACAAGTTATGTCCTTTAATACTTTCAAAACCAAGTTTAAGCAACAAGCTAAGTTCGTCTATTTCAAAACAAACTTGAACAACCATGTTGTTCATGATTTTCAATCCAAACGCGAACTTAAGCCAAGCTTGCTCATTCTTTTTAAAACCAAGCTCGAATTGAGCCGAACTTGTGAACTTTCCAATTTTGTGTGTTTTTATGTTTGTGTTTATCATTCAAACTTGAACTATACTCGTTCCTAAGTTTCAATAACTTAAGTAACAAGTAACGTTCATGATTTTTAATAAAATCGAACAACAAATTTGTTCGTGTTTTTCTTTTCTTTTACAACCTTCCTTTTAAAGCTTTGGTTCCCTTTGAGGTTTCTCCGAGTAACAAAACCAAACTTGAATGAAACGGGAATGGCTTGACGTATGTCTCCCCAAACCTCGGTTGCACGAATGCGTGACGTATGTCTCGTCGCTCGGGCAATCGTCATTCCACCCTTGACGCGTCTAGCACGCTCAAACCTCCCCATGGCCCCCTTGTGGCCATTTTTATCCTTTTCTTGGCCCTCGTGGTCAATCCGAACCTTTCGCTCCTTGCGCGTTTATTTTTAACCTTTTTACGCCTTGCGCGAATTTTTCGCCTCAGTGCGTTTGTCTTTTGTTTATTTCTTTTAGAACATTCACGCCTTGCGTCCATCTTTCACCATTTTAAAACTTTGTACGTCTTCGTACGTTTTTAAAACCTTTGTTCAAGTCCGAGTGGAAAACTTTTTCACCAAATCATTTACTTTTATGCATTGTCGTCAGTGGCCAGTTCGGCAACAACCCGAACAGCTGACTTTTATTTTCTTGTCGTCAATGGCCAGTTCGGCAGCAACCCGAACAGTTGACATTTACTTTCATTACTTTTTCTTTTTTTTCAAACTTTTTCGCTCGGACGCGATCAAATCTTTTTTAAAACTAAAACGAACCAACATACAAACATTTTCTACCAAAGAACTACGTACGCTTTGAATTCTCCGACTACCGGGAGATACGTAGGAGCAAGATCGACATCTTGTCAAGCCCATTAATAAAAAACCTGTTTTTCCCTTTCGTTTGTTTTTATCTCTTTCTTCATCCCGCATTATGTTTTTATATATTTCCTTTTGAACAAGTATAAACACGTAAGTAAAATATCGAAGCATTTTAAGCCTAAGCCGACTAAGAGGTTCCCGTTGAGTACAACGGATGTGAGGGGTGCTAATACCTTCCCCTTGCATAATCGACTTTCGAACCTAAAATCTTTTCTCAAGGTAATTTAGAACTTTTTTCCTTTTTTCCCCGAAAAATTAAAAGTTCAGTCGTAATTTAGAATTAGTGATTCAATGCTAGTCCATAGCTTGACATCCGAAATTCGCCGCGACATCTGGACATCTAAAATCTCATCTGACTGCAGTTCGATTCTTCAACACTCTAACTTTACTGGGAGTCTGGAGGTTCTAAAAACAGACTGTTAATTCCTCGTTTCAAGTCCCTAGGTCTGATACTGCATTTCCTTAACTTGTACTCAGAATCGTTACTTAGTCCACACTTCACATTAACTTCTCTAACTGCGGTTCCAAGTCATTCCTTAGAGTATCCCATGATTCCTTAATCCGTATGTCTTCCGCAGACGAGGTATCGTCCAACGACGCGTCCAACTGGGTCGAGGTGCTTCACCTTACCTTTTAAATATCTCTTATGTTTCTGAAATCTTGCCACTAACAGGCTTCGCTACCTCATGGTTGATGGCCACCATTTGGCATTAATACTTCCTCGCCAATTCCGTCTTAAAATTCGGTCACCTTAATCTTCGCCCTTCCTACACTTCATTCCTCCTTGGTCACATTCAGCTCTCGGACATTTATCCTAGCTGTCATATACTAAATTGAGTTGATCAGGCTCAACTAGATGTGACATTTAGAACAATACCCGGAACCCAATGGTCCCACTACTTTTATTGAATTTTTAATGACCCAAGGCACGGTCTGAATCGACCTGCTCTGATACCAATTGTAACACCCATACTAAATTATCTAGAATATTTAGCATGCATATTAATCTGATATCAAATACATTAAAATTTTCAATAATAATTATACATACAATACAACTGAATGAGTACAATTGGCTCGTTTATACAATTATCCAAATATCATAGAATATACTTTAATATACATATACAATCTGACAACCTCCTGAGCTTGTCCATGACGAGAAACTGCACTTCATCCAGCGTCTTCCTGAAGAACATCGTTTGAAAACCTCTTGCTTACCTGTAAACCTGCACCAGAAGGATTGGGATGAGACATAATGTCTCAGTGAGCTCCAGCCCAACCTACTGTTGGCAACCACGGGGGAAACCTAGGGTCGCCGTGCCTACTCTTGGCAATCTTGGGGATACCTATGATCGCCAAGTTTTAACCTTACCCATAGAGGGCTACCTGCATGTTTCTGTTATCCTGTGTAATCATAATTACTAACTACATCTTGCTAAACTAGTGATCAAGGGGAAACCTAGGATCACTGCCTGAGCCTGGTACTGAATAGTCTTAAAATCTAGACTATGATCTGATAACTTGGTGATCGAGGGGAAACCTAGGATCACCGCCTGATAACTGCTACCTGCTATCTCATACCTGCCTGAAAACTATTCTCTGCCTGATAACATAATAAAATATTAACTGATACATATTATGTTAGATGTTAGCGTTGAACAAGCAATATTATATGAGTTCATTTTACGGAATGCCCCCGGGTGGAGTAACCCCGAAGCACATTTTCCTGATAACCGGTGAAAATTCCTATCATATCAGGCTAACACCGGACTCCTCTTGTCTAAGTGTGTGGTTATCCTCGCGGAAGATTCCTGGCCCGTTCCAGCTGTATCCGGAACCCCCTGTCCTCTCTAACTGGTCGAGAGCACAGGAGACACACTATAACTTTGTGTGGATATCCTCACGGAAAGTTCCTGGCCGATTCAGCAAATAACATAGATTAGGGCACTTTTACTAAAATTGCTCAAAGTATAAATAACTCTCAAACTTACTCAAAACGGGTTCTTAAACCCTAGGGAGCTCACCTTAAACCTTGATTGGTGCTTGTTAAGCTTATTCCAAAACCCTAGCTTGATTCTTGATCCTTCCTTGTTCTTCTTAACTTCCTCTTGTTCTAAACTCCCCAAAGTTAGTGATTGCTTGCTTGGGAGCTGAGATATTGGAGTAGAGGTTGAAGATTAATGGAGGGGAGGAGGATGGCGTGAGAGTAAGAGGGAAGAAAAATCTGATTTTTGGATAGAGTGAAGGGAGAGAAGAATGAAGGAAAATATCTTGCCCCCCATATAAATAAATCATTCCTTCTCAATAATTACCAAAATGCCATTCTTTCCATTAATTCTTAATTATCGATAAAAGTTACGTCCAAGCGAGATATTACATTGTACTTCCCGAATCTGGCTCATTATCGTCGTGAGAAGTTGTTCTCGCCATGCCAGATCTTGAGTTGGTTCAGTTTTGTTAACCAGAAAGGGTTTGTTAGTGATTATTGTGTTAGACTCATGCCTCGATCTGAGTTCATATTTGTTTCTCACGTTCTTAATATATGCACTTCAGTTCTTCGTAAACACTTAGAAAAAGTTTAAAAAGCCAACATAATTCAACCCTCTATTCTTGTGTTTTCTCACCTTTAGGGATGAGAGTGTCTGTGTGTGAGAGAGGGAGATAAAAAAAATCTTAAAAAAATACAATCCTAAGAAATCTCATGTTTTTATAAAAGACTTTTTAAAGCTAAAATTTCACTAAAAAATCCCTCAAAATCAATCAAAATCCAATTTATTAAACAATCCTTCAAAATTTGAATAATTTTGAATATCACTACACTTTTTTAAGTGATAAAGAGTCTTGAATTGAATATCACAAGACTTTTTTAAATGAGAAAGAGTCGTAATTGAATATCACAAGACTTTTTTAAGTTACAAATAGTCTTGATTGAATACCAAGACTTTTTCATAATAAAAAATTATTTTAAAATCCCTTAAAATCCTAATCAAATACTCTCTTTGTCCCTATATATAAACTCCCTTTACCTTTTTCACATTTCTTAAGAAAAGTTGTTAGTACAATTAATATGTTTATTTTGTATGTTAATATTACCAAATTGTCCATTGTTTGTATGTGGATTAAATTTGACTTTTCATATTTCAAGACAAGTTAGTAGTATTAATTTAATGTATGTTTAGAAAGAAAAAAAAATGCATCTTGTAATTTGAAAAAGAGGTTTATATTTAAGGACAAAATCTTAGTCAAATGGGTGTTTATATATAGGGACGGAGGAAAAACATCCCCGTAAGTTTATTCAAGTACCTATCCATGTTTATCTCACAAAAAAAAAACAATATTGTTGAGTTATTATATAATAAAATTTTAAAAAATAATTTCTAATTTTTTTTATGAAAAATTTATTCTTCAAATAGGAATAGAAATTGGTGACTTGACATGTCTTTCAGTGGTAAACTATAGTACCTAAATTAACGAGAGAAAAAATATAAACTATGGAAACCTAGCAATAAAGTTTAGATTGCGTTGAAGAATATATATTAAATCTTCAATAATGACACCAAAGTAAAAAACAACTAACTTCGAATTTTCGATACTAATCACTAGTACCTTTTTAGACAAAATATTGCAAGTAAAAAGACATTATTATGGAGTTACTGATGTCACAAAAAAAGTCTCATTAACAAATTGAGAAATAACTTTCTACGAAATAAATCCAATGGTACTAAAAATATTGAACGTGGTGAAGAGCACAAGAAAAAAACAAAAGGTTTTAGTTGTGTTTTTTTTAAAACTTTCTGCAAACACATTTGGAAACTTTTTTACAAATTTATAAATTAATATTTGTTGTGTGGAGATTATTATTATGGAGAAGATAAATAATATTGATATATTATGTAAATTCAGAATGTTTAATCACCTCACAATAAAAATAAAATAAATAATGTTTAGGGTAGAGTTATTAAGCTTATTCTGTATTGATCCATATGTTTATCGCATGGTGATCTATGTATCCTAAAATTCGCCTTTTGTTACAACAACTTTAGTACAATCATTGCGCATGAGCTTAGACTAATTTTTTTAACAACAAATTTTATTAGATAAGGAGAGAAGTACAAAGAGTACTTGATACAAAATTCAGAAAAAGCACATTATTACATCAGAAGTGAGACACAAAAGAGGGTTTGAATAACATTATTACTTTGATGGCTAATTAAGGTACTTGAAATCAATTCTTTTGGCATTTAGGTATGACTATCTTCTTTTCTTGAGATGGGTTGATATTGAAATGGCTTCTTCATCCTCAGTTTCTTCCATAGGTTCGACAGACCTTTTGTTTGAAATTGTAAACTTGTGGTTGGGACTAATTAATGTGTCCAGATCAGGTGGAATTGGAAAACCAGGTCCTGTTATAGGCTTTGGTAAAGGTATCTTGTTGCAATTTTGCGCCAGCTCCAGAAGCACCTCACGACGGGGTGGTTGCGAGAAGTTGAAGTTGGATTGGGATTGAATGGCAAGCTTAACATCATCAATATCAATTGCAGACTTGCTAGCATGCTCTGAATAAACTTGAGCGTCTGTTAACACATCAACAACATAGCGATACCATATCTCGAGAAACTTGTTTATAACACCAGGTTCATATTCTTCCACACCCATTGACTTCAACAAAGTTTGCACAATCTTTGCATCTCTTGACATATTCAAGTCTTCCTCATTATCTGCTATAGACGAGGATGTCTCGCTGCACCCACTCGTTGAGCCAGTTTCCGACATGATGATCAAGCTGAATGGAGCAGCACCAATGTTACAAGATTTTCTAGGAAGAAAAATCCGAAACCCCCCTTTCTTAAGCACTCTATTTTCTCTCTTGCTCAATGATTCTATGAAATACCACTCTTCACAACTTTATAAATTAATTCATTCAAAAAGAAATTTTATAAATTAATTTTTACAAAATAGTTAAGGCAAATAAATGATTTTTAAAATGATAAAGAGATTCATAGAATCACACACAAAAAATGGGAAATCTATTTGAAATAAATACTTAGAATTTTGTGTATTTTTTAAACAAATATCCTATATTAAGATAAATATGTTGACCATTCCATATAAAAAATGTTGACCTGATCAATTTTCTTACAATATAAATATTTAAATAATCCATGAAACTAATTAATTTAGAAATTATAACTATGTCTATATATAAGAGAAAAAAGGATATGCACCATTGATATAAACTAATTTTATACTGACATCACTTAAAAATAAAATATTTTCAGGTTACTTTTAAATTGTTGTTACGAAATTTGATTATGAGGCAATATCATCATTTTGTCGTAATATTTTTAGGGGCTGCATATGATAGTTGATATGTTATCAAACCATAATGATGCCTCTTCACCTTCATTTTTGTTTAAAAAATAAATAATAAATTATTTTTTTGAAAGAAATAAATAAATAATAAATTTTGATAGCAAGTCGATGTAAAACTATTTTGCACCAGAAACGCTTGGATTCAGACCTTGAGTTTGAAATAAAAAAAAATAAAAGAATAATGTAACACCCATATAAAGATTGCCTAGGATCTTATACGAGTATTAAAATTTCGTACTGGATGCATTAATTTACAATACAGAAAAACATCTCATATTATTACATCACATAAGTAATAATACATCCAACTGATAATACACATCATCTTGATAATTATACATTAAAAGTACAACATCTGAATACAAGATAAGCTGAAAACTAGAAAACCAGCATGATCAGTCCAAAGCTTTCTCCTTACCCCTGCTGCGTGCAACCTATAAACCTGCATCAGAAGGAATGGGATGAGACATAATGTCTCAGTGAGTTCCACCCAACCCACTGTTGGCAACCTCGGGGACACCTAGGGTCGCCATGCACTAACTCTCGGCAATCTCGGGGATTCCTATGATCGCCAAGTCTCTATCATATAATTATCATATACATAATCTCATACTTAGTGATCTGGGGACATCCTATGATCACTTCATGTTATCTGAATAGTACTTAACCTAAACTTATGTAATAAATACATATACATCTTGCTCAACATAAAGTTAGTAAGTTAGGGTTGAACATACAATTACTTATCTTGGTTCATTTTATGGAGTGCATCCGGGTGGAGTAACCCCGAAGTACATCTCCTCTCATACCGGTGGAATTCCTATCTAAGGCTAACACCGGACTCCTCTTATCGTCGTGCAGGACTTACATAGAAACAATGCCTGTCCACTACTAACGGGGAACCTCGACTCCACTACTAACGGGGAGCCTGAGAATCACGACTTAACTTATCTTATTGCCGTGTAGGGCTTACATCCAAAGAACGCCTAACCACTACTAACGGGGTACCTTAGCTCCACTACTAGCGGGGAGCCATAGAGTCACGACTTAACTTATTCTTTTCGCCGTGTAGGACTTACATCCAAAGAACGCCTGACCACTACTAATGAGGTACCTTAACTCCACTACTAGCAGGGAGTCATAGAGTCACGACTAAAGATTTAATTAACATTCTTATTATCATACAAATACACATAACATGAAACCTTACGTGTGAACAACCCTCTCAGAGAAGTCCCATCCGGCATAATCCGAAGCCTGCTGGACACGTATCATCTTTATAATAAATTCTTAACTTTAAAACTCATATGTATATTTGATACATATCTCTAAACATATGCATATTTGATGCATCCTTCACATATTTAATCATGTGATACTTAACCTATAATATAAGGTTCTAAGCTTATCGTTCTCATAAGCCTCTTACTTGATCGTTGGAAATCCAACCCTTAAGCTTATCTGAAGCTTTGAATGTTGAAACATCCCTAATACCTTTGTACACTTAATTGTGTACACTTAATCTTGCTTTCCTATCAAAGGATCTAGACATATCGTCATCATATGTCGTACTTAGAGAATTACTATCCCACGGTAATACTTTCATGTTTCTCATACTTGAGAATCTGTGGATAAATTACCCATCACTATATATGATACATATACTTATCCTAGATTAATCCTTGAAAGTTCATGTACATAACTACCCCAAAGCATATCAAAGATCATTGGCAAGGTACAGTTATTTGTAATAAAAATGCCATCCTGGGCAGGTTCACTTTGCGACCCTGAGCATCGCTCTGCGATATCCTGCGTCTGGACCTTCAGACTCTGGCAGGCAAGTTCGCTTTGCGACTCTGAGCGTCGCTCTGCGATCACCTGCGTCTGAACCTTCAGACTCTGAAG